>CM047871.1:7781149-7801540 GCA_026212405.1 Petrea volubilis | reverse complement strand
CTCCGGCAAAGCTCGATGACGTTAGGATTCAAGTTCAAGATCCTATAATCGAAGTGGAGCTCGGCAATGAAAACGATCATAGGCCCACTTACATTAGTGTTTTATTAAGCCCAAAAGATAAAGAGGCCATGATCAACATACTCAAAGAATACAAAGACTGCTTTGCATGGAATTATGATGAAATGCCTGGTCTCAGCAGAGACTTGGTAGAACATCGAATACCCATTTTGCCTGGGTTTAAGCCACGCAAACAACCTCTTAGGCGCATGTCCGAAGAAGTCTGTGTGTTGATTAAAGAAGAGATTCAAAGGCTTCTTAAGGCAGACTTCATCGAAGTGGCCAGATACCCTGAATGGGTGGCCAATGTCGTGCCAGTCATCAAAAAGAATGGCAAACTGAGAATTTGCATAGACTTCAGGGATTTAAATTTGGCATCTCCGAAGGATGAGTATACAATGCCAATGGCCGACATGATGATAGATGCCGTCGCAGGGCATGAGTACCTAACTCTTGTCGACGGCAATGCAGGATACAATCAGATCTTCGTAGCTGAAGAGGATATCCCGAAACTGGCATTCCAATGCTCGGGGGGCATTGACACCTTTCAATGGAAAGTTATGCCGTTTGGCCTTAAAAATGCTGGAGCTACATACCAACGAGCTATGAATTGCATTTTTCACGACTACATGAATGACTTCGTCAAAGTCTACATCGACGATCTTATCATTAAGTCTACCAGCTTTGCTCAGCATTTAGAGCACTTGGTTAAAGCCTTTGACAGGATGAGAAAATTTCAGTTGAAGTTAAACCCGCTAAAATGCGTGTTCGGAGTGGCCGCAGGCCACTTTCTTGGATTCTTAGTGCATAAGAAAGGAATCGAAGTGGAAGCGAACAAGGCAAAGGCCATCTTGGCCGCCCAACCACCTCGAACCAAGAAAGAGCTTCAACAGTTTCTTGGAAAAGTCAATTATTTAAGAAGGTTCATCTCAAACCTTGCAGGCAAAACCAAGATTTTCTCGCCCTTATTAAAATTAAAAGACCATGACTACTTCGAATGGTCAGAAGAACATGGGCAGGCATTTGATAAGATCAAGAAAGCTCTGACTTCCCCTCCTGTGATGATGCCGCCGCAAAAAAGAGAACCACTTAAGCTTTACATTTCGGCAGCAGACAAGACCATTGGAGCCTTTTTGGCTCAAGACGACAAAAATGGTCTTGAACGAGCTGTGTACTACTTAAGCAGGCATTTGAGTGACACAGAACAAAGATACCATCCGATCGAAAAGGTGTGTCTGACCTTATATTTTGCATGTATCAAGCTACGACATTATTTGCTACCGGTAAAGGTTCTTGTAATCAGTAGCATCGATGTGGTCAAATACATGCTTTCGAGATCAGTAGTACGTGGTCGGATAGGCCGTTGGGCCATCCACCTGATGGAGTATCAACTACAATTTGTTCCACAAAAAACTGTGAAGGGCCACGCCTTGGCCGATTTTCTCACCAACCACCCCAGTGTCGAAATAGATAACGAAGTAGCTCAGCAAATCGAAATACTATCAGTATTCGTGAAACCCTGGATCCTTCAATTCGATGGATCGCGAACAGACAAAGCATCTGGGGCTGGCATTGTGGTCACTTCACCATTAGGAATCAAGACTGGCATGTCAGTCCGGTTCGATTTCCCATGCACCAATAATCAAGCCGAATATGAGGCCTTGATCCTTGGATTAGAAATACTACGAGAATTTGGGGCATCTAGCGTCAATGTGACTGGAGACTCCCAGCTCGTCATTAAGCAGATCCAGGGTGCATTCCAGTGTCGAAATCCCATATTGGATAAATATATTTCACGGTAAATGCTTTACTAATGGGATTCGACGAAGTGACATTTCAGCATGTGGCTAGAAAGTCTAACTTCGAGGCCAATGAGTTGGCTCAGATGGCCACTGGAGCAGAATTTCCCAAAGGCTGTAGGGCCGCCAGTTATACCATCACAAGGCAGACCTATCCCTCTCATCTAGAAAGAACCAATGTTTGCGCCATAGAAAGCACCATGAAGCAAACTGAGGATTGGCGCGAACCCATATTGAGTTACTTGAATGATCCCTCTCAAGGAGCACCTCGAAGAGTCAGAATGAGAGCGGCCAACTATGTAGTTCTGGGAGGTAGCTCGCTGTACCGACGAGGTCATGATGAAGTGCTCTTACAATGTGTCGGACAAGATGAGGCGATGAAAATCATGATGGAAGTCCACGAGGGGGTATGTGGAGCTCATCAAAGTGGCCGCAAAATGGCATGGTTGATCAAGCGATATGGCTATTTCTGGCCAAAAATGGTGCAAGACTGCCATTGGCTGGCCAGAGGCTGTGAAAAATGTCAGTTGCATGGTCCAATTCAGAGAGTGCCAGCCGAAGAGATGAATTTAATTGTCAAACCTTGGCCATTTCGATGTTGGGCCATCGACCTAATAGGGGCCCTTTTCCCTTCCTCATCGAAACAGCATACCCACATTATCACCGCCACGGACTATTTCACCAAGTGGGTAGAGGCCATTCCCCTCAAGCAAACCGATCAGGGAACAGTAGTCAAATTCATCAAGGAACACCTGATACACAGATTTGGGATTCCCGAGACTATCGTAACGGATAGGGGTACTATGTTCACAGGGTCTGAGATTCAGGCTTTTGCCACCACATATGGCATCCAACTCACGCATTCCTCACCGTATTATGCACAAGGGAATGGACAGGCCGAATCCACCAATAAAACCTTAAAGAATATCATCTCAAAGATGGTGGAAGAAAATCCTAGAGCATGGCACCTATTGCTCTCCGAAGCGTTATGGGCTTATCGAACAAGCAAGCGCTCCAGTACGAGAACTACCCCATTTCGACTCACCTATGGCCACGGTGCAGTTCTGCCCATGGAAATCAACGTGAGGTCCGCACGAATAGCCCAGCAGAATAACCTCACCGTTGAGGAGTACCATTACAAAATTATAGACGAATTAGACGCCGTAGAGAACATCAGGGTACAGGCGCTAGATTCCATCGAGGCTCAAAAAAAGCAAGTTGCTAGAGCCTACGACAGAAAGGTCAAGGCCAAAAGATTCCAAATAGGAGACCTAGTGTGGAAGGTGGTCTTTCCTTTGGAGAAAAAGGATGCAGCGTTGGGAAAATGGAGCCCCAATTGGGAGGGCCCCTTTTTGATCCATTCGATAACTAGAGGGAGAGCCTATTTACTAGAAAACTTGAAAGGGAATTTGCTCAGGGATCCAGTTAATGGCAAATATTTGAAGAAGTATCACCCTACCTTATGGGAGACACTGCCGTTAGAACGTCGAATTAGCCTAAGTCAAAATGGCCTGTAAGGCCAATCGTACTTAGGACATTTTTGCTCATCTGTTTATCTCAGTTCAATCATGCCATTCGTACGACTATGAGGTTTCTTTTCCACATGTAAATGTTTTTTGAAAAAATCTTGAAGTAAGCAGATCGAATAACATGATGAAGTTAGATAGACTAAAATAATCAAATGAATAACAAATTGAACCAAAAATGGCTTAAGAATTCATAAAAGAAAAACTAATGAAGAGCAAAAATGTGTTCTGGCAACAGGCTACCATTTATAAGTGGCACATAGGCCGTTAAACTAAAAAGTTAAGTGGCCGGGGCGTCCTTGCCCTGAGCAGTGCCACTTGGACCAGCCGCCTCGCTGGCTGGTTGGTTGGAAGTCGAAGTGGCCTCCGCCATATGACTACCCCCATATCCTCCCACCTCGCTGACCCTTGGAGTCCATTCGCCCAGGAAATCGGCCCGGAATCGAGCAAAGAATAAATGTAGAGAAGTGGTCACCTCATCAAGCTCAGCGAAGGCAGTTTCAACTTGACGCTTCCGCTCCAGGTCCCTGTCCTTGGCTTGTTGGTAGGCTTTGATTCGTGTGTCGGAATCAGCCTTCAGTTGGTCAACCTCACCGGAAAGGTGGAATAATTGCTGATCCACCTCTTCGATAAGCTTTCGCAGACGTTCCATCTCTGCAACGAGAGTTTCTCGCGTGGCAGATAGCTCCAGTTGCCGTTCAGCCCTCTGGTGCAGCTGAATTCGTAGGGATTTCATGTCATCAACCAGAGGACCTGTACTGGAGACGTGAGGAGTTTGGATGAGAGCGTGGTTGCTTTCGCATTTCGTCCCAAGACTTGGGAGGTTCCTCGCAAAGTCCTCGTAGAAACGTCTTTTGCTGGGCGCCATGGTGAGGCGAGCCACCTCCTGAAGGATCTGGTCAAGTAAGTCCCTTTTTGTCCTAAAAATGGCCGTCGCAGATTCGGAGTCCACTCCTGTAAGGAGTATTTTGAGCTCCTGGACGCGAGAATCAGAGAGATGCGTGGCCACCTCAGGAACGGGAGCATCTCCCAAGATCGAATCCAGCAGGTCCACCATATCCTTAGCACTGCTCAAAGGCGTTAAACCTGACATCGATCGGGGAGAGATTGCCTGCAGAGAAAAGGGAAGTTAGATTTTGGGAAGCCAACAAAGGAGCATAAAAAAGAGGGATGAAGTTACCTGGGAACTGCCAGCAGGAGTTTCTGGCAGCGAGGAGGTGGTAGAAAGAGCCTGAGTGGCGGGCTGAGAGACGGCCTGCCAGAATCAAAAGTCAGAAAAGAACGAAGTCGAATGGGCAGGAATGGGCCAAAAGAAATGTTACCTCAGTCACTTTGAGGGGACGCCATATCCTTTTTGGGGGTAAGAAGGCCTGGAATGTCAGCCGATGTGTAACCCGCTTCAGTAAGATCAGCATGAATTCGGTCGATAGTCGCGTCGACGTCTACCCCCTCGGAAGGTGATTCCTCAATACTCTCAGTTGGAGGATCAGCAGAGGCGGAAGGGGTACCGGTTGAAGAGGATTCAGGAGAGGAAGCAGGCATCACTAGGCGCCTCTTCGACGCTATTTGTTTGATGCGTGGCCGCTTCGAGCCAGTTTCGGCTGAAATGGCATGTTTGCTCCGACCGGATGCCTGCAGGGAGAAGAAATCAACAAGGTGAAAAACAAAAAGATAAGATCAAAGAGTAGATACCTGATCAAGTTCGTCATCCTCAGAATCGGACACTTCAATCACTCCCTCGACCTTTGTAGAGCGGAAGTGACGAGTAGAACGACGGGTACCCACCTTGGCAGACGCGGATGCAGAGGCAGACACGGGTGTAAGACTTGGGGCCGGAGTAGGAATTCCGGCAAGGATAGCAGTGGCAGCAGACACCATGGCCTCCGTTTTCTTGCGGGTACCTAAAAAGCGAATCGAGCAAGAGAATCAACAATCATACAGAAGCAAAACCAAGGTGCAGGAAACAGGGCAGAAGAAAATACCTTCCCCTTCTATGGTCACTGCGTTACTTCGAAAAGGAACGGCAAGCCCAAAGAGTTCAACCCTACGAACTCCCATGGGGTCATCAGCAAATAGACCACTGAATGTAACCTCATCATGGAAGCTCAAGGGTCTTTCGGGGGGAAGGTCGGGTATGATCACCCATGGAACGAAGTCAGGTAAAGGGGGGGCAGTCAAGCATAATGGCTTGTAAAAAGTGGACCAATGTAGAGCACGGTCCTCTAGTTTTTTCCTAGCAATATGAAAGTGCTCTTTGGCCCTAGCTATCAGTTTCTCCTTCTTTTCGAAAAAGGTGATTGAAGCTTGCCTAATGCAGCCATCACGGTCAAGGGAGTTCCAGGTAACATTGTAAAAGCGTTCAAATTTCTCAATACCTTTTTTGTCTGCAGTAGATTTAACAGGAACGTCCTCGGGGAAAGGCACGTCAGTGGCCACCTTCGGGGGCACGGTCGAAAAGGTGAAGCGGGCCACAGCCGAGTGTGCAGGCTCTGTTCGAGAGCACTTCAGATAGTCAGTCCACCAGGACTGAAAAGTCGAAGTGGCCCTGGGGTCTCGCGCAAAATAAATGAACTCAAATTCCTCCATACGGCGCGAGGAGCTGTCAGTAAGACGCCTAAAGACTTCCATTCCCCGGTTCTTGTACTGGTTCAACTTGAACCGTGACGAATTGATCGTCACGATCGGGGCGGGTAGAGATTGAACCAGGCCGAATTGACGGGCCATGTAGTGTGGAGCATACGGCAGGAGACGGCTGGAGACCATATTGTTAAAACGGAAACAATAAGGTAAGTCCCTAGCGGTCAAGAAGGAAGCCCATCTCTTCTTGTCACCAGTGTGGATGGGATGAGACCCCTAGCGGTAGAACGCCGGGTCACCTCTGCACAGCACATTCCAATCGGGAAGGCTGCCTTCCTGTGGGAGATAAAACCGAACGAAAGCTCGTTCAGGGTTGGCAGTGGAGACACTGGTGCGCGCCAAAAAGGTGCCGAAGAGTTCCTTGTCCATCCTCACATCAATGGCTCTGGCGCATAGGTGAGGGAAGTAAGCCTGAAGCCACATTTGCACCAGCCAAAGCCCGCCGTGATGTATTTCCCTCTTCTTAGGATCCTGCCTCACTTTGACCAGCTTACACAGCCCTTTATAAACAAAAGCCAGCACCGCTGGGCCCAAGGCCAAATTGGCACCAGCAGCCATTGCCCCGGCCATGTAGTAGAATTCCATCGTCTGTTGGCAGGATTGGCTGCAGAATACATATCTACACAGCCACAGGGCGAGAAATCGGACGTGCTCCTCGTCTGTGACCGGAGTGCCTTTGTTAATAAAATGGGCAATGATGTGCTTGTAGTTTGTCAGAGACTTGTTCTCGCGAGAAAGATGAGAAAGCTCCGCGACTTCAAGATCCTCGTATTTGACGTCAACACTGATTGGGCGACCAAACGAGCAAAAACCCGCCAGCTGCTCTAAATCGAGGAGGGTAAGAGCCATGGGGCCCGCAGCGAAATGGAATGTATTGTCAAGACGGCACCAAAACGGCAGTGCCGCCTGAAGAAAGCCCATGTCAAGAGAGTATGGAGATTTCGAAACCTGAATGGGTTCATAAATCCCGATACTTCTCCATAGTTGGCCGTATACAGCTTCGACCCGAGCACACCAGATGGCGAAGTCTCGATGGACAGAAGAGTTGGGTGACCATGGCCAATTTCGAACGGAAGTGCCGAAAATATGGCCCTCTGGGTACGGCAATCGCTCTTCGAAGCGGGCCAAATCGCGAGGATGGTCGCGAGGGATATCCCCGCTAATAATAGGGCCCAAAGAGTGGGAACCTTCATATGTGAAAATGGTGGAGCTTGGGGACGCCATCGATGTTGAGAAAATTAGGGTTTTTCGAATTTGGGGTAAAAATGGAGGAGATGAAGACGGTTAGCCGGGAAAAAGGAAAAGGTTCTCTTAAAAGTCAAGGGTAATGGCTGAAGGGGAGTTCTAAATTTTCTAGAGCACGTAAGAGTTTTAAATGGTTGGGAGATTGGGAATCAAAAAGTAACTAGAATTCCAGACGTGAAAAAAAAAACTAGAAACGGCTAGTATTGGGACTCTCAAAAGGCGCTATCATGATGGCGCCAGTAACAGCCGTCAGTCGAGGTGAGCAGAAAAAGAGGAAAATATTTAAATATCTATGGAAGAATGAATGAAGAAGTTTGCCAGAAGAAGTTAGTATGGGAAGCATGAATAAAAAAGGCCGCCAAATGTAATGGCGCGAAGGAAATAAAGTTTAAATCAAGTTATGGTCAAATCTTACTACTTGACCACAACTTGCGGGGGGCATTGTTTGGGCCCAAAAATAAAATTTTGAAATTAAATTCGGAGTGGGCTAATGTTGGTCCTTTTCGCCACGCCGAAATAAATTAACAAAGACACAGGCCACTTCGACGTGTCCGCAGAGCCCATGTGGGAGGCTCAGGCCGGAGTGATATCACGGCCCATGGCCCAGTAGGCTAGAAAAAAATATAAAATGAATAGAATAAATACGATAATAAATTTAATTTCAAATCCTTTGCACTTAGGGGTTGTTAGATAGAAAATAAGCACATGCCTAAAATAAAGGTCATATGGTGCTAATATTTGAAATTTAAATAAAGATGGCAGCAACTGCCACTTCTAGGAATAAAGCCGACCATTCATCTTTTGGCCATGTTTGAATAAATCATTTCCAGCTCCAAGAATAAAGGAAGGCAGTTGCAGCCTGAAGTCTATAAAAGGAGTCGGATTCTTCATTTCAGAGGGACACACACAACGTCAATCAATCAACTACAACAACACTTCTCTCAATCAAGAAGTCCACACTTCTCTGATTCCTTAGCTTAAATGAACAAAGAATAGCTTTAGTTCAAGTAGGTAGAAAACCGCTACGGGGTGTTTGTAGCCATACTTCATTCGGCTCGAAGTGAGGATATCAATGCACTCATTCCGTAACGTCACGAAGTCGTAGCCATCACTCACTCGGATTGGGCCCGGTTCGAGGTGAGATATCAATGCGGCGGAGTGGTACCTAGCATTCATATCGAGCGCATGCATGAAGAGGAGTACAGACGGAGTCAATCAATGCTTGTCGGAGTGATCAAACTTTGAAGACATATACAGGTAGATATGGCCGGAGTCATCAATGTGGCCGATTTGTAGCTAGAGTTCTCAGGGACTGCTCAATGCATCTCTGTCATAGATATGGCCCGAGTCATCAATGCGTGTGTTTGTAGTCGAGTCCTGTAAAGTCCATTTGGCGAGTAGCTATCGTCTTCGAATTTATTTCCTCTTCGATTTAAACTTTTCGACCCTTTTCGATTTTGAGAGTGCTGAATAGTTAAGTCCTACATTAAGTTGTAGGCAAGTAGAACCTCAGGGGTAGTGTTTGCCTACTCCGATTCAATCGTTTTTCAGATAGAAGTCTTGGGCGCATTACATTTTTCATTTCGAATTGTATTACATCTTTGTTTTCACTTCGAACTGCACTTTTTCACTTCGAAACACAAGACTTCCACTTGTGTGCTCCTGCACACTGGCACGCCCGCACCCGAACACGAGAAAGCTCACTTTGAATTGGCTGTTTTCCAATCGAACTCAGCCAGTTCGAACCCTGAGCGGCCACTTCGGCGGGACCGGAGAAAATTTATGCAAACAATATGTGATCAATTTTTTTTTTAATTTCGCACATGCATAGAGTGTATCACACCTACTAGTAATTGTACACTCCTTTTGTTGCCTTTATTTCATTCGGCAACATTTTCAGAGAGTAATTCAATTTTTAAGATTTATTCCATTTTAATCATTATTGTAAACAACCAATCAAAATAGTCATTTTCTCTTACACGCAGGGGAGTATATTGATATCACTAATAATAATTTACTCAAAACATATGTATTGGTTCCGAGGGATGAATCTTGACTGGAACCTGTTCGATGAAATGTCCAATTGACGAATTCCATTATTCTTCCATCTGAAGAGTTCGCCGTGGCGTGGATAGGGTTAATCTTATCTGGGATTGTTCTCTGGGTTGCTAAATTCTCCATGGATCTTCTTCTCCCTCCTAACCAGTGTTCTTGAGTGATTGATGATTTGTAGTTTCTATCTCTAGAAGCATACTTGTGATAAATGACAGCATTTGAACTGTGCTCCTCCCTGAGAAAAGCGTCGAGCACTTTCTGATTACGTATCTGTGTATCTAAGAATATGTCCGTGTGGGTAATGTGTAGTGCCACTTTTACGTTTCTTGTTGGTTTCTTTGTTGCTAGGCGAGAGTTCTTGGAAGAGAAATGTCTTGCTGGTTATTTCACGTCCTGATGATGAGTCTATGTAAGGTTGAATTTTCGGTATTTTGATTTGAAGTTTTTGAGTACATGTTTCAGCCCTATGAATTAATACACCACATCAACCGTTGTTGCTTTTTCTCATCTAAGAATTTGTGTTGTCTAGTTGTTATAATAGTGTCTTTATAGTCTCTTTTGATTGGCAAAAGATTCTCAGTTCCCTTGTCATGCGAAAACCCATTGTGCAAGAATGATTGCATTTGCTTATTTCCTATTGGAAGTGATACGGGATATCTATCAGACGGCATGGGAAGCATTAGAAAAGAAGAGATTCCTGGCCTTTGCCGTTCTCAAGGTCATGCCTTTTGACTTTAGCTTCATTATCCTTATGCAAAACACCATCCATATTCTCTATCGGAGTTATACTGCATGGTTCTTATGTTTTACTAATTCTGGAAGGTGGTTTCTATACCTCAACGTAATTCCTGGTGATTGGCTTTTTGAGAACTACTTTGACTATTTGTGCAAATTCCACCCCAGAAGGTGAAGGTTCTGGACCATCCAAATTTGCAGGTTCTCTCTGAATTTTCTTGTATGTTGACACATGTCATTCGCATTGTGTACTTGTGGCAGTGCTAAACTAATCGGTTTTGTGATTAGGATAGCTTTGGCAAAGTGTGGGACTCGAATCCATTGACAAGCATTATTGATGAAGAAACACGTACCCATTCAATTGATTTGGTAAGGTTTGTTTTAATTGTCTATAATTTCTGTAGCTTCTTCATACAATAGGCACTTGTGTTGACATTTTGAGATTTTTTATGCTCTGCAACCAGCATTCTGGTAGTATTATAGTGTTGCATCCATCAGTGCCTGCACCGTGTAGTTATTGATCTGGCATTTCGTTATGTAGCACTGACATTTTTATTTACTGATGATAGCGGTGTCTCTGGACATTTTAACCACTGTGATGCACATCGAGAAGTAAGATAAGTTTGAGTTGAACTCATAGCTTGTGTTATGTAGGCACATATGCCATTGGTGAAGAAGTCTATGTTACCAATTTTATAGCAATTCAAAATTGCTTTTCATACTTGTGTAAAAATCCAATCTTGTCCCACAAACAAAAATTTGTGGATGTCTGGTGTACATGAAGTGAAGAACATGAAAGTGACTAGTTTCTTTTCTTTATATGCGACCCAGAAAGCTATTGCATGATACTTCAAGTTCAGGACGACAGTTTGAAGCATTGGAGCTTGTAAGTTGCCCCTTTGCACTTTTTCTCAACTACATTATCAGAATCTCCATCATCTAGCAACATGAGCGCAAGGAGCTGATGCCCTCAAAATATGGATAGTGCCATGAATATGGAGATAGAGAAGGCACTTGATTCCCTCAAAATAAGTCGAGGTGGGAGTGTTAGCCCCACGCAGAGGCGATCTCAGCCAATGACCAATGAATAAGTCTTTGAAGCTTACTGTTACGTTGTTTTCTTTCTTTGAAGCTCTTGAATTTTGGAATTGTATTGTGATCATTCTTGACTCGAACTCTGATGGACTCAACAATTGGTGGACTGACTTGACAAATTAAATACTCCACTTAAGATAGTTTCTGAAAAGAAACTACTATACTTTGCAATCAAAGCAGCAATAATTAGAGGTAAATGAGAGATATATTCTTATGTTGTGAACTAAATCGTGTCAAAAATTTCTCTAGTTAGTTAAAAACGGAACTTCAGATGACTTAAATCCCTTTGCAGAAATTCAAGAAAAATATGTTCAGCCACCAAAACGAAGTTTATTTTTTCCTGCATTGCTGTCGAATTTGTGCAGAAAATCTGTGCTACAATCATGCATCACAACTCAGCAAAAAACTATTGTTCGACTCACTCGATTCTAATAGAACTCGAACACTTGAAGAAGAAAGTACAATATCCTAGGTTTATAATAAAGTTGATGATCCAAGTTCAAAACAATATCAGAGAGTTCAATTTCATTGAATGTTAGTGTTACAAAACGCATTCATCCCAATATTTCGCAATTTACAAGGACTTGTGATTTCTTAAAACATGACAATGGTACCTAAGTACAAGATGACACTAATGAATGATCAGAGATACAAGAACTTTTCATCTCCATCAAGCCTGCTCCTGAATTAGCTGTCGAAGTGAATCAACATCCGAATCGCTCCAATCGAACGACTCATTATCTCCATCAACAGGATCAACGCTTATATAGTCCTTCCAGTTAAATGAAGGATCATCAACTTGCTCATGAGGAGCCTGCACTTCCAAATGATCATCTGGCCCAGAACTTAATTCAGCAATCCTAGAGTCGATTGTGCCATCATAATTGGAGTTTACTTCAAGAGGAGGCAATTGTTGATCAAACACCTCCATGCCCAACGACACATGAACTCCATCGGCCACATATTGTTCCCAATTGGCAAAATCATTAGATAGTTGCTCAAGAGGAGGCAGCTGCCCTTCAAAACCATCGGAGTTTAGTTCGAGAGGAGCCAAGTGATCATGATCATATTTCTGCTTCTTGTGATGACCACACGGAACATCGTCTTGGATTTCTTCGATCAATCTTTTCTTAACTGAACTACCGCAAGAAAGCTCACGGTCATATTTATCTTTCGAGAGTATTCTAGTGATCTTACAGATAACGTAATCTTTGTGTTGAATTTCACAGTTTAGAGAGACCCCGGAAAGCGAGTATTCATGCATGTTCCAACGATCGTCATCACAGCCGCTTTCGTTCTTGGTCTGGTACGTAAACATCCTCATGAATCCTATTTCTTCTCCCGATTGATCATCGTGTATCTTTTTACCAGTTTGAGCTTTCCATGTGCCGCAGCCAGCGGTTCTACCGACCCGGGTCTTGCTGACATGGATTTTCGACAGCTTCGTAAAAGAATACGCCACCTTCTTCACTGTATTCTTACACTTCGTTGCGTCCCAATAAGACTCGTTGATGTCTCCAAAAACATCCCAAGGATGTGCACCATAAATGTTTTCTCCAATAAAAGATTATTAGGAGGCAATGGGAGTCCCATTGCCCTCCCCAACAAGTAGTACTCAATGAGTTCTTGGTCTGTGGGAACAAAGCGGTACCCCGGTGGGATCATCTTACTACGTTCTGTATTTCTCTCTTTGATTTCGACAACTTCTCTATTCTCTGGCAATAAGCGATTCCAAAGTACGACCAGTCTTGATTTACAGAACTTCTCTGTTCTCTATGTTCTCTATTCTCTGGCCGATTCTTGATTCCAGAAGCCCTTCGTTTTTGTACAATGTGGTTCTAGGTTTCTGATTCTTGATTTCTTGCTTTCAAGAATCTTGATTTTTTCCGATTCTTGATTTCCAGAACTTCTGTTCACTCGCTCTGTGTTTTTGTACAAAGTGGTTCTTGAATATTTCTGAATCTTGATTTGTTGATTTCAAGAATCTTGATTTTTTTCGATTCTTGATTAAGACTCTCTGACTCTCTGTTTTTCCGAAATATTTCTTTGTCACACTCTCTCTGGTTTTCTCACGTCCTCTCTGTGTCGGACTGTCTCTGTTTTCCTCACGTTGTATATTTTGTGATTTTCACCGTGTATCAGACAGTGTTACCATATATGTATATATATATATAGAGGATGAATTACATCTACCTCCCCTGAGGTTTGGTGAAATTATAATTTAACCCATACTATTTTGTAAATTACAATAAACCCCCTCAAGTATGTAATAATTACAAGTGATGGACGAAAAATGTATAAAGTCTGTTTTCCCTTCATTTTTTGCTAATATTAAATAGGGCGAAATACATCTACCTCCAAAGATGTTTGACGAAATTACAATTTAACCCATATTTTTGTGATTTACTAAATAACGTGGGTTAAATTGTAATTTTACCAACCTCAGGGGAGGTAGCTATAATTCATTAGATATATATAGATATATATATATATATATATAGCATCACGTAGGTATGAAATTTTTAGACAGATTATTTTTCACAAAATCACAGGAAGTTCACAAAGTTAAGACTTTGTATGCAATTCCACTTCTTTTTAGTTATACCAGTATATATATAATACAATTTTTTTCTCTTGATATATTTTAGATCATATTATATACTTTGTTGCAGATTAATTATTATTATATAATAGATAGATATCCTTACCAATATATATATATATAATACATAGATATTATAATAATCATTTTGAAATTAACTCGTGATGTACTCAAGATTAATTTGCAAAAGTTTTTTTTTTATCTGTAATTTGCTAAAGTTTCAAAAATAATATTTTCTTGACGAAAAGTTTAATATAACCATTTTTCAAAAATTTTATTTCAATAATACATTAATTCTATTCTGTAATTTACTATATATATATATTATACTATAAATTAATTGTACGTCTTAAAATTCAATAAAATTTATTTGGAATTTCAAACAAAATTATCACAAAATTAATTTAAAGTCATATAGACAAATTTAAGAAACTTTGAAAAAAAAAACAGAAACTTAAAAGAAATACTTAAAATAATTAATTCAATAAGTTTGCTAATAAAAAAATGAAAAATGGCAACATAGTAAAAAAAAAAATTTAAATGTTTCAACTTTTGGAATGAGAAGTTGGTGGACTAAATTTCACGTATTTTCAAAAATTACCCTAACCCCTGTGAGTTTCATACTCCCATATGTTAAATTAAATGGCACCCATAAATTGTCTAAAACGCCCTTAGATGTATAAATATATACATACACATATATATATATATATTTAAAAAGAAGGCAAAATATATGAAAATATGAAATACTGAAAATAACCCACTTATGTAATGCAAAACATTACAATAACCCCTTATATGATTTAAAATTTTTAATACATATTTCATAATATTTTTATTTATTATTTTTTATTAAAAAATTATAGATAATATATATTTTTATATTTCATAATAGTTTTATTTATTATTTTTTTATTTTTAAAAATAATTATGACTTAAATCATTTAAAATAGCGAGAGTATATATGAAAATCGAACTCAAGAGAAAAGAGGATAATACGGAAATATGGAATTGGTATTATTTGGCATTTGATACATATTAAAACTTTTAAATCATATAACGGGTTATTGTAATGTTTTGCATTGCATAAGTGGGTTATTTTCGGTATTTCATATTTTCATATATTTTGCCTTCATTTTAAATATATATGTATGTATACATCTAAGGGCATTTTAGACAATTTATGGGTGCCATTTAATTTAACATTGGGGAGGATAAAACTCACAGGGGCAGGGTAATTTTTGAAAATACATGAAATTTTTGGTTACTTCGTTTGAACTCAAGGATAGTGTGTGTAATTATCCCTTATTTTTATTTTTATTTTATTTATGAACACATTAATGTGTGTGAATATGGTATCTGATACGGTATTCGACATTGTGCAAGTGTCTTTTTGAAATGTCGGTGCATCACATATTGGGAGGAACATGGAAATTTCTATATTACCTTGTTTCTTGAATGAATTTGTGAAATTCTTTTCCGGGTCTCCCGGGGGTGCACCATGATAATTCAATAATGTCAATTAGCTACACAACTAAATGAACTTGTACTAATTAAGTTTAATTAAGTTTAGGGAAATTCTAGCATCAATTACAGCTTGTAGGTGACTAAGGATAGACACCCTCAATTTAAAGCTTTTAGATCCATTAAATTTAATCTGCATCGTTCATTTTTATGTAGCCAGTCACCCGTTATTTCATTCAAACAAGTGCGTTATCTGTGTAATAGGTTGTGTCAGATTTTAATTTGCTATTATGGTGGCATTACACCACATTTATCCTATTTTTTTGGTTATATATACGGATCCATTAAAATGTAGATCAATTAAAATGTTGTAGTTGCATGGTTGATTTAACCAGTTTTATACAATCTTTTTACTTGTTTACTTTTTTATTAAATTAGTTCTTTGGGTATATCCACTTATGAGGATTTTATGGATTAGTATTTCTTCTAAATTGTTGGTCAAATTAAATTGGCAACTTCTTTTTTTAGTTACGTGAACAAATACAAATTCATATTTGTAGTCTGTCGATTAACAAATTATTAGACTCCCGAATATCTTTTTCACATACGTATTATATTTACACTTTTACTAATTCAAATATTAGCCATTTGCAAACTATCGAGGCTATTTTTTCATTGTAATTTTTAAAAAAAAAATATTTATGATATATACGTCCGGGGACGGAGCTAAGAATGTGATTGAGAAGGGGGGCGAAAGTTTTTCGAGATCATTAGTTATTAAAATGTATAAATATAAGAGTTTATTTAATATTAATATATAAAATAACAAAAATTATCATATTTATGCATATACGACCAATTATAAGTGCTACAATAAAAACTAATATATAAAAAATTATACTAAATAGAAAATAAGTTATTCTCTGTTTCAATAGAAACAAATATGGTAAACAATAAATTGCTTTTAAAAAAATTTAACAAAGAATTTTTTAACAATACTCAATAAAATTAACATAAACGCACTGATAACTTTATTTTATAGAGTTATTTGAAACCCTAAGATTATAATTTCAGCCCAATTTAAATTAAATTGCTAGTTTTTGGTAAGGAAAAGTTAATCTAATTTAATTATTTTCTTTTTGTTTTATAGAGATGATTTTGGAGAAAAGAAAGCAAAAAGATAGTGAAAAAATGCGTTGTGGAAGACACCGCCTAAGCAATAACCAAGACCGCCTAAGCGGCACTGAAGGAAGCAAGAACAAGTTCCAGGGGCGTGGCCGCCTAGGCGACTAACAGCGCCCCCTATGCAGCATTGAGGATCACTGTGTCAAACATTTTCCCGAGAGCCTGCCGCCTAGGCGGTATAAAGGCAGAGGCGGGTATTTGGAAACTCACAGAATTTCGGCCTCTCACGTTTTTACCTTAACGAAAGGCAGTTTTTGAAAACAAATGGGGGGGGACGTAGTGAAAAACCCTAGAGAGGGCAGAAGACAGATTTGAATCACGGAAGGAGTCTTAGAGAAGGAGATTCACACCACAACTGAGTTTTCTTCTTCAGTCTCTTCTTGTTATTCATGTCTATTTTCTGTATAGTTTTTGCCATGAATTCTGTTTGTATGGTGAACTAAACTCGTTTCTAGATTTTTGATGGAACCTTGTGTGGATTGTGATTGAACTCTATGAATCTCTATTACGTACTCTGCATCTCAATTGTTTTGTTTTGGTCTTAATGCATTCTAGTGATTGGCCACCATTAGAATTGATTTGTTAACCTTGATCGAGCTCGAAAGAGGATTTCATGGTTTAGAACTGAACAAAGCAGCCTAAGTTTATATTCTTTGGGAATATGATTTGTAGGAAGGATGAAAGTACCAACTTACCTTAGGTAGTCATTCGAAATTAGTTCTTAATGCTATTATCTAGGTTCAATTCTCAAAGAAATATAGAGGATTAATCTAGTTAATAAGGTTTATGTTATATCGAGAGAGTAGTTTAGATAAAATAGAATTTTGGATTATTGAGCATGCTTTGTTAGTTGACAGAGAGGATTAGGAGGATCGATTAAAAGGCATACAAGAGGAAGTTAAAGACCTAGATTATGTTATTTTGGTATTTTTCCACAATTTATTACTTTGTATCTTATCTTACTTATTTTCAAATTCACAACTCGCTCATATTTTTACTTTTAATTGCTCAAATTAAAAAGTAACAAGTGTGTGAAAAAGATTAGAAAATTGCTTAGGAATTAGTCTCTGTGGGATCGATGTTTTATACTACTTGTGCGACACGTATACTTGCATGTGTCATTATACAACGCAACACCCATGTAATGATATATAATCAAAACTCAAAAAGTATTATTACAAATTTTTTCCTTCTCTCTTTTTTTTCTCCCAATCAAAATTTTCTTCTCACAATCAAAAAAATATATTAAAAGCTTAAAAAATATCTTTTCTTTTTTCTAATATGAAGTGTCAAATTATTAAGATTCATTCAAGTTCAATAGCCCAACAAATAAACATCAAGGCTCATTAAGTTAAATATTGAACAACTATCAAAATTCATATCAACAATCCTAAGATTCAAATCTCTACACAAAAATCAATTACAAAAAGAAATAAAAAATAAAAGTATATATTCCAAAGTTAGTATGATTGACCTTCTTGTATGTTGCTTTCAAAGAAAAAAAGTGAATGTTATAGGGTTTGTAAGAGAAGAAAAATTCTAATAGTTTTTACCCAAAAAAAAAAAAAGAAAAATTCTAATAGGATTTTTGGTACTTTAATTGGAATAGAATAAAGAAGTAAAATCTAATAGAATTTTTAATATTTTAATTTGAAGAGAATAAGGAAAAAGAGAGGAAAGAGAAAGAGAGACAATTTCATTATTATGGTAAATGAGATTAGGTAAAAAATAAATAATCAAAAATAAAATAGACTAGAGAAAATTTTTATTATAACTTACATATTAAAGTCAATTTTCCTATTGAGGGGCGAAATTTTAAAATTCTAAAAATATACATACTAGAAAATGAATTTTTTAAAAATTGAGGCCAGGGACGACCGCCACCAGCAGCCCCCTGGCTCCGTCACTATATACGTCCGTATTAAATGTCGAATAATACCAATTCCATATTTAACATCTAAGAAACATCATTAAAAACAGATAACACCCTACAAATTAACAACCCAAAATCCAACATACAACACAACGGGCATATCCTTAATTAGCTCCAACCCATAGTATTAAATATATGCAAGTTTTTCAGTTGCTAAGCTTTGACATGAGTTGGAAACCTAAAAAGAGAATATATACATATACAAAAGTCCTAATTTAAAAGTCTTCAATCTTCAATTCAACCCAAAGATGTCCACACATTAACGCCTCCAAAGTAGTTGGATGAAGCCTACTACGATGCGGACTTAGAACTCTTCCACTAGTGCTAAATGCAGACTCAGATGCAACAGTGGAAACGGGAATCCCTAAAATATCTCAGGCCATCCTTTGTAAATTCAGATATTTAACCCCATTAGTCTTCCACCAACTAAGAATATCAAAATCTGAAATCCTTGGCAATACACTTTCTTTCAAATACATATCCAACTCTGATGTTGTGGACGATTGAACAGAAGGATCCGATTTCGATGTCACATATTTGTCATACATCGCTAAAGTATCACTCTAGAATGCATCGGTGATGGTAGAAACAGAAGATGTACCACTAGAAGATCCTAATGAGCTACTTTCCTTTAAATTTGTTTTAAACTGATAATCAACCAAGAAGTCATAACAATTTTGGCGAACTTCATCCACTTTAGATTGTGATCTTTCGCCATAAATTTTTGGAAAGTAAAACTCAACAAAAAGCATTTTATATCTAGAATCTAACACAGCAGCAAACCCCATCATAATGTGGCAATCATTCCAATATTTCAAATATTTTTCCAACATATTCGTCGCCATGCCTTGGATTATCTCATTTAGACTCTTCACCCACTCATCTAATCTCAATTTGATATCACGAACTTTGGAAAAGAGAAATTAGATGTAGGATATTGTGTTCCAAAAAATATCTTAGTTACTTGATAAAAATTTTCAACTTTCCACAAATCTGAATTGCATTGTCCCAATCCTCATCAGTTGGCACAATTTTGTAGTGTCTCTCTCGATATTTAACTCGTGGAAACACATTTTTATAAATAATTGCAGTTTTAAGTATCAAGTAAGTTGAGTTCCAATGAGTCTTACAATCGAGAGACAATTTTTTAGTACACTCAATATGCAACTGACGGGCAGCGTCCTCAAATTTCTCTATCCTAGCTGGTGAAGCAGTCCAATACACAACACTATCACGAATCCTTTCAATAGCACCACTAATCATTTCCAAACCATCACACACAATTAAGTTTAAAATATGAGCACAACAACGCATATGGAGTACCTTTCCATTCAGTGGCAAATCTCTTGTTGACATCTTATCAAGGATGATGCTAAGTATGGCATCATTCGTCGAGCAATTATCCACAGTGACAGTTGAAATCTTTCATTCAACATTCCAATCCATTAACGTCTCAACAAGCACATCACATAAAACTTCGGTTGTATGAGGAGCCGGAACACATGCAAACCTACAAAAATAATTAAACATCATAAATACATGTTTGTCATAAGTATAAATTAAACAAAAGATATATAAAAATTGGACATACCTCAAGATGCAATTATGTAAAATCCATAAATCATCAATGAAATGGGCAGTGACTACCTTAAAACCCTTTTGGAATTACTTGATGTCCACATATCAATTGTGATAGCAATCCAACACCTAAGCTTATCCAACACTTTGTAACATTTAGTTTTCTCTTCTTTATAGATCCCTAACATGTCATTCTTCAAACTATTTCTTGAGATCATGTTAAAACACGGTTGGAGGCTAGCAACAAATTTATGAAAGCTAATATGTTCGATAATGCTTAGTGGATAATCATGTAGCATGACCATATGAGCAAGCTTTCTCCTTGACTCATCTTGGTTGAAAATATGCTTGGTAAGCTCTTGGCTTCCACTACTCTTCTTGCTCGCCATCAAAAAACTTTGATGGATATCCACTTTGTTAGGTCGCTTCTTACATGTCTTCTCACAATGCTTTTCAAATGAGTTGTGCCATGACTACTTG
>CM047871.1:7648650-7780649 GCA_026212405.1 Petrea volubilis | reverse complement strand
AATAACTACATCGATAATTTAAATTAAATACAATACTCATATCATTCATAATTCTATCAAAGATAGATAACCAATAAACAATACAAGTAACCATTTTTTTCAGCCACTCGATTCCGACTCATTAGTCAATTAATTTGAATTTGGGTACTACAGAGGTTCATTGTGTGGCGGTGGGGTTGGGGGGGGGGGGTTACCTTTCCAAATCAATTGTTACATTCACAACTCTAAGATTCGTTCGAACAGTGGACGTTGCTTAAAAGATCTAGCGTCTTATCCCCTTAAACCAACTAATAGTTGGTATAACCAAATTACTATACAATAGAACAAAGCTTATATACATGGAAATCGAATCCATAACTTTTTTGACTCACAGGGCCTCCTTCTCACCATCAAGCCAAGAAAACCTTGTGTTTGTCTCACTTTTCTTACTCGTGTGTTAAAAATATTGAATTTTCCCTAATTGGGCTAATTTTTTCCTAAAATTTTGTTTCCCTAAACTTTTCGCGACAATTAAATGACTAATAATACTTTCCAAACATTTTACTTTCCTTCAAGAAAACTCTTGCGCCAAACATAGTAAAGACTAGTTACAAATAGCCATGGAGCTTGGGGGTAGAAGTTAAGTGATACATGTATTTTTTTCGAATATTTTGAACTATGCCTCTCTAAATAATAGAAACACCTCCAATATTTTATAAAAATTTGATCTTATTTTTCAAATACAAATTTCTAACTTCGCCCCGATTATGAACATGCCAAAAAGATTATAATATTTATAAGATGATACGAGTATAAAAATTTTAAGTCAAATTTTTTGTAAAGTGTATATTTGGTGGCCCCCCAAAAGAGATCTTATGTATATATATACATGCTCAAACAAATCTTGGTTTCTAAGTTTGATCGTTTGTCACCTTCAAGAATTGCACCCCAACGATGTTCAGAACATGTGCTTCACTTTGGGCACCTTACATTGTTGTATCATACGTATAACCTCTCAAGCATGAAATATTGCATATGCCACCCAATAATACAACAAATTAATAAGTGCTTGTAGCACATTTTTGCAGCTTTATCTATATATGGCCCCCTCAATTTTCAATGATCAAACGTACTATACATGTATATATATATATATATATATATATATATATTTACTTTGAGATTATTGTGCCATGTACTATTTGGGGGACATATTTGGTGGTTTTTTTTTTTTTTTTTTTTGTTGCTAGTCATTGGAATGATATGATTGGTCATACTGTGGTGGAAGGTGCAATGAGATGTATTTGTGCCTTTCTTGAAAGTTACTGCAGAAAAAATGCAGTGGTGACTGCCGATGCCGATGGGACTTTAGAGGGGGTGATGGGAGTGGGGAATTTTGATTTTGCTTCTAAGTTTCATTACATGATTTGGAATTACTTATTGGTGGGACACATGTAACTAATCACTTCTCAAATAAATTGAGCTTCGTGTCGACTGTAAGAAAATTCTTTGCTTTTTTGGTAAAATTGTGGGGAGAGGGTAAAAAAAAATGAAAACAAAACACGTTATTAGATTTATACGGCCAATGTCGCTTATAGTTATTTTGGAAAGAAACACATTATCACTAAATTTGCATATAATTAGACATATACTATAGTCTTGAAATGGAAGGATTGAGATTTTTATTGTGAGTGTTTGATGCATAATTTTCGATGAGTTAGTCATTGTTCGATTATGAGTTTAGTGCATGTGACATTCTCGTATTTAGTCATGAATATTGAAACTTTTGTTAATTTATGTTCTTCAACTACATTCCATCAGTGATTTAACAACGAGAGTCATGAGATTGGCACGTGACTTTCGCCATGAAATCATTAATAGAAAATAGCTCGTCGATATATATTTACAAAAAAAAATTGTAATAATTGAGCCAAAATTGAATAAGAGCTAAGTTATAAATAAATAAAAAAATTAGATTTTTTTTTTTTTTTTGGTGGTATAACAAGGGCTGATCCTTATAGATGTGTGAAGTTCAAATCTTTAAAATAGGCAAATGTAGGTGTACCTCATCAACAAATCCATCTTCTTTGAAATAAAAAGTTGAAATTTTACACTATAGTTGGCAAGTCAAGCAAAGCAGTGAACATTTGGTTAGACTTTTGAATTTTAAACCCAGAGATGAATAATTTTTTTCTTTTTTTTTTACAGTTTTTCAATAATTCAACCTAATAAAAATTAACTTGAATTTGACATTTTTTTTGAATCATGAAAAGGTAAAAATTAGAAAATCTTAGAAAGGCAGACAAAAGAACCTTAAGTGTGACCATACCTGCAGGAGGCAACCCATGTGAACATGTCGCTGGTTTAAATTATATGATGCTATTTAACCTTATTTTCTTGTTATCAATGACCAAAATTTAGCAATTTTCCATCTACGAGAAAAGAACAACTTCCTACATTTTGGACTAAGGATGCACATGAATTGACCCTAGCTTTGATTTTTCTTTTTTTTTTTTTATGTTTTTTTGGTTCGAGCTCAATCAAACAAATCGAGTTTCACGAGCCAAGAAAAAACAGGGGCTCGAGCTTGGTTCGAATTTTGTCCGAGCCCGGCTCACTTGATTCAAATTTATAAACAAATTATAGATTCAAGTCCGTGCTGAAATTCGTGTTCAAAAATTTTCAATAATTTTTTTGTGTTCGAATTGCAGGCATGAGCTCAAGTTCATACTTAAGTTTGAAAATCAATATATTGTTTATAATTATATATTTATTTATATAAAAATAAATATTCAAAAAAAAGAGAGAGTTTGTGAGCCTATAAACAAAAATTACTTGGCTCAAATTCAATTTAAGCTCAACTCAGCTTGAATTATTAAAATTAATTTATTGAGCTAACTCGTCAAGTTTACAAGCAAGTTTGACTCATTTGCATTCCTATTTTAGACTATCACTCGTTTGCTTTCTAGTTTCTAGACTAGGAAAAAAAAAAGCGGGGTTCGTTCGTAATATATATTTATTTGAATCACAACTAAATATTTATAGTTAAAAAAATACATTTATCATTTATGTAGCTTCTAACATAACGGTACTGATCAAACACAATATCGCAATAGAAAGTCTGATTATTTATACCGACAAATAAATTAAAATTATATCTCAAAATGTATAGTGCCGCTCCTGGTGGTATCAATTCAAGTTCAAACTCTCCAAAATTTAATCAATATATATATATATACATATATATATATATGCACACCTTGATAAATATCAGATCACCAACCAGCAACACCTAAGTGTGGGGCTGTAATTTTTTCCTGTAAAAAGTAATTATGGGTATCACTCAGTTAATTATCTTATTATCTTTACCTTAATCAAGAATTATATTTTAAACTTTTTTTAATTAATCACTTCCCTAAAATTGCCCAATCAAAATAATTTGGACAAGGACTTCAACAGAAATGACCGAGTAATTAATTGACTATCGTACCAAAATTAACCCGTTAAGTATTATAATTAACACAAAGGGCGGTTACATCAACACGTAGCTTTAATTATTATGGAAAAAAAGATAAGAAAAGGCGGTGTAAAATTATTAATCATTAAGCACTTTTTTAATTTTTATCCAATTCTGATTAGTTCATGTGTAACATGTCCCTTGTCACGCAACAGTGCTAACCACAAACTTGGAATTTTCGAGACTTTACGTAAGTCTGACATTTATTTTATTTAATTCTTACTATTAATTTATCTAAGTAGTGTGTGTATGTGTGTGTGGGGCGGGGATTTGTCGTCGCAGTCGGTAACAAGAAAGCACGAAGAAAAGTCTTGGGTTGGCCATCGTAAATCTATATCTTTATCATACCCACCAAGTTGTGAACACGTAAAGATGTCTAATGATATTTAAAAATATTTTATAAGTAATATCTGTTTTTAGCTATTTAATTTAGATTATCTTGCAAGAAGATTAGTGGCGTTGAGTTTGTGGTCCAATTTTGTTGAGTAGAAGAAATTAGTTTTCAGACGTGCATTTATCATCTTTGCATAGGGGTTTTTAAATGAGTATAACTATGTAGGTGCAAAAGAGTAGCATGTCGGGAATGTGACATTTGGCATAGTTTGATCGGATAGGATCCTCTATTCTAAAATAATATTTCATCTCTTATTTCATAATTCATATTCATATTATATATATAAAATTACTTTCTTAATTAAATATTTCACCTGAAATTTTTATAATTAATTTATATTTATAAATTAAAATAAAAAATAAAATATAATTTGTAATAGAAAATCTCGTGATTGGTATCATATTTTTTTGGCCTTTTTGTTTGTCTCAATTGTACAATTGTACGTATGGACTTTTTATTAGTAGACAATTCTTGAAGTCAATTTTTGACCAAACCTCCAACAAAATATGAGAAGGAAATGGGCGTTGTTAGATGTGAATCTCATACTTCACTGTTACCATTTTTTTTTTCTTTTTCACAAATATAGAAAGCGGTTTATTACATATCAATTGGCGAGATGATGGAATGGCTGGCCATGTACAAAATTGGCGGACATGCTTGGTTTTCTTTTTTTTTCAAATTTAACCCAAATGTTTAAATTTTTGACCAGTAAAAAAGATTCTTATAAATTTGACCTAACTCGCCGTTAATGACAACAAGTTTACTAAAATATTAATAAAATTTGTAATAATTTAATATATTTTTCAGGAAAAAAATAATAAAATAATAAAACTCGCCAATAGTGTTGGCGAGTTTTAATAAAAAAAAAAAAAGAAAAATTGAAATCACCATTGATGATGGCGAGTGTTGGAAAACAGCAAAAAAAAAAAAATTAAACTCGCCAACACTGGTGGCGAGTTATGAATTAATTTTTTTTTCCGTTGATGCCCAGCTATTTTTTATTCTTTTTTGTCCATTGGAGATGTCACCAACCTTATTGTTGACTTCTCCAATGGATGGCTATAAATAACAATGGTTACGCGCATTATTTGTTCATCTTTCTCCCAGTATTCATCGTCTTTTTTCTCAGTATTCTGCTCTAAATTTTCACTATCCCTGTCAATTTTTCTTTGTGGCTCTCTTCTTCTCAATATACCTCTCTCTTGCTCAGTCTCAATTTTGTGCAGTGTTTTTGTTCTGCATATTTGCATATATTTTCTATATTTTTGTAGTTTGTACTGGTATTATTTTCGTCTGATTTTTTATAAATAAGATGGAATATATCCGTGTTGCTATACATTATGGAGGCCAAATAAATCATTCCAATTACGCCATTTCGTATGATCGTTCACTGATTGGAGTAACTTGGATCAGTCGATTTTCAACATTTGCCGATGTTGTGGACGTAGTCGACAACACAATATGTTTAGATAGGAATTGTTTCAATATCAAAATATTTGGTGCATACTTTCTTTACAGGGATCCTCCTATGGAAAATATTTTGGCAATCAATGATAATTCCACATTGTCTTTCTTTACCAACCCGCAGTCGAAACTTGGAGTGTTACAACTGTTTGTTGAAACAGAAGCAGCCGTTCAAACTATTACAATCGATATGCAACGGCAACAACCAAGTGGGAATTATATGCCACTTGTCATGGAAGGCCTTCGAACTTTCAACTTGAATGAGTTTCCAACAGATGTTACCGGGTCCATGGATCCAACATTTAACGTGTGTGAGTTCCAGCACGACAGAGCAAATTATACTAGAACATTAGTATACCCCGACGAAGGTCCGTCAAACCAAAGTAGGCCATCCGAGCGTGCTCCTACATTGAAAAATGATTCCGCTCCAGACCATTATGTAGATAGCTTCCACGATGGGGAGTCGTCGGATTCCGACTCGCACAGTCATGATGAAATTAACGAAGAGGAGAAAGATGAGATTGAAGCTGTAGCTGAGTTAGCCAATGAAAATTTTATTTTATTTGAACAAAGCTTTGGAGATTCTTGCCTACTTGTCCAACCAGATACTATGATCTAGCAATGGGAAAGCTTGCACAAGGCATAGTGTTCAAAAATAAAGGTCATATAATGGTTGTTTGTGAAGGAGTATTAGATCCAGTGGGCCAGGAGAGAGTTCACCGTTTGTCATAGCACTCCACAGTTTTGGATAGTATCTTGTAAACATAGAGCTGAAAGTGGATGTCATTTTTCGATGCACATATCGTTGAATAAAAATAAAGCATATTGGAGAATCAATGCTTACCATGGCAAGCACACATACTTTGTACCAAGTAGGTCTACTGATCATGCAAACCTCGATACAAATTTTATTGCCGACTTATTGGCAAGACATGTTAGAACAAAGTTTGATTATCCTATTAAAAGTGTGGCGGACTTGGTGGACGATAAATATAAGTACACTATATCTTATGCGAAGTCATATCATGGTCTACGACGTACACGCCAAATTGTATATGGCATGTTGGACACCTCAGTTTCTAAGCTTCCGAGGTACATAGCAGCATTGCAGAAATTGAGCCTAGGTATTGTGTAATTGTAAACACATCGTACTTACCCTTTTTATATTATTTGTTAGATAAAAAATTGAAACATTTTTGTGCTCATTATCAGGTACAATTGTGGAATGGGTTTACCATCCGCATGGTTCGGGAGTCGCAGGAAAAAAGATGACACTATGTCTTCTGAGATTTTAAGCCGTGTGCAGATGGATTTACACATTGTCAGCCAGTCACTAATTAGTGTGGACGGTACTCATATGTACATGAAGTACAAACACAAACTCCTAATGGCTACTGCTATGGATGCAAACCAACAAATTCTCTTACTAGCGTACGCGGCAATAGATGATAAGAACCTAGCATATTGGAGTTGGTCCCTAGAGCTTCTGAGCATATATTTTGTACGAGGAGAGCGATCAGTTTGTCTTTTGTCAAATAAGCACCATGCCATCATTGGCACCGCATAATGTATTAGTGCCTTCAGTGAGCCACTTAGTTGCCACCGATTTTGTTTGAATGCTAAATTTAAAAATGTGCAATTGAAAGATTTAGCATTCAAGGTCATAAATACTCAAGAGATAAGAAAATTTGAACATTGGATGGAGCAACTCAAAGTTATGAATGAGGTTGCATTTAATTATCTAGATCGAATTAACAAAGAGAAATGGACTGCAGCTTAGGACAGAAGAAGACATTGCGGTATCATGACAACAAATATGTCAGAATGCATCAATGGTGTGTTAAAAGGTGCTCGTTGTCTTCCAATTACACTGTTAGCCGAGCTTACCTTTGTTCGGATTGCTTCTTTTTTTATAAAAAGAGTTGCAAAAGGTTATCGGCGTAAACAGAAGAATAAAGCCTGGTCAGAACACGCTTTTAAAATATTCCAAACTGAGGTACAGAAAGAAGGAGACCATGCAGTCCACAGAATTGACTACGCAGACCAAGCAACCGAAGTATTGACACCATTACATAATGAACGTGGCAATATGTAACATGTAGTAAAATTGAGAAGTAAAGAATGTTCATGCGGAAAATGGCGTAAGATAGGAATACCTTGCTCCCACGTCGTGCAAGTGGCAAGATCATTCGGGCAACTTCCATCCGAGTACCTACGTTGGTATTACGAGATTAACCATTATTTGAATACATATATGGATCAGTTCTTTCCGATATAGGGTGAGCATTATTGGCCGAATGCTTCATTCGAGTTAGTGCATAATCCTCAGTTACGAGTAAGGAGAAGACAGGAATGGGATACAACAATCCGCATCTCTAACGAGATGGATTAGCCACAAACGCGTGCATGACAACAATATAGAAGTCAAACAGAACAACCTGGACCTTCCCGATAATATACTTGATTGTAATAGTTATTTAATTGTAATGTCTTGGGTCGTAATTTGGGACTGTGTTGCAGTTGAGACTAGTAAACGAAGATGCTCTCCGTCCACGATTATCATACCACGAACTTATGCTACTAGCGTGGGTAACTTTCCAGTTGTGCCATGTTTTGCCCCTTCTAGTAGTACGATAGTAAATTCTGTTGGATATTACAGGGTTGTTTGGAATGTCTTGTACCATTTTGAATTGCCGCATACAACAATCAATGTGGTGCCACTCAACAATATGATAGTTCAGAAGTGGGCATACGACCCTCCAATATTGAAACTCGGACTAAGGAGGCATGGATTGTATCAATTCAAACTCATAGTCAGACGGCATCCAGACAAACTACATCACACTAATGTTTAGGAAAAATTATCAACTTTCGATATCAACATGGTGCCAAAAAAATGCCAAGCAATTAACCAAATGGGATACCTCATCTCGCTTCATATTATCAAGCGTATCCCTAAATATACGAACGTTGTGCCTCACCAAATGCATCCATGAATTACGAAAACTCCATCTATAAAGCATAGTCAACAATAAAAAGATTATCGGGCCTATAATTTACATGGCACATAAATTTAAATATAATTGACAATATTACTACCTTGCACCGTAAGAGGCTCGAGGTAATACATAACCATGGTTCAGTGCAATTGGCCCGAGCATCTCAGGCGGTGTTAACGGTGTCGATGGCCTCACACACAACATTCGACTCCATGCCCAAATGTAATAAAAGTATTAGCAGTCATTATATGCATGTAAAATATATCCCAAATTATGTATGACATATGTACTACAGAGTGTCATCATTTTACCTACAATAACTGTATCGCACCGTCGATGTCTCCTACTCCTCCATCGTCTCTCTTTACAACACTATCGTATAACTCCCGATATAAATGCCCTAATACAGCGCTTCCCTAACTATACTCCTCGACTTCGATCACTTCAGACAATTGCCGGAGATATATCAGCAAAACATAAGTGCTGCTAGTATCAAGACACATTATGCCTTCAATCAGTAGTAAAATAACACACCGTGTAATTTGATACAGCTTCCATGGTACAGTGTTTTCATCAACTACTCTATTGTTAACGTGGTCTCTCAATGTAGTTAACTTCAACCGGGACCCTTTCAAATCGGTCGAAGAAGGCTCAAAGCCGAGGAGTCGGTCACAATATGTATGCCACCCTCCCTCCATGTCCGAACATTCATCTACTCCTATTATTGGATGCCCGTCAACTGGTAATTCACATATGACTGCCAGGTCTTCCAATGTAACGGTAGCCTCACCAACCCTCAAATGGAAAGTGTGGGTCTCCGGACGCGACCTCTCTATCAATGCGGTCATTAAATGTTAATCTATATCAACATATTCGCAACGATATACACTATAGAAACCCATTCGATTTATCTGTTCCTTTACTTTGTCATGAAGTTGCAACCCATCCCCCCGCCCAAATATTCCTTTGCCCTAATATCTCACTCTAACTATTTGGTCATGGTCGGCACGACTGTCAAACAATTGTTCAAAAATATGATTCTCTTGTTCAGTTAAAACACTACTATCCTCGGGTCCATAATAATACTTCAATCGGTCAAAATCCATTCTACAAATAATACAATAAAAAAAATTAGTAAACAAATGACACATTGTATTAAATTCACCAATAGTGTTGGCGAAAATACCAACAAAAAAATATATAAAAATCACCAACACTACGATTGCTAAAATTCATCAAAAATTTCTACAGCATATTCACAACATAATGTACAAAAAATAACAATATACACTGTAATCTACAAAAATAACACAGATATTGTTCACAGCATACCTCTCTAAAAAAATTCAACCCCAACCTACAAAAAACGTACTTTCAAACTACAAACAAAACATTCTACCTCAACTCGACTATAAATATACATTACAACTTTCTCATATAAAATTTTTAAGGACAATAATATTTTGCCATTATAACATTTTCACAATATTACAACATTTAATAACAATATATATATATATGTTAAAATTAATTATCAAATAACAATATATTCTACATACCTTCACAAACTCTTCAAATCCTTAGCTACACAAATAATATATGGAAAACAAAATTTATGGCAAGAAATTCCAAAGAAGAGAGGAAAAACTCAGAAGCTGAAAATTTTTTCACAGTTTCTAAGCCTATGAACAACAATATTCATTTAATGGCGGAGGATACATTGTTCATCAATGTGCATTAATCTAGGCCGATTTGACACATCTACTGCAGTTGCAGAGTGCAGGTTTGACTAGCCAAAACTCGCCATCCTTGATGGCGAATTTCAAAATTTTCTTGTTTTTTCATTTTTTCTGAAACTCGCCGTCCTTCATGGCAAGTTTTATTATTATTTTTTTAAAAAAAAAGTTTTTCCAAACTTGTCATCACAAATGGCAAGTTTAATTTTTGTCCTGTTTTTTTATTTCCGAAATCGCCAACACTGTTGTCGATTTTAATTATTTTATTATTTTTTTTCCCGACAGATATAGTAAACTATTACAAATTTTATTAACATTTTAGTAAACTCGCCATCATCGATGGCGAGTTAGGTTAGATTTGTATGGCATCTTTTTTTCAAGTCAAAAATTTAAACAATACACCTTTTTGAGTTAAATTTAAAAAAAAAAAAAAAACCCGAGACGCTAGTTGCCTTTGAAGTTGTTAACCTTTCGAAAAAAATAGAATAGGTTATGAATAAAAATGAATTGTGTGGCATTTATAAATAAACTTCAATCAAGCGAAGAAGATCGCTCCCCCTTAGGAATTTGATCAGTAGCATTCGATTAAAATTGTTTATTCATCGAGAAGGAAATAGTGTTGCTCACTCCCTAGTTAGGAATGTGTCAACTTTGAAAAAATGTGATTCGAATATTTCTGCCCACGTTGTGTCTTTGATGTATGCGAATATTTCTTCGTAAATCGTAATAAATTTCGCATGCTCTCTCAATATATATATATATAGATAGATATGTATTCAAACTAAAAAATAAATTATTGCATCAATTATCACAAATTAACAAATACAAAGAAACAGATATGTAGTAGACATAAATTTATATTCAACAGACAAATACCTCTAGTTGTTGAATTTCAAAGAACTCGAACTTAATAACTTTTGAGGAGCTAGCATCTTGTAACTTATGTGATAAACGGTTCAGAGAAATTAACATCAATTTCAAATAAAATTTAATTCTTATTTGTAATAATTACTCAAAAGTCCATAATATTATAATTATTCACTTATCATATTGATTATTATTATTATTATTATTATTATTGATTTATCATCAATCAATTTTTAGATGTAATCACACACACACATACATAATCGTTTCACTAAAAAGAAAATTGATTATTTTAAAAAACTAAAATTACATAAATTCAACGTCTGGTCCCATTCAACGAGGAAAATACCACCGATTAGGGTATGGATCATGATTGTATAATAAGATGTTATGTTGCTAATCAAAAAAGTTGACCACGAAAAGTACGACTGAGTTACTTTAAGTCAACCAATCATAGCATGTCTCCAATGTCACTGTGATAATAGTATATAAGCCACTTTCCAAAATTTGATCAAAATTAATCTGTATTATGGGTATTAATTGGTTGACTCAAGCTTGCTGGTTAGCCATTAATTGTATCCACAAGTGAAAAATGAATTGGTTTATAACAATATTGATTGTATTTTATCTGTTTATTTATTTTGATGGTAACCATTCAAGGGAAAAAAATTCCTAAAAATATATTATTGACCTCGTGTAACTAATTCCGATACAGAGACTCGATCAAACATTCGGGGGTGCCGCCCCTAAGTTGTTCATACAAACTAAGTCACAAGCCGTTGAGCATACTAAGATGTGCACAACTCTATTAGCCAAACGCCTAACATAATTAAAAATTATTGAATTGAAGCACAAGTTCAAGCTTAAAATACTATCAAATTGATTGATTATAATAGATCGTTTTTTCTATAATAATATGAAAAAAAAAATTGAAAGAATTAATACAATAATTCTTGTAATAACAAGCCGTATATATGCAGATCCAATGAGAGCATAAACATTTGATGAATAAAGAAATTAATCATTGATTCTTGATTCTCATTGTTGAATTTCTTGATCATATCTTGATGGATGCTTTGGTTCTAATCAAAGGCAGTTCACCTCATAGATAACGTTGTTTATACGAAAAAAGATAAGGTTAATTATTTAAAGATCATGATAATTAGAAATCCAGATGCTTATAATCCTAAATGTACATAAATATATATACATATAACTCGCACTAATTGAGGGGCCACTAGTGGAGTCCCATTACGTTCAATAAAGTGAGCACCCCTAAAAGGATGTCCACATTGTAGTTAGCATATTCATACATATTTTTTCAATTCAAGAAAAGGTAGCTACCCATGTCACAACTTTTAATTAATTTTGTTGAGAGAGAGAGAGAGAGAGAGAGAGAGAGAGAGAGAGAGAGAGAGCATGAGGAGGATATATTTTGAGCCCGATCCAACGAGTTTCCTATTGTTCTTACATATTTTCATTTGAATTATTATAAGCTATAACTACTGTTCAAGAGACGATTCTGTCACAATAACCAACAACATATCTGAAAATTTGATTATATTTATTGTAGAGTTGGTGTAATTCAGAAACTAATATTACAAACGTGTAATTTTGACAAAAGTATATTTTGCATATTTCTCATTCTGCAATGTATTAGTCATCGCTTGTTAATACTAGCAGATCCATCACCTAAATTATGCTCCGCGTGAGAGGTTTTAATGATTTATCTAAAATTAATTGTAGGAACACACTTGATATGCGTTCACAATATGAAGAGATTAGTTTCGATGCATACGGATATACATGTGATAACACTTTAATATATATTAAGAATAGTTACACTTTCTGAGTGTTGGTAAATAATCTCAAGAAATAAAAACTTAAATGAAATAGACGCAAAAGTAAATTAAGCTCACAATATTGAATTGAACAATCATGGGATATCTGTTGTGATTATTATATATATATATTATAAAACTAATATTTGCAAAGCTAAAATGAAATCTACATCGATGGGCTCGCGGACTTCGGCTGCGTCCCCAGCATGAACAGCCTTCTATTTACATATTTTATACTTACATTCATGTGAAGTTTCCGAGTTTTTGAACACCAATTGAGCTCAATATTTTAGACACACACTATTTTAATTTAACATTTAGCTAGACCGTACACTTTACACTACAAATAGATGGTATAAAATATGTTGATATACATTTTGCAATATAAAGGGTATATGAAAAGTGTATAAATTATTTACAAAACTAACGTCTTTTGTCTCACGTTGAATTTACTATATAATATTTATTACTTTATAAGTATAAATGTTATTAAGAATACTAAGTTATGGAACTCAAGAGGTCACATGCGCACTGCGCCGCCCGCACCCGGGGCCGCGTTTGCGTCGCTTAGTCGCATTGGCGCTTTAGGCATGTCATTCTTCTATTTCGCCTACATATTTTCTAACAAAATACTTTTTAAAACATTATAAAATTAATTATGAATCGTAAATTAAATCACTATTAATCAAAATAGAAAAAGTCTTCATGCCCACTTGGTGGTGTTAATAAAACAATATGTTATAATCATACATACCTTTTGTTATTTTTTTTTAAATTTAAACTTATTCAGTAACATTAAAGTGCTAAATCCAAACATAGGAAAGGACACTAAACATTTAATTCTATTTTATTCAAAAAAAATTGTAACTTGTTTGGCTTTAAGTAGACGTGCGAGCCCTTGTCTTAAACACCGGCCGGTCTTATCCTAATCAGATGATTAATTAAATCAATAATTAAAATTAATTAATGATAATAGTATATAAATAATAGGGACAGGAGATAGGATAAGGGGACAGCTAGCAATTGATGTCCAATAATCCTCTCTACATCATTCCTTTGTCTTTTATTAATGTTTTAATTAATTAATAGTCCTTGTCACGCCTAGCCCTTCCTAATTTGCCTCCCCTAATAACCTATTAATGTTGCTAAATTTTCCTTAAACATGGGATTGTCACTCTAAAATACCAATCAACGATGTTATTCCTAATTTGAAAAATATTCTTGATTGAAGCCACATTAATTGATAGAAGTGGAGGCATATCACTTCAACCTAAAGTTAATTGAGCCATCGCTTGCATGACTTCCTTTCACATAAAGACTTATTGATGTACTAATGACAATTGGAGTGTTACCCCCCCCCCCCCCTCTCTCTCTCTCTCTCTCTCTCTCTCTCTCTTTATATATATATATATATATATATATATATATATATATATATTATAACCTCTCAACAAAGTATTAGATCCACCGTCTTTCTATATATATTATAACCTCTCAACAAAGTATTAGATCCACCGTCTTTCTATATATATATATATTATAACCTCTCAACAAAGTATTAGATCCATCGTCTTTCTCTGTATATATATATATATTATAATCTCTCAACAAAGTATTAGATCCACCGTCTTTCTCTCTCTCTCTCTCTCTCTCTCTCTCTCTCTCTATATATATATATATATATATATATATATATTATAACCTCTCAACAAAGTATTAGATCCATCGTCTTTCTCTCTCTCTCTCTCTCTATATATATATATATTATAACGTCTCCACAAAGTGTTAGATCCGCCATGTTCCGGGAACACAATCGAAGTGTCAGATTATTGCATTCAAAAAGGTAATATATCATCCATAACATATAACTCATTTGAATGGGCATAATATATATTTCTTAAACAACATTTTTATAATAGGATTTTTTTTAAATCAAGTAATTCCATATTTGAATACAATAATTAAAAATATTTTTAAATATATTTTTATTTGAAGCTACTCTAAGTAGCTTCTAAAAAAAGTGATTTTTTAGCTTCTTTTTTTTTTGCTTCTGATTTTTTTAAAAGTCCATCAAAATTTTAAAAAAAACTCTGAAGCGTTTATTTTCAAAAAATAAATGATTCTCTTTTTAAAAAAATTCATCCAAACGAGTGCATAATTGTGATATATTTATGCGATAAAATACAATTTGTCGTATGTACTATGATATGTGTAACACTTACTTTTTAAAATTTTAAGAACTATATGTAACTTACACTCCTTAAATTGAATAGTTAAATAACTTATATGTTTTATTTTCTTCTAATATCAAATTTTTATATAGAAAAGTATTTTTTTTGTCTTAGTGCATCGAATTTTACAAATATCAAATGATTTTTTTAGTTTATAAATGTCTATATTTTAAATAGACATCATGTAGGATAGCTTGAAAAGTATGTTGTGAAAAGAGAAACTGGATTGGGAGGGTCGCCTCTATAATGGGTCTCTGCAGTACCCGATCCAGATTAGTCGGTCAATAAATTAAAATCGAATGGTTAAAACTAAATATATATATATATATATATATATATTAATTCAATCAAGGAATCTTAAATTATATATGATGATGTAAGAATTTTACTTTTGTTACACATGCTTTTTTTTTTTCAACCGAGATCTAAGGGAGTTTGAATAAAAAAAATTCTACATGTCGTTGACCACTTTAGCACACATATTTTCAATTTCTCATCTAATGTCTCGTAGTGTAAAACTCCATTTGGATAAATGGTTCTTCAATTAAACGTGATAATATAAGCATTTCCCTTTTATTACCCATGGTTCTTTTGATTTAATTGAGATCTAAATGAGTTTGAATCAATAATTTTTTCGTAGGGCGTTAATCACTTTAGTACGCATTCTCAATTTCTCATCTAATGTCTCATAATGTAAAGCTCCATTTAGATGGATGGATGAATTTGAATTAGGTGGATTTTAAATTCACTCTTCAAATCCATTATATCTATTTGGCTCATTAAACAAATTCCCGGATTTGAACTCCTCTTCTTTGTCTAATGAATTTAAAGCTCAATTTTAGATAAATTTCAAATTCAGTCGAATATGATATCATTCACACACACACTCTCTTACGCTCAGTAGTTAGTACACACATCCGTTTATACAAAACAAAATATACTCTCTCTCTCTCTCTCTCTCTCTCTCTCTCGCTCTCTCTACATAATATGTATACAATATTTAACCAAAAATGATTATGAGTTTTAGGGGATTTAAAATACCTATATGAATACATTATACATCCAAATAAAGAGATTTCATAACACGTGAATTTATAATATGAGGAATTTCGAATTCATTCATTTCAAATTCCTAATCATATCCAAATCCTTCATTCCAGATACAGCCTAAATTAATTTATATTTATAAAAAAAATTGTAATACACCACTACTCACAGTAAATATCATTCAAAATTATGTGTACCTATTATAACACATCAGAAATCATCTCAATAAACTGTGTCAAATTTTGAATATAATATATTTTTCGTCATGCTATAAAATTAAATGACGATAAACTCATGTATTTTTTTTTCATAATAAATTATTTCTACACTCTAAATACGGGGACACTCAAAAATCCTTTTTTTTTGAGGGCAAGGGGCATTAGACATCACCCCACGCGGTAAAACGACGTCACATTGTCCCGTCCCTCTCCCATCCAAACCGTGGGGTCACGCGAGCAGCCGTGACGCGACGTAAAAATATGAAAACCTTCAGTACTCATCCACAATTGAGAGAAACTCACGCTACAATATCCGCCATCCACGTGCTGCCATTTACACGTGGCGGACGCGATTTGCATTTTCTCGTCTCTAACGCGGACATAAAGAACACAATAAAATAGAATTTAATGATATCATTTGGGGTCCGCTACCTGCATGAAAAATCCCGTTTTGAGCCCCATAACGGGGGTGGCCCACAACAGGTACCCCGTCAGGAAAGAAAACGGGGCTGATCGCGACGGAGTTACGGAGGATGCCCTTAGAGCCACAACAACACAAATGGAATATTAATATATGGAATTAAAAATTGTGGTTTATTATTTTTTTGGCGTGACTCATTATTTAACCTATTTTTTTTTTTCAGTTGGTTCCCATTCTTTGGGGAAATAGTCGCAATAACCTTTCTTTGACTATTTATATTATTATATATATATATAACTAAAATAAAATAGTAGCCCACAATTTTGACCCGGACTTATACTTGCTATTTCTTTTTTTTTTTTTTTTCCTCGTAAGTTTGTATGGCCATTGAAATAATTGGAGCTCGGAGATAGCATATGGACCAATAGTTAATCGCCTAATCGGTAGTATAGTAATTTGAATCCACACTTCGTGTTAATGATTCAACGTTAAATAAATATTTTTAAAAAATTTAGGATGAGTTAACAAATACTTCGTTTATGCAGAAATAAAAATTAATGATATCAAAATTTGGGTTGTTTCTTGAGGATGATGTGAAATGACAGTTCGACGATCAAAAGAGGAAGAGTCCTATTTTACTAAAACGAAAAATACATAAGTTTAGCAAAAAGTATTTCCGATGAAAATCCTTTTATGTTTAAGTCAATATAAGGCATGATAATATAGCAAATGCTAGAGAGAATCGAGTAGAGGGTGACAAGAATGTGTGTTTTATCTTTCTTGGAGAAGTGCATGGGGTATTTATAGTGCGCCAAGTCCTTGGGAGTTGACCGAATTGATAAGATCTGGGATTCCTAAGATTGTAAAATCAAGGTACAAGTTGGACGTTTAGTCCATAACTAGCAGTTACAAAGTAGGCGTAGCCCTACAGGAATAGTGTGGCGTGTCAGTGTACGGAAAACGGCGGCAAGTGGGTCATACAGTCCTCGATGGTCTAATCAACAGTCAAGGAGAATTCAAATTCGACGCGAACTCCCCTCGAGAACCGTTCACTTCAACAATCGATGCCCAACTCCGAGAATGGCATATCGTCGAAGGGAGCCGCCAGGTGCCGGGCAAGACACGTGGCTCCAGGTTGTGGGGTCCCAATGACACATATCGGATATCTCGTATCAAAATTTATAAAGAATTTTTTTTTAAAAATAAATAATAAAAATGTATAGTATTTTAAAAAAATGAAAAGTAATGATTGAATTTTAAAAAAATAATTGAAACTTGAAAAAGATAATTTCAAACGTACTTTCATTTTTTAACTTACTTTAATATTTTTTTCAACAGAACAAAATATTTTACAACTTACCTTTTTTTTCAACAGGATATATATATATATATATATATATATATATATATATATATATATATTTGCAAACACCACGGGAAGCTTGAAACATATTCTAGTTTCTTGCCATAACGTTCTCTCTCTTCCATATTTATTTTTGGGGTTCGAGAATAAGAAGTTGAAAGCTCTTCATTAATTTGATTTGCAAATGCACCTCATGCCCATATTGAGTTTTAACTTTTAGGTTTGTTTTAGCCTTTTAGGTGACCAATCTAAGGTTAAAAAATAAAAAAAATTAAATTCATAACAATCGAGACCTAAATCTATTTAGTTAATATCGTATTAGTAAGATGCATTGAAATTATTGACCCTTATTTTAAGTAAACTTTGGATTTGTTGTGGTGAAATAAATGTTTGGCCTTTTTAAAAACACAAGTAATTAGCAATGAAACCACATATCAGATATTAAAAGTCAGGAATCGAATAACCAATAAAATAAAATAAAAAGCAATAAAATAAGCTATTATTTGAAAAACAAAAGATAATATGTAACTAATGGCATTAACGAATCACCTCAATTCAGTATAAAGGACAAAAATAAAACATAAAAATCAAATGTACAAAAACAAAAGACTAAAAATCAAATAGACAAAAAATGAACCTAAAATAAAGTGACGATGGAAAAGAAACACAAAAATTATAATTATATCAAAATATACGTAACATATATTATTCAATATGAATTAAATATAACAATATTGTGTGGGTAAATTAGGACTCTAGGATCAAATGGTGCACCTATCAAATACTGATTACAAATAACTAGTTTGGCCAAAAAAAAAAAAAAAATCAAGAGTACACTTAACGGAGTATTTTAAAGAATAATTACAACTATCACTCAAATTTAATTATATATATATAATATTTTTGTTGTGCGACAATATCTCAGTCTAAAGATGAGAATCTTAAACGATTGAGCACTTCAATTATTTCTTTCACAAGTATATGCATCAAGAATTAACAATCCCCACGAGGGCACTTTTAGATTTTTTTTTTAGATTGAATGTGAAATAATTTAAGAATGAAGGGCCAAATTGAAATTTAATAATAATATAGAGAGAAGAAAGAAAGGGTGTTTTGGTCTGGGGGTTAGGGGTCTAAGAAAGGGGATTGGGGAATTGTGTAATGCTCGGGAGAGGGGAGGCACCCTTAATGTGGGTCCCATGTACCCGGATTAGTGTCAACTATTGGGAGACAGTTTTGGGCCCACTTAATACGATGGAACGGTCAAAATCCACCCAACGTCGATGCGCTGCACATTTTACGGTGCTGATCCTCCCCCTCTTTTTGACTTCTCATGGACCTTCTCCCTTTTGATTCCCACTTCTCTCTGTCTTTTTCCACATAACTTAATTAGTTCACTTAAATATATATATATATATATATATATATTTTTTTTTATTTATTTTTGTATTTTTTGCTATTTTTAAATACTACAGTAGTATTTAGTAGATTAACTTCTATAGTAAAAAAAAAAAAAAAAATAGAAACTGAAAACAACTATAAATAAACGTTTTTCTATTTTTGATATTTTTGTAATTATTTGCAATTTAATTGTATTTTATTAAAGCACTTCTCAACCTTTTTTTTTAAACACTCCAATTACTTTTGTGTTTATTTTTTATTTTTTCTTTTGAAACACTATCTACTTTTACTACTCAATTTTATCTATAATTTCAACTTCTCCAAAAGCAGAAGTTTTTGCAAACACCCCCATACTCAACACACTCCTTTCATATTCAGATCCGAATATAGTTAAAAACAACATAAAATAGTAATAGATCGAATGGTTGAGGCCTAAATATAACATGAAACAACTTCGAGCTTAAAATTGAAATAGTCGTGGACCCAATAATAATAAGGGATTTAATTAGCCTGCTCGGATATCCTCTAAAAAATTATGGACTTTGATCTAACTCAACCTCAAAAGTTAGTTCATTCGATGAGATTGTCAAGGGATTATAAATCACATTACAGTACTTAATCAATGTGTAAGGTAGCTAATGGAGTGTTAATACCTCAAACCACTACATGAAAGTACTATTTTCATCAATGGAATAATCCATCGAATATTTAATAAAACCCGCCATAAAATATAATTTAGTGACGAATTTATTAATCACAAATACATTAATAAATGCATTGTCATTTGATTGTTATTTGAATTCTATATTAATATAATCCTATCGTAATTCCATCACAATTAATTGTCTAATATATGCAAAGAAAACTTTTTCATTACAAATCTTCCATTGTGAATGTAATGTTTTATTGTAGTGAACAACAATTTATTACCATTGAAAACCAATATAATTTAACTCATATAACATGATACTACTTAAAATATATCAATTGCAACACTCTATAAATAATATGTCAATAAGCCATACCATTATAAAAATCCAAACATAAAGGATTATAGTGTTTCCACTAAACTAGTATCTATGAATAAAAAATAAATCATATTTACGTTTTTGAATTAGTAAATTAAATTTTAGACAAGTATGGGCGCATATTGCCAAGTCTCGAACAAATTTTTTATTTTAATATATGAAAAAATGGCTGAAAAACTATTGAAATTATTAAATGGTTTGACCATGCTATAGAAAAGAAAAATAAAAAATAACATAATATAAACTTAAAAATGAGGGAGCAATTGTCTCTTACTCTCTTAGTTTTGTTTCATAACTTTTGCCACCAGTGTGGAGCTCATAAGAGCATGCACAATTCATATTTAAAAAAAAAAAAAAAAAGATTGATGAAGAGAAAAAAATATTAAGTGAAAAAATATATAAAACATTTTGTCGAAGTAAGAATCTTCACTACCTTAATAGCGAGGAAAGTATAGTTATATTGTCGCTATCAACAATCAGCGGTGCATTTACAATGACAACTTTCACAATGATTAAATTGTCGCTTATATGTTACTAGTTATTAATAATAATAATTTATAATATCGATTCGTGTCGCTGTTAAATTAATAGAAGATTGCAAGAACGGTCATCGCATGATAGGTATCATTTTAAATAAAATAAATCATATTGTCGGTTGATATATCCACACACTATCAACTGGTCTTTTGCTAGTGAATTACATGTCTCACTATGAAGAAAAGTATGCAATGTTGCACAAATTTTTCTCACGTGGAGGGAGCTTGGTATTGATTCTATTGAACAAGCACCAGACAACGATGTGTTAGACTTCTCATTGCCACAAAAATTTTGATTGGGTGCCATTTTGAAATAAAATTAAAGACTTAGAGAGAAAAAAAAATAGATAGGACAATGAATGAAATGAAACTTAGAATAAGATTTAAAGGAAATCGAAAATATATTGTCACGCTATAAAGTTTTCGAATTTAAAGTTAGAATAAAAATAAAAGAAAATCAAAAAAAAATTGAATTTCTTCAAACGGACCATCATTTGCACTTAATTATCATCTTCATCTACACGTACCAAAGATTATTTATAATTAAGAAATACTTAAAGTTTATTTGAGAAAAAAAAATCCGTTAAGAATTAAAATATTTGACTGAAACTTATAAGCACCTTAAAACATCTAACAAAATACATATGTAAAGAATAAGAAACTTCCAACTTATATCTAAAATTTTAACAATTTCTTTGCATTTGACTATATCAACCAGAAATTACTGTCAATTTATAAGCTGTATGGTTTCATTTTATCCAAATATACCAAGAGCTTGTTCTTAAATAGATTTTATATTTCATAAATTCCAAAATATCAATAAGATGTAAAAGTGTTATTTGTAGTATATTTTTAAATGACCTTAAGAAAACACTCTATATTTTTTTCTTTTCCACATCAAACACTTTAAAAAATGACTTAATTTGGCATACATAATATGATAGTTTAAAAAAGCACCTCAATTATGAATCTATTGTGGCACCTAATAAAAAGTGGTTCTATAGTTTATACTAAATTTGAATTATAATTTATTTCTTAAAACACTATGAAGTGTCAAAATTCACTATTGTTACACTCAAATACAAAATACAAGACTACAAAAGACCTAATTTGACACATATAATATCGTAGTGTCATATTTGTGTACATATTATGACACTTCATAAGAAGTGCCTCACTACATTAATCTTAAATTTGATTTATAATGTATCTATTTTGACACTATAAAGTGTCAAAATAGATTATCGCTACACCAAAATACATGATACGTTAATTAGTGTCATTAAATGCAAATTTGGTTTGTGAACACTAACTAAAGTATCATATATGTGAGTGTCATAATGACTTATTTTGACATTTTGTAATGTCATAAAATATACATTTTAGTTCGAATTTAGTGTAGTTTATTAAGATATTTTTATAAAGTGCCACGATAGGTACACAATTAATACACTTTTAAAAGTGTCACTTTATATGTGTCAAATTAAGCTATTTTTTTAGAAGCGACACTTTAACTTATTTTCACCGAAAAACCTTTTAATTTGGCAACGCAAGCTAAATCATTGCATAGTTAAACATAGTAATAATTTATTTTGGTACATTATAGTGTCACAAGCAATACAATATAATTAAAATTCAGTATACTTTTTATGAAGTGTTGCAATATATGCATAATTGAGACCGTTTTAAAAATACCATGTCAAATTAAATTATTTTTATGAAAGTGAAATCTCGAAGATAATCTCTTGATGAAGGGAAAAAAATTTAAAGTATCTGTGTTGATATCGGTGGGAATATCTTTTTCTTGGTAGATAAGGCCAAGACTTTGGTAAAGAAAGGCTAGAAAAACAATTTTAAAGGTCATGAGTTAGTGGGGGCACATTTATTGCCCGATTTATGAACATTGCTTTTTTTCATGTTTGCCCCAAAATGGTTGAATTGCATCTTCAAGGACGAAGGCTAACATGTATTGATTGCCATTGTGTAAATGAAAATTGCACACATTTGACTCACTCCTCAATCGCTATGCTATCACTCATCTTCAAGTTGAAGGGTTGCCCATCACCATTATTATTATTATTATTATTATTAGTAATATTGGCATATTTAATGCACGTGTATAATAAAAAAATTATATAATTTAATGATATAATAAAATTTTTAGTAGTATTTATACTATCAAAATATTTTTAACTATTTTTAAACAGGTTTATGAAATTAATTATAAGGAAAAAAGTATAATCTATAATAAGAAAGAAAGCAATTACAAAGTAAAAAAGAAAACGATATTGAAAAGTTTATGGAGACAAAAGAAGATAAATAAGGGAGAGGGAGGGAGATAAAGTAAAAAGAACGTGAGAAAAGATAGAGGAGAGATAAAGTGAAAAAAGTAAACAGAAAAATGACACACTAAAAATATTGTTAGACCAAAAGTAGTTATAAAGGGTGTTCCCCTTTATATAACAGCATATATAATATAGAAGATGAATGACAACATTTTACATGTGATTGAGGAATCTTTTCTTGTAAAATCAAGTTTTGTCATATCATGTTAAAAGAATGGACGCCGGCCTAAATCAGCCTTAAAAATTAGTTCATAAAAGGAAGATTGTCCAAACCATACATCACTCATCTTCTAGTTGAAGCGTTGCCTGCCACCATTATTATCGTGGTGAATATATACAATTACATTTTACATGTGTACAATTGATGATTTTTTTTTAGTTAAATTAAGTTTTGCCATATCATATTAAACTAATGGATCTAGGCCTAATTCAATGTTCAAAGCTAGATCATGAAGGAAGAATTGTTCAAATCAAATTTGGATGTAGGATCTTTGTCTGCTTTGATAACATGTTAAATAGATGGATTTTGGTCTATCTCACCCTAAAAAATTAGCTCGTGAGGGGAAGATTATCAAAGCCAATATATATATATATATATATATATATATATATAATGGCTTGCATGATAAGTCATGTTGAAAACATTAAATAAATGAATAAACATTGTAATTTGTTTTTTAAAAAAATATGAACTCTTTTTTATGGTTAAAAAAAATAAAAATAAATAATATAAACCCTTCAATGAGGTAAATGTACAATTCAACAAGTTTAAGTGTTTTCTTACTTTAACCTTTTATTTTTCTTTTCAAAAGCATTGTGATTGTTATGTAGTCTAAAGATCTATATCAATTATTTTATCTTTGTCTTACTTATTTTCATTTTAATTTTTCTTAGTTGCATTAATTATCAAAAAAAAAAAAATCTTCTTAGTTGCACTTATCGCATGGTTGTACACATAATTTACGAGCGTAAGTTAGGCCTGATTGATTTAGAGTCTATTTGGATAGGTTTTTTTTAGATAAAAAGAATTTATTTTTGAGAAAAAAAAAACACACTTTAGAGCAAAAGAATGTGTTTGGATAGGCTTTCTAAAAAAAGCAGAAAAAAAAGCTAAAAAGGCTATTTTCAGAAACTAACCTGGGGTAGCTTCAAATAAAAACAATTCTTAAAACAATTTTAATTACTATATCCAAACGTAAAACCATTTGGCTTAAAAAAAATCTACTACAAAAAACATTGTTTGAGAAGCATTTTTTTAACTCATCCTATCAGGCCCTTACTTTATATTCCCTTCTATCTTCCTCCGAACCTACTTCTTCTTACTTACCTCCTAGGACTACAATCAGCCCATATCAAGAAAGTTATTCCGCTTATGGCTAGCGAGCACTTTCTTTTGGTTAATATTCGACATAGCATCGTATGTCCATATTTGAAAAGATTCAGTTCCCAACTACCGACTCCTTTCAAAATTGTGTTATCGAAGCCAATCCAAGAATAGTGAGCACCCACCACTTTTTACAGTTAAAGAGGCCCTCTTTAATACATTAAGAAAAATATGTTTGGAGGGACCTAAAAATTTTCAATTTAAATTTCACATAAATTTATATTAACATATCTTAATGAGCTCCAAAACTTTCAATTTTCGTGTCTATCAAACTAAATCACATACCACGAAGCAAACGAGTCCTGAAAATTAAAGAAAAAAAAAATACGTTGGAAAACATAATCTTTCTTTCTTGCAGTCACACACTTGACCAGCATCAACAACCACAAAGACCAAACCCCCACCCCGCAAAAAAAAGTAAATTACGTAAAGCACCCCAACCTTGAGGGTATTTTGCACTTTGATACCCAAACTTTGTAAATGTGCGCTTTAGTACCTAACCTTAATCATTTGTGCGCTAATACTATTTTTTACACTATTTCAGTGCAATATTCCACATTCCCTAAAATATGGCCGAATATTCCACAAAGATTCCATCAAAATTGTGAAAAAATACCATTGGCACACAAATCATAAAAGTTGGGTACGAAAGCTCACATTTATATAGGTTGAGTACCAAAATGCAAAATAATCTAAAGATTGAGGTGCTTAACATAATTTACTCCAAAAAAAAAAAACCCACAAAGAGTTCCTACACAAACTTTTCCTTGTTTTTTTGGTTAAAATGTTTAATTTCAACCTTAGTCATGGTTAAAAAAGAAAAAAGGCACTTCTATAATTGGAGCGGCCAAAAGTAACCAAAACCCATGATAAATTGTTTCATGTAAATTTAGTACAAAGCAAAAGGAGTTACCAAGTTGCTTCAATTAAATAGGAAATTGTTCATGCTACTCGATTAGATAGTGTCCAATAGGTATCTTTAGTCGTTGAATTTAAATATGATAATGCCAACAACTGTTGCATATTATTATATTCAATCCAATTATTGAAAACATCGATCGGATACTACTCAACTGGATAACATCTAATGAACTAATAAATAGATTATATCACTATTTTAAATAATTTGTAAATCATTTTATCGTATATAGTTACACCAGTATGTGTTTTATTTATTTATTTATTTTTATTTTATTTTTTATATATTCTTTTACAAAGTATCAGATTATTTAATAATTACTTGATGTACTTAGTATTTTTCATATCCTCGATATAAGATTTTTTTATATTACCTTCTGTCTCATCTTTGCTTCTCTTAAACATGCTTTTTCTTAACCCTGCACTCTTTTCTTTTTTCTTTTTTTTATTCAAATTATACAATTACATGTTTTGAATTAAATTTCTTTTCACACAAAATTTTACGGTTGTGACTTGTGATTGCTTTAGACAAAGTTCGAAAAGATGTTCGAGTGAAAATTTTATTAACAAAAGAAAGAAGGTAATTCAACAAGTGAAAAAAAGAAAAAAGAACAGGTAAATATCGAAAAAGTGAAGTTGAGTGGCAAATATTATGCCATTATTTATGCTTTATTTTGTACTTTGCTTGGTGTTAGGCCGAAACAACAGACGCTGTAAGACAGACAGAGACGGCCATCTGTAGGCAGGGATTCCTTCAATCGTTGCTTTTAGACCACAGATCTCTCTCTCTCTCTCTCTCTCTCTCTCTCTCTCTCTTTCGCCCCTTTTTCCTCTTTCTTCCCAATAAGAATTAATTAGTAAATGCTTCAAGAGATCCAAAATAAGGAAAAAAAAAAAAAAGAAAAAGAAAGTTGTGGTCAGTGACATCTTCAGAGTTTTATTTATTTATTTACTTGCTTATTTTGTTGTTTAGTTCATTTGGTTCATGTTTGTGATGTAGAAATTTAGGCAAAGATTATTTTTATTTGATAATGCTTATTGAAAAAGAGTTATTTGAATACATACCATATATATGTGTGATAATTAAGTGACCGCCTATCAAAAGTTATTTTGATTTGATGAATTTAGTATCGTTTCAATTGTTATTTTGTCGCCCAATTACTTCCCATAAATTTAGTTTTATAACGTTATTTGAGTTATTGTTTAAAGATGTATGATGTTTTTAACACTTTATGGCGAACAAAAGTGACCACTAAGACCTAAATAAATCTATTGCCATTTAGTAGTAATTTAAGCAATGCAAATCTTTTGACAACTTGGTAACTCTGTATGCATCATTTGATTGTGGTTATGCCTAAGAAACTATAACAATTCCATATTAATTATGATGAGACCATATTCTCCCTCCATATCGAATGAAGTCAAACGATTTGCTCAATTCATAAGTTATAAATTAGATTCTTTCTACTACTTTATGAGGCGCATTTTCATTAAATGACAAAATCTCACCGTCTTCAAGTGTGAAATAATACTTCACAAGGTCAAATATCCATATTCGACGACGGATTTGGGCATCATACATTTCAATAATAATAATAATATAACTTAAATTTATACCAAACATTTTACATTTAATATCCAGCATATATAAAATCATTTTTCATACATGAACATAAAATGTAAGTTTTTACTATAACTTGAAAACAAAAATGGAGCCAGGAATTTGATTGAGGGGGGGGAGGCGAAATTTTTCGAGGTCATTAGGTTTTAAAATGTATAAATATAAATGTTATATATAATATTAACATATAAAATAATAAAAGTTATCATATTTATGTGTATATGACCAATTAAAAGTGCTACAATTAAAATAATATATAAAAAATGATACTGAAAAAAATAACAAGCTATTCTCTATTTCAAAAGAAACAAATATAGTGGATAATTAATTGCTTTTAAAAAGCACTTAACAAAGAAATTTTTAACAATAATAAATAAAATTAACATAAATCCACAATTTTTTTGATATAATCAACTCATGACACCCTATAAATATCAACCGAAAAGACACCCCTAAACACGCACGCACGCACACACTCATTCAAAGGAAAAGGAGGGAGGATAAAAGAGTTCGAACTCGGAACCTCATTGGTACCTATTTCGAACTCCTACCACTAGGTTACAGGTCTAATGGCGATATAATCAAAACTCAAATAATATTAAAATAGTTTCTCTCTCTCTATCTCTTTCTCTCTCTCTCTCTTTGTTCTCATAATCAAAAAATATCTTTAATTTTTTTCTGTCATCACATTCCCAAACCACTCTCAATTAAATATGAAGTGTCCAATTAGTAATATTCATTCAAGTTCAATAGCTCAACAAATTAACATTAAGACTCATTAAGTTTAATATTGAAAAACTATCAAAAGTCACACCAACAATCCTAAGATTCAAATCTCTATACAAAAATCAATTATAAAAAATAATAATAAATAAATATATAAATTCTAAAATTAGCATACAATACCTTCTTGTATGTTGCTTTCTAAGAAAAAATTGAATACTGTAGGGAGAAAAGAAAATTTATAATAGAATTTTTGGTATTTTAATTGGGATAGAAGAAATAAGTAAATTCTAATAGAATTTTAAATATTTTAGTTTGAAGAGAATAAGGAAAAAAAAGAGGAAAAAGAAAGAGAGAGAATTTACTTATTATGGTAAATGAGATTAGGTAAAAATAAAATAGAGTAGAGAAAATTAAAAATTTTATTATGTAATTTATATAAAAGTCAAAATTTTATTTGGGGGGGGGGGTGAAATTTTAAAATTCTAATAAAATATATACTTAAAAATAAATTTTTAAAAAAATGAGGGGGGGGGGGGGGGGGGGCATCATTGCTTGAAAAGCTAATATTGTCTTGTTCAAATATTCAAAATTAAGACTTCAAGACTGCATAATTATGAATCCGGATGTGACAAGTACGTTTGATACGTGTGTAAAATATATATATATATATATATATATAATCAAATAGATAAAGTTTAATAGCATAAACTTAAATTATTATTAAATTCTCTATAAAATACATATCTTTCAAAATTATTTTTATTATTTTACCATATTTTAAATTATTCATAATATATATTTATTAAATTATGATAAGTCAAAAGATAAATTTAAAATAAAATTATCATTTTAATTAAAAAATAAATAAAAATATAAAGTAGAAAAATTCAAATTAAAAAGGGAATTTGAGAGAGGAGATAGATCAGAATAGAAAAAGGGCAAAAAAAAAACACGTTGTTGGATAAGTTGCAGAGAAAAGAAGAATAGTTATATATATATATATATATATATATATATATATATACTTAATGAGGGGGGGCGGGGGGAGAGAGGGAGAAACCACACACAATTAAATGCACTGAATTTCAACCCAAAAAAAATGCACTTAAAAAAAGTCCAAGGTCCAAATGAAGTCAAGGGATCACATGCTTTATTATTTTTTTTTTTGGTAGAAATCACATGCTTTATTAAATTGTATATAGACAGTGTTCCCGGTTCAAATTTGTGTAACTCTGCGTTAATGCAATAATCGATATTTCTCCATTTATTGCAATTAAAGGCTTTTTTTTTTTTTTTTTGATAAAATCATCTCGAAACATGTTATAAATGTCAACTGAAAAATACCCTCACACACACACACGCACACACTCACTCAAAGGAAAAAGAATAAAAGACAAGAGAATTCGAAATTAAGACCTCTCTGATACTATTTTTGAACCTCCATCACTCAGTTCCAAGCCCAGTGGCCAATTAAAGGTTATTGATGTTGGTATAAATCTCCCAATAAATTGCTAAAACCTATAAAATTAATAAAAATAAATAAAAGATAAAATAGGAAACATGAATGCCATTTGTTTATTTGCATATTACTATTCAGTTTGACTTTCACCAGTTCGGGGGGACCCACAGCCCATAATACAAAAATATAAAATAAGATAAATAACAAAATAAAAACAATAAGTAAATATGAAAAACGAAGCAAAAGATAATTAGCCACTAAATAATTAAATTAGCATAGAAAGTAGAGGCATTAGCGTTACCAAACCTAGGATTAATTGTCACGTACAAGTACAACAACTACCGTATAGGGATTTAATTGCAATTATGAAGCACAATTGCATTAATTAATTGTGCTTAACCCTTTTTGTTGCCTACTAACCACGCATTAATGGCCTAACAAAAATCTAACTATAGATTGAGTTTTTCAATGGCTGACTGTATGGGAACGTGGTATAATTAAGCTTTTAAATTAATACGGGTATAATCTAGCGAATTAAGGCAAGATTAGATTTGATTTAAAGTGCTCAACAGAATATTAACTTTAACTCAATCTAAAGTAAAGATTTTTTCTTTTTTTTGCTTTTTAAATAAAAAGTAGTACTATTATTAATTATTAGAAATGTTTATCAATGCAGTCAAGTGCAAGAAATAAAGACAATAATTCCACTCTATGAGATATGACATAAAACCAGTCTACCTATCAATTACACAAGCAGATTGGTCCGCATACCATTTTACAAAACGAATATGCAAGTTATCCAAATATTTGCTAATAAAATGAAAATTTTCAATAATCAATCCAATTCAGAGAGATTCTAATGAGTCAAAAGCTTAAAGCACTAAGAGAGCATCATATTTCAAACGTATAATTATCCAACCTTATTTTTTGATCCAACAAAAGGCTTACCGCAAACATAGACGGTACTTGAATGATTTTGAAACAACCAAATAAATACAAAACCTCATGTAGGTCCTCCAAACATCTTGCAAAATAAGATCATTGTCGAGATAAGCATTTAAAGAAAATATTAACACACAATTCTTTTGGCCGGACTCCAGAAGGTTTGCCTTTTTCTATAATAAAACGATTGAAACAAATATGAAAAATAGAATTAAAACTTATCAGTAGATAAGACGAAAATCAAACTTGTTAATTGACAAGACAAAAACTACCATCCCAAACATCATCCAAAGTACTAAATATTTGAAAATAAAATTTTGACGAGAATCAAACAACGTGTGGCAAAAGTCGCTCGGCGTAGATCCTTTCTAGAGAGAGAAGTTTTCTAAAATAAAGATTATTAATAACAATTGTTTTTTAAAAGGCAAATTACGCTGAGTGGGCCGTTGTCCCAAACCGTCAAGTATATACCGCATATAATAGATATATTATTTTTGGAATTTATTTAAATAAAAAAAAATCTGTTTAAAAAAACGTAATAAATTTAAAATAGATTAAAACGATCCATATCTACATTGTTTAGATATAAAAATAAATTAGAGAGAGAGAGAGAGAGAGATTTTCTCTCGATGATTTACCAAATAAGTAAAAGTTTTTTTTTCTCAATAATATTATAATATTATATATTCCATAAAAATAAACGGCAACCATATTAATTTTACTTATTTTGTTAGAAATTTAGTGGTCATAATTTTTGAGACATAATTACAATACATGTTTTAGTTCTCAAAATATATTCTTTGGATATGCCCGAAACTTTAATAAGTAACTTGACAGACTTATTTTTGTCCAATATAATATGAAATGGTCAAACAAATTAAATTTGGAAGCTATACTGCTGTTAGAAAACCATTTAATTTTATAGAAAATTAGTAATGTTAGTACATTCGACATGGGTGCAATTGTGCATAACAAAAACTAATTTACTAAACAAATCCAATGCGTTTCTGCAAAAAAAATTGATATAATATAACTAAATAGTTAATATTTTAGTAGTATAAAAATAAATTTTATTAAATTATCTATAAAACACATATCTCTCTAAACCATTTTTATCAATTTATACAATCTTTTTAATTTCATAATATGTATATTTAATTTATGATAAAAATAAATTAAAAAAAAATTATTATTTTGATTAAAGATAAATAAAAATATAAATTAGAAAAAGAAAGTTGAATGAGGAATGTAAGAGCAATGAGAATAGAAAAGGAAAATGACAAAAAATATGTTGTTGGAGAGAGGGTAGAGAAGAGAAATGCGTAGTTAAATATTAATAAGGGTATTTTGAGAAGTTCATAATTAAACGGACAAAAACAACTAATAGAAGGGGTTGGTGCTTTATATATACTATATATAATTTGATTTAATGATTTACTAATTTTTTGGATAGTATTTATAGGGTGTTTGAAGTTGATTGTGTTAAAAAAATATTTTAAATAGATTAATAAAATTAATAATAAGTAATTTAAAACTAAGAAAATAATTATAAATAAATTTTTAAAAATGATATTAAATAGTATTGAGAGACAAAAGTGATAGAGTTGGGAGAGAAAAGAGGGAAGAGCAATGAGAGAAAAGAGGGAGATAAAAATAAAAAGAACGTGTAAGATAAGAGATGGGATATAAAGTTAAAAAAAAAAGGGAATTTACAGACCAAAAAAATAATTAAATCAAAAGTAATTATTAAATAGCATTGTCCATTTATATAATAATATAGATAATCAAATTATTTCATGCTTTTGTTGACCGATCGAGAAAGAATAAATTGTCCTAAAAATTAGGACATGACTTAATCGATTATTTAAAAATAATCATGGTGTAATTATTATCGAAAACTTGTGTCAAGCAATAGCACTTTGGAATCGGACGAGATCTCTTATTCGAAATGGTGTTTCATCCATTATTATATAATAAATATTCGTACTATATTTATAAAATTGTTTCCTTAATTGTATACTTATTTGAAATATATACACTTGACGGGTATCGATGCAGTGAAATAGTAAATAAAACATAATTTAATATAAAAAATTTGGGTTACTTTGGGACATAAAAAACATTACGGTTAAATAAGGAAACCACCTTAATTTTTGATACGATCTACACTTTGATACCTTTATTTTGTTTGTTTTTCGGGATAGAAGAAAAGTGCAATTGTAGTACCCAATCTATTGAAAATATGCTCTAACCATATATTTGTCAATTTCTCGATGAATATTCCATGTATTCAATTGAAAAATGGGCAAATGTATCATGGGAGTATATTTTCAAATATTATTGCAACTCACCCATGTTAGGTGTTAAAATTGCAGATCACCTAAAAGGGTTTGGGTGGTATTTGAATCTAACCCAAAATATCATTTCTTGAAACCCAAAATATCTAAGAAAACATATATATTTTTGATTAATTCACGCACAAACACACACACATATATATATATATATATATATTGAAATTTGTAGGGTGTGCGGGCCGTAACATACTAAGAAAAGCAAAAAGTAAACCATGGTTAAGAGGCGCACCAGCACCACCTACCCTGATTAATTATAATAGGGTGTGCGCACTTAACCCATCCTACTATGCCCGTAAATATCACGACAAGCCCACTTCCCCATAGAAACCGAAGCAGCTCTTAACGGCCGTTACTTGCCCAAACCCAATCATATCTCGACACCATTAACGCCGTTAACATTATTATTGATGTTGTCCCCCCAGACACAGTATCTCCCACCGGCTATTCCCGGTCAACCCAACAACGCTTTGTTTGGTTTCTTTTTCCGTTCGTAATAATTGCTGCTACTATGACTATCTATTAATTTGAGTTTTAATACATTACTCCCTTTTTATTTATTCTCTCTTTCCAAAAGCAACTACAAAAGCAACTAATGTGTTCAATGTTCATACAAAAATATATCCTCCCCTCAATGTCCACACATTGTGATTTTCATGAAAATTATAATTTGGATTTGGATTTGGATTTTATCTTCTTAAGATTACAACTAGTAAAACAAATTATTGTTTTAAATTATAGTATACATTTGTCGTATTATTGTTTTACAGCGACAAATAATTTAATCATCTAATACAAATTTTCAGCACCGAAAAAAACACAATTGTATCACACATGAAAATTAAAAATTATTCGAACATGAGTAATTTATTAAATAATTTACATGTGAGGGACCATATTAAAAGTTAAAAGTTACATAATTTTATGAAAAAATTAAGTTATATAAGATAAAGGTATTTTTAGTACATTTAAGATATGATGTAAGCAACTTGAATTACTAAGAAAACACTCCTATGAAATTCTCAACTACATCAATAATTCAATTGTCCTAAATTTGTTTATCCCAAAAAAATAAAAAATAAAAAATAAAGGTTCCATTGAGCTCCCAAACCTGGCCTTAAGAATTCACCGGGTGTAACCAGTTTCTCCACAAGGTTAAACAATTTCATCGCCGTGGAATTATCATTTTACTAACTCCACACACCTAGTGGACTCCTCCGCTTCTCCTAAAGCTCTTCTTCTCTCTCTTGTTTTCTCTCTCATCACCTATTAGCTACCATACCATCTGGCTCCCGGTGCTTTGAAGATATACTTAGTAACACACGCGCACACACGAAAATCCATCGAAAAAATCTCGCAAGATTTCCTCCGGATTGAGGCTCAAATCTCTCTCCGAATTTATCTCCAGACACGTGCCTATAGTTGTCTGAATCCTTGCTCCGATTTCTTGCTGGAATTTGGGTTATTTATTCTTGGTAATTTTTTTTTGTTAATTTTTATGTGAGATGAGAGATCTGTGTTGGAATTAGTGTGTGTGAAGACATGTCTACCTCTGAGGTGTCGATCAAGGGTTATAATGATGCAAACGATTACAGTTCCGGGCCGGAGAAGGGGAACTCCGCCGGTGCCGGAAAAGGTGAGTTTGCTGTAGTTGTTTTTCATGTTTATTGATTGATTTTCTTTTGTTTGACCCGTGAATTTTATTTATTTGGATACCTTTCTCTGCTATTCTTCTTCAGTGGATGCTGAGACGGCGTTGTACACCGAGCTATGGAGGGCTTGCGCCGGTCCTTTGGTCACTGTGCCTCGTGAAAACGAGCTTGTTTTCTATTTTCCTCAGGGCCACATAGAACAGGTTTTTCATTTCTCCTTCTTCTTTTATTTATTTATTTTTATTTTTAAGAACTGTTTTTGTTTTTTATTTTCTGAAAATGAGAGTGGGGATTTTCAAAGCGCAGTTTGATCTAAGTTTTTCACAGTTCTCTTAATTTTGTTTCCAAGTTTGTGCCTTTCGACATAAATTGAGATAATTTTATGGGTTTTTGGTGGCGTTCAGTTCACATTTATTCGCGTAATGGTCCCTCCGGGAGCACTGGCCTGAGATTTGCTTTTGCTAAATTTCAATAGTCTCGCTCGTAATTTTGTGTGGGCTTTGTGTTAAATAGGTGGAGGCATCTACTAATCAAAGCGCAGACCAACAGATGCCCGTGTATAATCTTCCTCCCAAGATTCTCTGCCGAGTCGTTAATGTCAATTTGAAGGTACTTTGGGAAATTTTTGTTGAATTTTGAAGAGACTGATTAATTCTATCCACAGGGTTTTCTGATAACCCCCCCCCCCCCCCCCACCCACAAAAAAAACCAAAAAAAACCAACCCCCCCAAGTGTGTTGTCGTAAGTGGGTTTCTGAATTGTGTTCTGATTGTTGTTTTTCTTTGCTGTTGATAGGCTGAACCTGACACGGATGAGGTCTTCGCTCAAATTACTTTGATGCCTGAATCGAACGTAAGCCAAGTGCTTGGTGCTTGATCTTATTCTGGCTAGAGACGCCTTATACTCGTGTCTAACAAGGTTTGTTTTACCAGCAAGATGAGAATGCAGTAAAAAAAGAACCTCTTCCAGGGCCACCCCCCCGGTTTCATGTCCATTCTTTTTGCAAGACTCTTACTGCATCAGATACAAGCACTCATGGTGGATTCTCTGTGCTGAGACGGCATGCTGATGAGTGTCTGCCCCCACTTGTAAGGATGAATTCATCTGAAGTCTATTAAGTTGCCCCTTGGGGTTATGTTGCAGTGTTAGTGATGCAATTTTTTCTTTTATGACAGGACATGTCAAGGCAACCCCCCACCCAGGAACTGGTGGCCAAAGATTTGCATGGAAATGAATGGAGATTCAGGCATATTTTTCGTGGTAAAATTCCAATTCATCTCTGTTCATGAGTTGAGCACAATTGCCTGTTGGAAACATGTATGATATGCAGATTTGTTCTGGTTGATTGAGTCAAAAGGAAACTAAAATGTAGTGCTTGTAATGCACAGCTAATTCTGGTTAGATTGGTCTTATATTGGTTGTCAAGACTTGGAAATCCTTGATTTCGTTGTTCTGCTATATTTATTTTCCTCAAAGATATTTGGATGTTGTAAACCAACACTGGGTAAAGAAGAGGATACAGAGGCTTTGAAAAGCAAGTATATTTGAAATATCCATAAGCTTCCACGAGAAAGGCAGGTAAAGAGTTCTAAATGTGATCTGATTGGTCAATGGTGAATTGTAGTGACAGAATTAATTAGATATTTTTCATAAGAAAATAATTTCTAAACAAACACTATTATTTGTTATGCATGATATTTATGAGAAAAAGTTCATTAATACAGAATAGTAACATGAGAGCAAAAATCGAAATGAGGGACAGTTGAACAAGACACAACCTTATATTTGAGCAGTGATACTAGCGTAATACTTTCTTGTAGAAAGTAATGTATGTTTCCTTTTTAGAGGGTTTGGCTTGTAACTTTGATTAGTTGTTGAACTTCAGGTCAACCACGGCGACACCTCCTACAGAGCGGTTGGAGTATCTTTGTCAGTTCAAAAAGGCTTGTTGCTGGGGATGCCTTCATATTTTTGAGGTTTGACTCTAGCCTTGCATGCTTTTAGGCATATGCATTACAGTTTCCAGTATTTCTGAGTGAGTTTTATGCACTTCAGGGGGGAGAATGGGGAGCTCCGTGTTGGAGTTAGGCGTGCAATGAGACAGCAGGGCAATGCTCCATCATCAGTTATATCCAGCCACAGCATGCATCTTGGTGTTCTGGCAACTGCTTGGCATGCCATTCAGACCAAGACCATGTTCACTGTATATTACAAGCCTAGGTTTGTAAATAACTCCTTCCCTTCCTCCTCTCTCTACCTGTCTGGGATATTGTTTCTGGTTCTCTTGATTAACTTCGGAAACCAAAATTAGGATGTTACTGTATTTGGTGGGTAAACAATAGTCACCTATTGAAACTTTGCCTCATTTCTTTCTGTTTGTACATTGACTCTGTATTGACCTCTGTTATGCTAACAGCATGTTGTTGCTTCAAATAAATCATTTGCAATGTTTATTTGTAACATCAAAAAATGTAAGCGCTTAAACCTGAATAGTGTGCCCACATGAGTTGTTGAAATGGGTGAAGTAGTGATCTGACTGCATGTTTTATCTTCTGGTCTGTTTCTCTATTACAGGACCAGCCCAGCTGAGTTTATTGTCCCCTACGATCAGTATATGGAGTCTGTTAAAAACAATTATTCAATAGGAATGAGATTTAAAATGAGATTTGAAGGTGAAGAAGCTCCAGAGCAGAGGTAGGAGGCATCTTAGCATCCTGAAGAACAAACTTTAATTTTCTTATGAATTATGTTTCTATTTATTTGTTTGTTCTTTTAATATGTTACCTTGTAGGTTTACTGGAACTATTGTTGGTACTGAAGATGCCGATCCAAGAAGGTGGCCAGACTCGAAATGGAGATGCTTGAAGGTATCACTTAATCTCAATAAAACTGACACCTGTACCCCTGTTTTATAAATAGCATTGTCGACGTCCCATTCTGAAAATTGACCCCTAATTCTTTGTAAAGGTCCGATGGGACGAAACTTCAACAATTCCAAGACCCGATAGAGTTTCACCCTGGAAAATAGAACCTGCTCTTTCTCCTCCTGCACTAAATCCACTTCCAGTGCAAAGACCTAAAAGGCCTCGGGCAAGTGTCTTGCCCTCATCCCCCGACTCTTCTGTCCTTACTAGGGAAGGTTGTCACTTTTACTCTTTTTTGAGTTTTTTCTGCCTTTGCTAAATTTTTTCGTGGCTTTTAACTGTTGTGAAAATCTGTTTTAAGCAATTATCTATGGCATAATGTAGGTCCGTCTAATAAGATGACTGCAGACCCTTCACCTGCCAGTGGGTTTTCAAGGGTCTTGCAAGGTCAAGAACTATCGACCTTGAGAGGGCCTTTTGCAGAGAGCAACGAGTCAGAATCTTCTGATAAGCCATTACTGTGGAATCCCTCGTTAGATGATGAGAAGATTGATATCATTTCTGCTTCGAGAAGATATGGGTCAGAGAAATGGTTACCTGTTGGAAGGCCTGAATCATCGTTCACAGATCTGTTATCAGGTTTTGGGTCACAAAGTAATGCATCCAGAGATTTCTGTATGGCTCCTGGCAACCAAGCAGTTTCAAAGAGACAAGCACAAGAGCATGAGGCAAAGTTTGGGTTAACTGGGAACACCTGGAACATAATGCCTTCTGGTCTCTCGCTTAATCTGATGGATTCTAGCTTGAAGACTCTTGGACAAGCCACGGATACTTCTTACCAGGTCCGTGGCGATGTTAGATATGGCGCTTTTAGAGAATTTCCGTTGATTCCTGATCCTAGAGGAGACAATCAACAAACAAATTGGCTTATGCCTCCGCCTATTTCACCATACGTTCAAATCCCACCGGCTCAATCAAGAGAGCTGATGACAAGGTCTTTGTTGGCGCAACCACATCATGCTATGAAGCCAAAGGAGGGGAACTGCAAGCTCTTCGGTATTCCCCTTATAAGTAACTCTGCACCATCTGAGCCAGCATTGTCACACACAGCTGGTACGATTGAGCCGTCAGGAGGTCGTATGCAGCAAGGGATACATTCTCACCAATCCCCTGCAATTGAGCCTGACCAAAGGTCTGATCAATTGAAGAGCTCAAAAGTGGTAGATAATCCAGTTGCCACCGGTGAGCAGGAGAAGCAATATCCAACCTCTCATCCTATAGCTAAAGACCGAGAAAGCAAAGGTCATTCGAGTTCAACAAGGAGTTGCACTAAGGTTATCGTCTGCGATATATCATGTTTCTCTAGCCATGTTATTATTCAATTTACTTTTTTACTGAGAAATTTATGTAAAATATGTCGATTTCAGGTTCATAAGCAGGGGACTGCCCTTGGGAGGTCTGTTGATCTTGCGAAGTTTGAAAACTATGATGAATTGATTGCTGAATTAGATAATCTCTTTGACTTTAATGGTGAACTGAAGGCACGAAACAAGAATTGGCTTGTTGTGTATACTGATGATGAGGATGATATGATGCTCGTTGGAGATGACCCCTGGGAGTAAGATATCTTCAAGTTAAACTCAGATGTTGTGTCAATATAAACCTGTCTTGCTTCAATTCCAAGATCAGTGCATTTTAATGTAGTTTGTTCATCTGTATTGGCTTGCTCTTTTGAACAGAGAGTTCTGTGGCATGGTTCGAAAGATCTTAATTCTTACAAAAGAGGAGGTCCAGCGTATGAATCCCGGGACATTCAATTCAAAAGGAGAAGAAACCTCATCAGTTGCTGAAGGCCTCGATGCTAAGGAAATGAAGAATTTGGCACCAACTTCATCATCTAGCCCAGATGATTGCTAGTCCTCCACCTCTATCCTGGTAATTTCAGCCCGTTTTTGAAAGTGTTTTGAGTACTATATTTTCTCTCTTCTGTGAAAAACAAGTTCCGGCATTTTTTTCTTTGGTCTTTTAGCCAGTTCTCAGCTACTCGTGCTTTTCTAAGTACAGTGCTAATGAGGAAATTGAAAATAATATTATGGAAGGGTTTTTGACAACGCATCTAACAATTTGCCTATGCAACTATACAGTGGTGTAAGGGTCGATGCAGGCAAGGAAAGGAGACTGTATTATCCATCTGGCTGTTGAATTTTGGGGACATCGAACAAGAGATGCCTATATAGTCCCTTCAACTTCTGGATGACGGGACTCATATATATATATATATATATATATATATATTTATATATAGATATATAGATGTAGTTTTCTGGTATTTGCAATTTTGAACCCCGTTTTGGGGCCAGCATATGGTCGTCCGCGATACTTGTTTTTATACATAACGTACGCAACGCATTATGAGCATCTGAGGATGCTATCAGCTGCCAATCCCCCTCTGTAAATAACCACTCCAATTCCCCAGTATCCAATGTTATCAAGCAGTCAAGTCAATACACACACTAGTATATGTCTAAAAGTATTGATGATTTTGCTGCTACTAAGTGCCGCATTAACTTATCTGGGTCAAGGCTTATCTTTTGACTGTATTTGTCTTGTGATTGAACTGCCTTTTTGTGCAAGAATTCATCATGGCCCCGGCCTCTGGGTGATCTTAACCCATGAGGAAATCCCAACAGTTATCTATTATTTCAATTGTCAAGTGGCTCTTTGTTGCAAGTGCAAATATAAGGGGAATTTGACTATGAGAAAGGGGTGGTTTTTGCAATGAAAGCAGCACAGAGCAGAGGCAACAGAAATTCAAGAAAACTATCATTAGTTTCGAGCAGCTATAAAACAGCGTAGATTTTTCCCAAAAATGGGCACAAAATCTGTGCGGCAATCATGCAACAAAACTAAACAAAAAAAAATAAAAAACTATTGTGATTTGTTGAAACATGACAATCGTACCCACGTACAAGATGAAACTAATGAATGATTAGACAGTAGAATACTAATGGTGCAAGAACTCTTCATATCCATCAAGCCTTCTGAATTAGTTGTCAAGTGCATCAACATCCGAATCGCTTCAATCGAACGACTCGCTTACTCCATGAACTGGATCCATGCTTATAAATAGTCATTCCGGTTAGATGAAGCATCATCAAGTTGCTCACGAGGAGGCAACTGATAATCAACCGACTCCATAGATGTTCTTTTCTAACAAAAGATTATCAGGAGGCAATGCGAGTCCCATTGTCCTCCTCAATGAGTGGTAGCCAATCAGCTCTTGGTCGGTGGGATCACGATGTAAAGATTTGCCCCCTGATCCGATATTCTTAAAAATTTTTAGACAGATTATTTTTCACAAAATCACCATTCAAAAAGGAAGTTCACAAAGTTAAAACTTTGTATGAAGTACCTTTTCTTTTCAGTATCTATAATACAATTTTTTTTTTCTTTTGATATATTTTAGATCATATTATATAGGTCCTTGCAGATTACTTATTATTATATAATACATAGATATTATAATAATCATTTTGAAATTAACTCGTGATGTACTAAAGAATAATTTGCATAAGTATATTTTTTTTCCTGTAATTTGCTAAAGTTTCAAAAATAATATTTTCTTGACGAAAAGCTTAATATAGCCAATTTTAAAAAAAATTATTTTAATAATACATTAATACTATTCTGTAATTTACTAAAAATATATATTTTATACTATAAAGTAATCATACGTCTTTAAAATATAAGAAAATTTATTTTGAATTTCAACAAAATTATCACAAGATTATTTTAAAGTCATATAGATAAATTTAACAAACTTTAAAAAATCATACTTAAAATAATTAATTCAATAAGTTATCAAATAAAAAAAGACAAATGATAACATATTGAAAAAAAAATGGAAAAATGTTTGAACTTTCGGAATATGAAGTTGGCGGAGTAAATTTTTTGTATTAAAAATCATGTTCATAAATTTTTTGAATATTAGAAATTTATTCTGGGAAACTTTTCATGTTCTTTTATATTTTTATTGTAAACTCAAAAATTCTAATAGTTGCGGAATCTAAATAAAGACATACTCTCATCTACATAATTTTGTGAAATATAGTTGGTTATATAATATATTAATATATTTATCTATTTATTGTAAGTATCCTAGTTAGTTAAATATGTGATCGGTATTATTCGACATTTACTGCGTACATATATATTATAAATATTTCTTTAAAGTTATGGTGAAAAATCGTCTTAGTAGTAGATAAACGACTAATATACGAATTAGTAAAAGTACGAGTATAATACGTATGTGAAAAAAATATTAAGAAGTAAAAATACAGGTTATTTTGATATTATTTTCATATAAATCATGCTTTTTATGTAACTTAAAAATAATCAAAATATTATTTAAACTTTATTTTGAAATTATTTAATTTATAAACATGATATAATTATTTATATAATAACTAATGCCTTATAAAGTATTACAACCTTTTTATTTATATGATATTCAATTAATAATTATCATTGATTTTGATTTATTGTGCCTATAAATAATTTTTATATATTATTAATTTAAAATAAACATAATAAGTATTTCATTAAGTGAAGTATTATTTGTCAAATAGTGTACATAATACATATAATACGTGTATCCAATGTATTAAATCAAAAGTACGGGTGTTATTCATTGAGTTCAAAATGTATAGAAAAACGAAAATATTTTTCAACTATTTGTACATATAGATACTATACAAATATAGCACGCATTTTTACTAACAGAGGTCAGTATATATTTCTTATTCAATTTAAAATAACCACATAAAATATACTTTATTATCTAAATTAATTTCAGCTTGATGTCATTTTTTGGGCTTCTTAAGTACAAATAAAATTTGCTTTTATTTGGTCTATCTTTCTCTGTGTGTGTATACTATTAATAAAGAGTTTACAAGGTTTAATAACTACTTTAGTATTACATAGAGAAATATAGATTTATTAGATTTGTTTGTTCTTTTCTTTATAATATAATATTTTGATTATAAGTTTTGGATGTTTTTATAAATCTTTCAATTGCTCAGACAATTTACAAAATTTATAATTTCTCTAATTATTAATATTAGTGATAAATTAAATCATTCCGGTATAATATTATAGTTGAATTGATTTTTAGTGGCACTACTAATTCAATCTTAACTGTTTTTTTTCGCAGTTTTTTTTCGATATTTTTTAAGATCTTGATTTTATAGGAGATTGTTTATAAAATCATATAAACATCAATTTTTTATTATTTAATGAAAAAAAAATCATTGTTCAATTTAATCTCACGATGTTAAGAGTGATTAGATTATTATATTTTTTTTCCTTAATTTTTTTTCAATATCAAATATCTCATCTAGCTATTTTATTAATTTTCTTTTAATCCTATAAAAGAATACAAACAATAAAAAACCTTATTCAATAGATGAGTCCACAAGTAATAAAGTAGAGAGAGAGTGAGTGTCCAAAGATGATTCTTTCATTTGCATTAATTATGCTAGTCATATTAGGCAGTAAATTTTAATATGATTTAATTCATTGATCATTGAGGGTAAAAAATATATTTAAACAAGATTTGCTCTGATATTATGAATTTTGCTCAAGATTTATCATTAGCCCAAAAGGAGTAACAGGGTGTAATTCATCCTAAAAACAAATCCAACATTTTTAATGGCATATTTATGTGTCTTACACTTTTCGAACATACTGAGTTTTTGTCGCTAATTGACATTATTGAATGATCATGGTGCACCCCTAAGAAAAAATTCACAAGTGAATTCAAGAAGTGTAATTGGTATAGAAATTTCCTTGTTCCTCCCAACCTATGATAGTATGATGTGCAACCATTTCAAAATTTTGCTTGTCATGCCAAAGACCCCATACCATATATTAACGGGGCTATTCAACATTTATGTACCGAATATATATATATATATATATATATATATATATATATATGTATATATATATATTACAACAATATGTTGTAACTTAATGAAATACATTTGTTACTTTCGACCAAAAGCAATTTTACACTTACAAGTTTATTATTTCAAACATCCGTATAGGCTTTCAGTATCTTGAAAGCGACACATGATCAGATAATTAAAAATAATTGACAAACATATTCTACTCAACTCTGTGTAGAGGATCAGATAATTGGTATCATTATTATTTTCAAACTTTTTTTTTCCCTTTCAATGTATGATCGATTTGAAATTTTGAAAGATACGGATGAGTCTTTTAATATTTTGGACCATAAGATAATTTTTATTAAGAATTATAAGACATATACATACGTATTTAATTATTTGACGTGTTACATCGCAAGTAATCATAATATTTTTCTCACAAAGCAATTCATCCAAACACATATCCCCAAATCACCACTTGTCTCTTGTCAATTAGGTCTAGTTTGATTGGCGAAGGTGAGGCTCTAAGACCATGGGATCTTGGATTTCATTTTCTACCAAATCGTGTGGGCTTTGTTTCTACTGTGATAGTAGTTTATTTATTTTATTTTGATAGTCGTTTGATGAAATAGTTTGTGAAATAATTTAATTTATAATTTGAATTATGATGTCATCGTTTGATTTGCAATAGATGAGTTGATGTATTTGAATGAAATATACTTTTAAAAAAAATCACCACTTGTCTTCAATATCGCTTTTTTCTCATTTTATCTCATAAAATCAATTTTTAGGAAATAGCAACACACATCCAATTGCAGTCATAGTGTTTAATTGTAGAAGTTGATCAGTAATTTGTCATATCCAAAAATCATTGGTTATTTTTTTTTTCTAAAAGAGGAATAGTTTGCAATCAAATTAATTATGTATTTTTCCATCAAAAATAAAACAGTATATTTAAACAAACGAAATATAGACGTACGAGATATTGGAGGATAGGAGGAATATTATCTTTCAAAATTCATTTTAAAACTATAAAAACTAATTTGTAAAAATAATAAACTTCAAAACGTGTAAATATAATTTGTTCTATAAAAAAAAAAGTCAGATATGACTTCATTGTCGCAAATATAAGCAACTTAGAGGGTGTTCGGCTAAGCTTATAAGTTACTTAAAACATTTTATAAGATGTTTATGAGCTTATAAGCTCTGTTTTAAAATTTAAGGAGGTGCTAACTTATGTTTTAAGATCACGTCAAACTCCTTATTTTTAATCAAATTGTTTACAAGTTTGCCATTACTAATATCTTATTTATCCAAACATTTTGGTAACTTATTTTTGAAATAAGATACAACATGTTATATGCTCTTAAAGCATCTTATAAATTGTATGAGCTTATAAGATGTTTCAAATAGGTTTAGCCAAACACCCTATTAATCTTAAAATATCGCACAAACTACTTATTTAAAATATAAATACACGTATTGTTTTCTTTTGTTATTATAAATTTACATGTAATGATTCCGTAAGCCATCGTGTTTGTTAAAGGTTTTCTCACAGAATCTTTGTTATCGAATTAAAAAAAAATAATCATATGATAGAAAGATACTTTTGCAAGGATAATATTTATAAAATTGTATTTCATTTGAACTATTAACTTTTATTAAAAAGATATCGATTTTTCTTTTTTTGTTTTTAAAAAAAATTATAGGTGGCCAATTTTTAATTCCATATTGATAATATTTATTTTTTTTGGGGAAATTATCATTACACCCCTTGAACTAAGGTTTATTTACCGATTACCTCCTCTTGTTTGAATAATTACTATTACTCCCACTCAACTATGTTTCCATTAACAATTATACCCTTCTGTTAGGCGCCGTTAGGATATCTAGGGAAACACTGTTAATTTTTTTTTTTATGTAAAATCCCAAAATTATCCCTCAAGAGGCAGGAAGTTGATTGGCTGCTTTCTTAATATTTGTGATTGACCAAAATCACCCTCTAGGGACTTAAATGTAAGATACCTTTAACACTAGAGGGGGAAATGTAATTTTTTATTCTATATTTCATTCATTATTTAAATTATAAAATGATATTTCAATTAATTATTTAAATTATTTCTTAGTAAATAAATTAACTAATTACCAAATAAAACTAATATAGACAAATATATAACAAATAAAAATTTTATGTTGTAAAATTTATATAAAGAGCATATTGTATAAATTAAATTAATTTGTTTGAATAATTAACATAAATTAATACGAAATTAAAATAAAGTAAAAAAATAAAATTAATATAGAAGAAGTAGTATAAGAAGTTAAAATACACATAGTGCATGTTACAAAGCATAATATATATATATATATATATATATATATAATTTATGTACACTTATTTAAAAAAATAAAAGTTATCAAAAATAACAAATCGCCCACTTCTCCCTCTTTCTCATGGTCGTCCTTAAATGCTCCCCGCCCCACGCTCCCCACCCCAATCAAAAACATTAAAAAACAAAGACCAAAAGTTCGGTACCACACGAATTTTCTCAGAAGCCTGACCTCTGTTCGTAGCCCTGCACCAATCCTATCCCAAGCAAGCCACCATACAATCCCCTTCAATAGGTATGGAGCCCACACGACACCTCTCTCTCTCTCTCTCTCTCTCTCTCTCTCTCTCTCTCTCTCTCTCTCTCTTCCCTTCTCAACATATATATATATATATATTGAAATAAAAATTTATTCTATTATTAATTATTAAAAGTGTCAATTAATACAGTCGAGTATATAAAAATAGGATAATAATTCTGATGCGGTCGGATTTGGTTCACTGGACACGTCACTCCGAGCAAAGGTAGGTTCCGGGTATGGATGTCCGATATGGTCCAAATTCCGATCTGGAGAGTATTAAAGCTGGTCGGGTCCTATTCTGCAAGGATGGAACACACGTGAGACTAACCGGAAGTGTCTCCGGCGAAGACCCTCCGACGCTCAAGTCAGTATTCGAATAGACAGTCGGAAGGTAATAATGATGGGCGTAATAATGGATTAAGAATGTCCTCCTGATGAACAGTACCGTGGCACTATTTATAATAATTAGGTTGGCCCAGTCTCGTTGCTGGTTATAGGAGTGCCCCTTGACACGCGCTGTGGACGCGTCGGGTGCATCCATTGCTGAAGGTGGATGTCTGGGTAATGACTCTGAGGATGGAGTGGGATCGACATCGACGATGTTTTAACCTCGAGGAGATCATATAAGCCGAGGAGACGTGATGGCTTCTGACCGACCTTGGCCCTGACTGGGTTAGGCTACCCGCGTGGCAATCCAAGATTGGCATCTTGCGCTGAGCTGGAGCCGACGTGTGAGCTGAGGAGGCGTACATGTGGCCAAGGCAGATTCGGCCACATCATTAGCCCCCCTAGTTCTCGGTTTGGCCGATTCTCACAGTAAGGGCAGGCCGGGAACTATCCGAGGAGATAACGCCTGTGGTTTCGTTCAGGAATTATCGATCAGGTGTTGGCGGTAACTTCGAAAATTGATCGTTGGGATGTAACCGTTGGTAATAATTACAGGCGTCCGTTGGACTTCCCGAGGAGCATTTTTACCGCCCTATAAATTGGGGCCCCGGGCGCGGCTACAGGCGCGTCATTTTTCCATCGAGCTGAGATTCCACATCGAGCATAACTTGAGAGCACCGAGCACCCGGGAAACACTTTGAGCAGCTAAATCCTCTTTTCGACCAGCCAAACTTAGGTACTCCCTTTTCCCGATCTGTTTCTTTCTTGCTCTTCATTTTCGTTAAATCTTAAAACAATCCGTAGATATGAGTCAGTCCATGGGTAGTTCGGATAGCCAAAATAGGATGATAGAGTCCCTAGTTGAAGAGGGGTTGAGCGATATAAATCTGTTGATTTCATTAGAGGTAGAAGCCTCTTTCGAGGGGCATCATCTCGCTGCCCGGGCGAGGCGAGCACCAGCCGGCCCCGAGGGGGTGGTAAGAGCCCGAGCAGGGTAGAGGAAATGAGGCGGCGAATGGCGGCAGAAAGCGGGGAGGCACTCCTTCCGATGGGTGACGTGCCCGACGTTCCGATCCCCTCGTGGAGGCACGTTCCCGAGGAGGAGGGTCCTTCCGACCAAGAGCTCCGTTGGGGGAGAAGGAAGGCTATCTCAGGCAACCAAACGATGGTGAGCTAGGGAAACATTATAGCGCACAACACTGAACGGGATAGGGAGAAGATAATGAGTCACTATATCGGCGATACGTTCGGTGTAATCTAGCCGAGCAGGGAGGATTCCATCACGAATCCCCACGAGGGGTGCCTTCCCATTCACTATGCTCACATCGAGAACGGGCTTCGATTTTCGATCCAGACCTTCATCTCAACCATCCTGAACCGATTAAATATAAGCCCTATTCAGCTGACCCCAAACTCCTACGCCTCGATATGCGCCTTCGTTGTTTTTTGTCGCTGCACCGGGCATACCCCAACTGTGGCCAACTTCTCCGACCTGTACAAAGTTAACCATTCGAGCAGGTCATCTCCGGACGATGAGTTCAACTGCTTTTTTGTGAGGGCCAAAAACGGAAGAAAACTGATCGAAACGGCCTCATCGTCATACGGGGCGGATTGGAAGCAGAAGTGGTGTTATGTACACTCCGAGGATCTATGGTCGTTGAGTAGGGTGCATAAATCCGGAAGCGAGAAAGCTTTCCCTGGCCGGATTGGGTTCAAACAGTTGGACAAGGGAATGGGTGCTCGGCCAGAAGTCCCTGGGCTTATTGAGCCCCATCTTCCTTAGCCAAGAAAGCTTTCTAATAAAGGCCGGGCTCTCGCCGGCCAGGCTTGATACATAGCATATTACTTTTGGTAGCGATTTCATTGCATGTCTTTGCTCGAATTATGACGCTATTTTCTGTGTGAATAAAACTTCACTTGTCTGATCGGATGATTTTCCCTTTTGTAGATCTTCGTGTATTAGAGATGGGACGCATGAATCTGATCTCCAAGGTATCTGGTGGAAGGAGGAGGCCATCTCCCCCGTCAGAGGAGGCCCGAGCCCAAGCGGCCACAGCCAGTGCTCCGAGAAGAGCGGGGCAGATAGCGGTTCAACCCGCTCAAGCCCCTATCCGGGAGGCTGTCATCGACGTAGAGGAGACGCCTCTCGTCCGGAAGAGAAAGGCTCTCGACTCCACGCCTCCGACGAGACCGGCAGGGCCCGCTCCGAAGAGGCCCGTCCCGAACTCGGCCAAGGGAAAGCGGCCGGCTGACGGCTATTCCTAAGAGGAGCTGGAGGTGCTAAATTATCCGGACGCCTCGGAGCCCCGCTTTGGCCCCAAATTCGGAGACCTTTTCGATCATAGCATCCTCGGAGGGGGGAACAAGAAACTTGCCATGAGGAGCTTTCGGAATGCCGTTTTTAAGGCCGACCAGATCATCCTCACGGAGCTCGATGATGCTGAACTGGCCCTGAGCATCGCCGAGGATATGAACACCCTCCAACAAAGGGTGTTTCACGGCCTTCGTTGGCTGGAGGTCAGCCGGGCGCGGTGTGATAAAGCCGAGCGGGAGGCTCGAGGAGGCCGCCTCCAGGCGGACCTGGAGGAGGAGCGGCAAAAGAACCAAGTCGCTCAATGGGAGATCGAGAAGGAGCGGAAGAAGACCCGAGCGCTGGAGGAGCGGATTGAGAAGCTCGAGCTGGATTTCAAGAAGAGGGAGTCCACGCTGGAGCAAGAAATTACCCTCTTGAGGAAGAAGGTTAAGGACGCCTTCATGCAGGGTGAGGAGAGGGGCCGCCGTTCGATGAGGACGGAGTTGATGGCTTCAGTTCCCGGCTTTGAGAAGGAAGCCGTAAAACGGTTTGTCCGGGGTCCGGTCTTCGAGTATGCCACCATCCTCCGCGGGGCGAATGACGCGGCCCTCGGATTTGAAAGAGCCTTCAACCAGCTGAAGGTACGCGGCGTTATCCCTCACGATTTTCCCATGGAGGGCTACGGCATTCATCTGAACGATGCCGGGGTGGAGGACACCGAGGATAATGAGGCCTTGCTGGCGTACGAGGGTGCAAAATTTGCCAATGTGATCTCCATCGTGGAGAGACAAGTCCGCAACGAGGAGCATAAACGCTTGGGGGAGCCTCTCTCTCCGGATGTGGAGCCCGACGATGCCATCATCGTGGACCAAGGAGGGTCAAATGTAGGGGCGACAAGTGCCCCATCGGACTAGGGCGTGGCCGATGCTGGGGCCGACCAGACCATGAGGGCGGCCGTCGAGGAGGTCGCCAAGAAGATAGATGACGCTTAGGCCGTAGGAATTTATGCCGGGTCATATGCCCGAGGACATGTATTTTTATTTATTTTTGTTCTTTTCTTCTCGAATCAGATGTAAATTTTTATTATTATCAATGAATAGTTCTTTATCGAAATATGATTTTCATTTTCATCAATGCAAGTTCCTTATCGAAATATGATTTTCATTTTCATCAGTGCAAGTTCCTCATCGAAATAAGATACGTAATCATAAGTTCGAGCAATATTTAAAATTGAACTTTGGAAAATAATTTGGTAAATGGAAATCAAACTTTGAAGAATGGAATTTGGGCGTATAAAATGACGTATTTCAATCGGAAAAGTATTCGATGACAAACGATGCGATTACTCAAAGAGAATTAAATGAAAATCTCCGAGGAGACTGAGTATCTCGAGGACAAATTACTCGTGACTATTTTTGGTCGACCTAAAGTAATCATACGTAGAACCGCTTGAGGTTCGTGGCGTTCCGGGCAGTTCCCTTCTTGACATGTCCTTGAGGCGATAGGCATTATTCTTGCAGATTTTGACGACCTTGAACGGCCCATCCCATTTGGGATCCAACTTACCTACAGGGCGGGAGACTTCTATTCTTTTAGACACTAGGTCCCCAATTTGAAATGCCCGAGGATGGACATGGCGATTGTACGCGCGCGCAGTGGATGCCCTGAAATTCTCCATCTTCTGCTTAGCAGCGCGCCTTCTTTCGTTGGCGAAATCGAGCTCGAACAGGCGAGCGTTGATGTTGGCGATCTCATCGAAATGTGCTACCCGTGCAGAGGGGTGCAACACTTCAACAGGGATGACGGCGTTAGACCCATATACTAAGGTATACGGTGTGTCCCCCATTGCAGTTCGAGGAGTAGTCCGGTAGACCCAGAGGACGCCATGGAGCTCGTCGGCCCAGTTGCCCGGAGCGTCGGTCAGCGCTGTCTTGAGCCCGTAGAGAATCGTCCGATTAGCAACTTCGACTTGCCCGTTCGCTTGAGGGTTTCCTACGGAGGTGAACCGCTGCTCTATCCTGAGGCTAGAGCACCATTCCCTCACCCGATGGCTTTGAAACTGGGTCCCGTTGTCAGAGATAATGACCCTAGGGACTCTAAAGCGGCAGATAATATTCTTCCAAATGAAGGCCTTGACAGTCGAATCGGTGATCTTGGCAACGGCTTCTGCTTCGGCCCACTTTGTGAAATACTCGACGGCCACAGTAGCGAACTTCCTCTGCCCGGGAGCCTGAGGAAATGGTCCCAGGACGTCTATCCCCCACTGGTTGAACGGCCACGAGATTTCCACGTTGACCATAGGCGCGGGGGGTTGATAAATGAGATTGGCGTGTATTTGGCAAGTCTGACATCTTCGGACGAAATCGAAACAGTCCTGCACGAGGGTAGGCCAAAAGAACCCCACTCGGGATACCCTCTTGGCCAAGGCCCTCGGTCCAGTATGATTTCCGCAGCATCCCAGGTGTATCTCCTCGATTACCTCTTTCGCTTGTTGCTTGCTCAGACATCGTCGAGGAGGCCCATCAAACCTTTTCCTGAACAGGCGCCCTTGATCATCTAGGGGCGAAGCGCGGGGCCTGTCGTCGGAGTCTTCTTGCTTCGACGGGATCCTCCAGGAGAGTTCCATCCCTCAAATAGGCGATCAACTCGGCCATCCACCCCTCCGGGAATTCGATGGCGAGCACTGCCTGTTCGGTTCCGGTCCGGATCAAGGGTGATGGAGAACTCAACACCGTTATACACCTTTCCCTTGTGCCTGTCGTCGAGCTGGCCAATTTCGATAATTGGTCCGCACGGTCGTTCTCTGCTCGAGGTATCTGTTCGAGCGTAAATTGGTGAACTTCATCTTTAACTTATTAATCTCCTTGAGGTATTTGGTCATCGACGCTTATCTGGTCTCGTAGTTTCCGTTGACCTACTCGGCCACCAACTGTGAGTTTGTTAAGGCCATTAGTTTGTCCACACCCTTGTCTAGAGCTATCTTCATACCCGCGGCCAGGGCCTTATATTCAGCCTCGTTGTTAGAGACAAGGAACTCCAACCAGATGGCGAAGTCAAGTTCATTGCCGAGCTCGTCCCGAAGGTAGACGCCTGCCCCTCCTCCATAGTTCGTGGAGGACCCGTCGACCATGAGGGTCAAAGGCATCTTCGGATCGGCCGTCGGCCTTGAGGCCATTTCCACGACAAAATTCGCCCACACCTGAGCGTGGATGGCGGTCCGCGGTTGGAACTAAATATCAAATTCTCCAAGCTCGACGGCCCATTTCACCAGCCGTCCCGAAACGTCGGGCTTAGTCAAGACTTGTTCCAATGGCTCGTTAGTCAGGACAATGATGGTGTGGGCCTGGAAATATTGCCGCATCTTTCGGGCGGAATGGACCAGTGTGAGGGCCAGCTTCTCAATCTCCAAGTAGTTTCGTTCAGGGCCTTGGAGCAGCTTGCTTAGGTAATACACCGGGCAATGGACGTGGCCGTCCACGTTAACCAGGACCGAACTGATGGCATTCGACGATACCACTAAGTAGATGCGGAGGGGTCTCCCCGGAACTGGCTTCGATAACATGGGAGGCTCAGTCAGGTAACCCTTTAGTTAGAGGAGCGCGTGCTGGCATTCCTCGGTCCATTTCCAATCAGAGACCACCCGGAGCGCTTTGAAAAATGGGAGGTTCCGGTCGACTGAGCGGGATATGAACCTGTTGAGGGCAACTATGCGCCCTACCAACCTTTGGACCTCCTTCACTGAGCAGGGCGGCCTGATGTCGAGGATGGCACGAATCTTGGAGGGATTGGCCTCAATCCCTCGATGACTGACAATGTATCCGAGGAACTTTCCTCTACGGACCCCGAACGTGCACTTATTGGGATTGAGTTTTAGACCATACTTCCGGAGAATGCCAAATGCCCGAGCAAGGTGCTCCAAATGATCGGATTCCCTCTCGCTGCGTACTATCATGTCATCGACATAGACCTCGACAGTTTTGCCGATATCTTCCTTGAACATGAGGTTCACCAGCCTCTGGTACGTAGCGCCCGCGTTCTTTAACCCAAAGGGCATCACGAGGAAGCAGTATGTTCTGGTCGAGACAACAAATGATGTCCTTCCACGGTCCTCCTCGGCCATGTAGATTTGATAATAACCCTGGAAGGCGTCCATCATGCTCATCAATTCACATCCTGATGTTGAGTCAACGAGCTGGTCGATTCGTGGAAGGGGGTAGTGGTCTTCTGGGCAGGCCTTGTTGACGTCGGTGAAATCGTTGCACATCCGCCAATGACCGTCCCCTTTAGGAACCACGACCACATTGCACAACCACTCGGTGTATTGGATTTCGATGATGTACCCGGCGTCAAGCAGCTTATTGACTTCATCGTGTATGATCCGGTTACGCTCTTCACAAAATACCCTCTTCTTCTGTCTCACGGGCTTGACTGTAGGGTCCACATTGAGGTGATGGACGATCACCTCAGGGTCGATCCCCGGGAAATCCGAAGCCTTCCAAGCGAAGACATCGACGTTAGAGTGGAGAAAGTCGATAAGCGTTATTTCTTGATGCGGACCGAGACTCGATCCGACCCGGGTAGTCTTGGTCGGATCTCCCTCAACGAGCTCTAAGGTCTTGAAGTCTTCTGCTGGCGTGATCTTTTCTTCCTCGAGCTTCCTCCTTTTCGCCGGATCGATTTCGGAGGATTCGGGATGTTGATGTGTGGGGCGTTCGCGTTCCCGGGTCGAGGTGCTGGAATCTTCCTCCCTTCAATGGATGCCGTGTAGCATTTCCAAGCATCCAGAATTCGGCACGTCACCTGCCCGATCCCAGCGGAGGTCGGAAACTTCATCTTCAAATGATACGTGGACACCACCGCCCGAAATGCATTAAGTGCGGGTCGCCCGAGGATGATGTTGTAGGCGAACGGGGCATCAACTATTAAGTACTGGACCATCATCGTCTTCGTTCTCGGCGCTTCTCCCAGCGAGGTGGGGAGTTGGATCATTCCGAGAAGGACCACCTCGGACCCTCCGAACCCAACGAGAGGGGTCTGCACCGGAGAGAGCGTGTATCCTCCCAGATCCATTTTCGCGAATGTGTTGGCGAAAATGATGTTGGCGGAGCTCCCATTGTCGATCAGGGTCTTGGCCACGGAATAGTTGGCCACGTCCAGATTAATGACCATTGGGTAATCCGGCGTATCTTCGAGGCCTTCTGTCTTAGGGATGTGCAAGTGGTCTCGATCGGAGAATTCGAGCGACTTCGATGTCGGCGACCCTGCCACTAATATAGTGTTGACATGCAGCCTCTCGTGGTAATAGCGCTCCTCGATACGGTATCGGGCTTGGTCGAGGCGCCTTTCCACATATTTTCTCTTGCTCCTAGTGTCTCCTCTAGTCGGCCCTCCTGCAATGGTGTGGATCATTTTCCTGGCCGGGAGATTGTCTTGTGCGGCCGGTTGCTTGTCGACCCGAGCAGAAGGCGTGTAACCTCTTCGAGGAGATCGAGATCTCTCTCTCTTTGGCGACCCGTATTCATCATCCACGGAGGACGGGGAGTTGTGTTGGCGGCTTCCCTCGCCCTTATGACTCTGTCCTTTCTTTTTCACGTATTTTTTAATCTCCGGGCGGCCCATGTCGATGAGGCGCTATATTTCCTTCTTGAGTGCGTAGCAACCCTCGGTGTCATGATTACCCACTTGCTTATGAAACGCACAATATTTGTTTCCCCTCAGGGGAGCTCCGTCTTTGTCCTGGACCTTCATCGACCTCCGGAATATCGTTGGATCACTGGCGTTGATGGTGACGAAAATTTCTTTCCTCGACATTACCAATGGGGTGAGGTCGTTGTCCCGTCGGCGATCCTTCCTTTTCCCGATCTCCGGCCTCCTTTTGAACCTCATGTCCTCGACATTGATGTATTGTTGGGCGATGGACATGACTTTTTCCATGGTGGCTGGGTGCTTCCTGGCCAAGTGGTCCGAGCACGCTTGATTCCGTATTGCTCCCATGATCACGTCGAGGAGGAAGTCCATCTGGACGCTCTCGACCTTGAGCAGCTTGGTGTTGAACCGGTTGAAAAAGTCCCTCAAAGATTCACTGTCCCTTTGCCGGATCTTGTGCAGGTGGGACGGAGGCAACTTTGCTAAACTCTTCGTCTGGAAATGGTTGACGAACTTTATCGCCAAATCGGCGAAGCTTCTGACCGAACCGAGGGCTTGGCGGACGTACCATTGCGAGGCCACACCCTGAAAAGTCGGGACCAGCAACTTTGTCGAGAAATCATCATCGATCATGTGCACACGCATGGCGTGTTTGAACTGTATGAGATGCTCATTGGGATCAGCTTCTCCATTGTATCGGGGCAGATCGGTTAGGATTCGGACCCCTCTGGGTGCTCGGGCCTGTTGATGGTCGGCGCAGAGTGGATCTGTATCGTCGGGCACAAAGTATCGCTGCGCCGATCCATGCCCAAACGGTGAGATACCTCCTCGAGCTTTCGGTTGAGGTCTTCCATCCGGTGCGAAAGCTCCCCGACATCGTCACGAGATCTCTCGCCGCGGCGGACCTCATCGATCCTCCGCTGGATCTGTGTGACCTGGTGAGAGATTTCCTCCAGCCGCTCCCTGTGAATTCGTGCAGGATGACCCGAGGAAACCCTTACGGAGGACTCGTCGACTTCCTCCGCGAGACGAGGAGGCGGGGGGCGTCTCTCTCTCCGGAGCTCCCTCGTGGCGGGGACCCTCTTGCGCACCCGTGCATCATCCCGCTGGGCGTCGGTTGCCCGAACACCTCGCGGGGGGGCAAAATTCCTCCCTCACGGAGTGAGGGTCTTCGACAGCCGCGGCCAGGGCGGGGTCTGGGTTCCCCCGCCTGATCTCGCGTAAGAGCTTATTGAACTGATCTGTCATCAGAACGACGAGGTTCTGCCCGACATGAGGTGTAGGTGCCGGCCCGGTGACCTGCGGAACAGAGTGGGGTGGAACAGTGTGAGTCTCGGGAATAGGATTGGTAGTTTACGGGGCCCCCGACTCCGTTCCAGTCCTCCGCGTGTTCACCATTTTCTCACTTGCTCGAATGGGGCCATTTCTCTAACGCCAAAATGATGCGGTCGGATTTGGTTCACTGGACACGTCACTCCGAGCAAAGGTAGGTTCCGGGTATGGATGTCCGATATGGTCCAAATTCCGATCTGGAGAGTATTAAAGCTGGTCGGGTCCTATTCTGCAAGGATGAAACACACGTGAGACTAGCCGGAAGTGTCTCCGGCGAAGACCTTCCGACGCTCAAGTCAGTATTCGAATAGACAATTGGAAGGTAATGATGGACGTAATAATTGATTAAGAATGTCCTCCTGATGAACAGTACCGTGGCACTATTTATAATAATTAAAAACAGGTGGGCCGGACTAGGGTTAGGTTGGCCCAGCCTCGTTGCTGGTTATAAGAGTGCCCCTTGACACGCGCTGTGGACGCGTCGGGTGCATCCATTGCTGAAGGTGGATGTTTGGGTAATGACTCCGAGGATGGAGTGGGATCAACATCGACGATGTTTTAACTTCGAGGAGATCATATAAGCCAAGGAGACGTGATGGCTTTTGACCGACCTTGGCCCTGACCGGGCTAGGCTACCCGCGTGGCAATCCAAGATTGGCCTCTTGCGCTGAGTTGGAGCCGACGTGTGAGCTGAGGAGGCATACATGTAGCCAAGGCAGATTCGACCACATCAAATTCCAATACATGAGTTCTCACATAGAATTAGGCTGCCTACCAATTACATAAGTTAGGTGATTCACTGACCGTTTTACAAAATACAGAGGCAATTCTCCAAATCTTTGACCGTTTTACAAAATACAGAGGTAAGTCTCCAAATCTTTGCTAATTAAACGATAATTTTCAATAACCAATTCATAGTCCATGTAGAGATATTTGGATGAATCAAGAGCCCAGATGATACTTGAGTCGCTTTGAACAGTCAAGGAAATATGAAACCACATGTAGGCCCTCCAAATATCCTTCAAAATAAGTTCGTTTTCCATAGCAGTATCTAAAGATGTACGAATGCACATCTCTTTTGACTTGTCCAGAAGATGTACTTTCATTCATTATAAAGGAATTGAAACAAATCTAAAAACTAAAATTAAAACTTGTTAGTAAAACAAGACATAATCAAACTTATCAATTGACAAGAGAAAGACTACAATCATAAACACCTGCTAAATTACCAAATAATTAAAAATAAATTCTTGGCGGAGAATCAAACAACGTGCTGTAGGAATCGCCCGTCGCAGATCCTCCTCGGAGGGATAATTTTTTCTTTTTTTTTTTTGGTATACAGAGGGATAATTTTTAGAGAAAGATAAAGAGTAGTTTTTTAGAGAGAAATTTTTTGAGGAAAGTTATCTCAACATACATACATACATATATATATATATGGATAATTATATTGGGGTACCCTGAGATTTGCCTAAATTATAAATAAAATCCTCGATTTTGGAAAATTACCTAACAAACCCTGGGATTTGTAAATGTTTTACAATGTCAACCTTCTGTCTACAAACGTTAGAGTTTGTAACGTAAATCGTCAAATTTTTGTTTCGTTCTTTTTATATTACCCTTTTGATCAAAATTTGAACAGATTTGACAAATTTTTAGGACTAAAATACCCTCTGGGTTTGATACATGTAGAAATATTTGATAATAATAAGGGTTACAGCAAAATCAGATTTGACCTAGATGACATTTTATTCTTAAAAAATTAGTCAAATATGTTCAAACTTTAACCAAAAGGGTAAAATAGAAAGAATGAAACAAAAATTTGATGGTTTCCTTTACAAATCCTAATGTTTGTAGACAGAAGGTTGACATTGTAAAATATTTACAAATTCTAGGATTTCTTAGATAATTTTTCAAAAGCAAGGATTTTATTTATAATTTAGGTAAATTCAGGGTACTCCAGTGTAATTATTCCTATATATATATATGTATATATAAATATAAGTTTGTTTTTATATATGTGGGGTGGGGCGGGGGGGGGGGGGGCGGCTTTTGAGTTGGACATTTTTGGTATTACAAAAAATTGAAAGTCAATTTTCTTTTTGATTGACTTTTTGTAAGGGTAATTTAATACTTCTACAAAAAACCGTTGAGGATTCCATTCAATATTAAAGGCTTAGGGGGTGTAATGGTAATTATAAAAATAAAAGGGGATATCGGTAAATAGACCTTACTTCAAGTGGTGTATTGGTAAGTTCCCCTTTTCTTTTAAGTATCATGACTGAAATTCACATTACCTCATTGGACGAATCAAGCACTGCTCAAAGGATGCTCTAACGAGATACTTTTTAAAAGATTTTTTAACAGTATAATAATTAAGACACTTCCATAAAAAGTGTTTCTCTAAATAATTTTCGTTTAAAATTGTTATATGTCAAAACATGTTTAAGAGAAATTATAAGTACTAGGGGGTGTAGTGTACGAAATGAAAATGAAATATAATTTAATCATGGGTTTAATAAATTTAAAATTTCATCTATTAGAAAAATAAAAAATAATTGAAAATTAATTTATATATTATTGAAAAAAATAAATAAAAAGATAAAGTATGCTAAATATTGAAAATAATGATGTGAGATAAAGTATACTAAAGAAAAGAAAAATAAATAATATATCACTTTGAAAAGAGGAGAGAGAGAGAGAGAGAGAGATAGGAGAAAGAAAAGAGGAAAAAATGTTAGACCATAGTCACCGGCCGTTTTTTTTTTTTTTGGATACAACTCTCACTACTAGTTTACAATCCCGTTGGCATAGATACCAGATAGTTAGTAGAGGGTGTTGGTGTTTTATAAAAGAGTATAGATAATAATATCTAGATATGGAAAAATTCTTACTCAAATTTGATTTGATCAAACCTAACAAATTATACGGCGAGTGTATTGTATATACTAAGTGAATGATCACTCTCCTTCAATTATCGACCAATTAGAGGGCCAATGTAAAACACTTGTCACGTAATTAATACTGATTGAGTAAAGCCGAGTTTGGGTTAGGAACATTTCTTTTTTCTCCAAGGTTATGCAATGCGAATTTAGATTGAAGTAAAATAACACTTCGGTCCAATGCTACGCATACCGGCAACAAATATATAGAGTCAAAATATGCTTGCCAAGGACAGAAAGGCAGATCTCAGAAGGTGAAAATTAAATGAAATTTAACTTCCACAACAACATGAAATTGCGACAATTAAAAAAATCGGGAAATCGAACCATGCTAGCCTCAGTTGTTTGGAGCAATATTCCTTCAAGATAAATGATAAGAAAGCAAGACAAAAATTAAAAATAGTTGATTGAGATTTGAAACAAGCTTAAATTGGCAGAGTTGATTGAGATTTGAAACAAGCTTAAATTGGCAGAGTTTTAACTGCCCAACTCAGGTTAAAGCCCGAATACACCAATGGTCCCTGCAGAACTTTCGCGCCACAAACTCACACCATCCCGGTAAATCCAGCAGAGTCCAACAGCACCGCCTTGATTTGATCCGGGTTCAGATCTTGCCCATCTCCGCATTGCTGAACACAACAATGGTAAATTTATCATTTTAGAGGGCGATATATATATATATATATATATAGATTTTCTAAATATTTATGAGGCTTCATTGCAGCTTAAAACTCACATTTGAACCTTTAAAGTTCAATAAATCAACAGAACGCACAGAAGTTACATCGTGTGTTTTTGGTGTATGCCCTAGCTAGTCAGAGTGAGGTGTAGTGATATATGTTGAAACTTGTCGTTCATTAATACTATGAACTGGTTAATTGAGTTGCAGGTATTGGAAAGTACATATATGGTTATATACCTCTGCACGAAAGATATCCATGGCGAACCCGTTGAAGCAGCTAATGACCGCTTGCTGCACGTCTAGGCCGAGGTTGTCCATGGCCCTCAGAGTGGACAGTAGAAGGCCCGGCCGGCGCCCACAAAACATGTGGATGTTTACAGCTCTCCCTTCTCTTAGCCTCACCTCAACCTATCAATATTCCACACCATGCATGTCAACACCTTCAAAGAGCCCATGTATTTTGAATACGTTTAAGATACTAAATAGTTACTCTATCTCTCCTCTCTTAACAATTTAAAACTTTTAGATGAGGCTGTGTCATTCAATATGCTATCAGAGCGTTCTTGAGTCCAAATCTCATGATCACTGTCATTTATGGAGAAAGAGTTCAACGCACAAGGCCTGACGAAACAAAATAATACTCCACACACATAGGGGCTGTGTTAGAGAGATACTACATATTTAAAAGAACAGTGCAAATTATAAGATAGAAAAGTTTATTTATTTATTCTTTTTCTCTCAGTATTAGAATATGGATGAATTTTGTTACCCGAGCTGGTTGTCCGGTCGGGCTTGACAGTGGACTCGCAAATGCACTAGGGCAGAGCTCTTCTTTGATGCGTGTGGTGGGCGTCAACGGGTAGAAGCTTGTGGCCGGAGTGACAGAAGAGCTACCGGGGATCGACTCCAGTTCGTTGTGGAGATCATTGATCTTCTGCAGAAGTTCCTTTAAGTAATCAATTGCATCCCCTAGTATGGAAGCCCTGTCCATCTGCAACACCATGCAACGTTATATACAAATTCTTGGAAATATATAATGCCAATCATGGTTAAGGAAATAAGTAGAAACATGAAAAATATACATCCTTTAAGTGTTTTTTTTTCCAACAAGTTTTAATAAATCAAAAGCTTAATGGAATTTGTTACCGCGTGCGTTCGCAGTCCGTGCATGTCGTCGAGAGAACAAATGATTCATAAGGAATTAACAAGATTTCAATAAGAACCAAAGAGTAGAATTTGTAGTAACAAGTAGTTTCCTTAAGGAATCTTAAACCTTGCTTAACAAATCATGGGATAACTATTATTTATTAGTGATAATAATTAGTATATACCGCGTAAATATTACTCTCCTGCTAAATCATATCGAATCATGCATATGTTACACAAAATTTTATAATTTCACTAATCATTTTTGCTAAGTTTCATCGTAGTAAGTACAAATCAATTTATCTTGTTCATACCAAGAACGCACGAGCAACACACGTGTGAAGCACGTGCACTTAGAAGTAGGGCGATTCGAATTTCAATTTTTTTAAAAGAAAAACAAAAAAGAACTAATAACTGTAAATAGCAGAGATGGGACCTCATGCTGGTAAGGGAACAAAATTAAAGTCGCAAAACAATAATGGAAGATAAAACGAATTAATTTTGTGCTTAATATGAGTGCAAAAATTAAATCTCATTCAGTATGTCAGTGAAGAAATAAATTGTAAAGTGGCTACCTAACAATTTGAGACTTTTCAAAATATAACCATATATATCTCATTTTTACCCCATCTGTGGTCCAAAAATGAAAGATCCATTTTCAAATCAGTTCATAGATTCCATGTGAGTGAAATAAATGCTTATCACACAACAGCTTTAATGTGCATCCCCCTCTCAAAATCTAAACATGCCAATCATAAAAATTTTGGCTACTATATCATTAAATGATCACTCACCAACAAACAACAATCAAATTCAAGAGCAAGTGCCATACTATCATAATATTCAACGGAATCAGTGCTAATCACACGGCGAGCGGCAGACTAGAATATTTTGAAAAATAAACGAAGCAGAGGGGAAAAAGAAAGAATGAAGAAACTTTCTTGGCTAAAACATGTTGCAAAACTATGATATTTCCAAATTAATTCACGAGAAAAGAATTTTCATACCTTACTGATTTTTGGAACAACCGATCTCAACATGTAGAGCCTATCATTGAGCTTCTTCCTCCGGCGCCTCTCGGCCATGAGATTCTTCGCCGGGAGGCCCTTTTTCTTCCCTTTCTGATCCCTGGCGCCGCTGCCTCCTCCTGTGACCGCGCTGTTGGCACGCGAGCTGCTTTCGCCGCCATTTTTAACACTATTTTCGACATTATTAACATTCTCCAAGAATTGATCATCAGAATCATAGTTCAAATTAGATCCATCAATGCTCACATCCTCTATATCATCCCCACTACTGGAAATCTTCCTTCTCCTCTCATTCTCTTCACTAATGTTCCCCACATTAGTCGGAGATTTGAGGCTAATTATCTGATGGTTTGTTTCGCTACGAGCCCCTAAGTTCAAATACCCCAAATTGCTCACACTATTGTTATTGCCAAGATTATTGTTCTTCCTAAGGGCTGCCCGTTTTTGGAACAGAGTGGGCTGGGAACCAACCGAGGCGAAATTGTCGAGTGGTTTTAGAATCTTGGACCTATTGAAGAATACAGAAGAGTTACCCATCATGTTACCCGACCCGAATGCGCTGAACACGCCACTCCCTTGAAGCAGAGTACTATTAGTGCCAAACTCAGTGGTGGTGGTGGTGGTGGTATTATTTGAGCTCAAATTCAAAGTGCCAATTTGAGCATGAGCGCCTAAATTAATGGCGGATTCAAGATAACCACTATCACAGCCCAAATCGAAGCTCCCCTCCAAAGGGTTGTTAGGGATTGTTGGGATGATTGATTTTGGCTGATGCAAAAAGTAGTTTACCTGATGATGAGACTGATGATCAATATTGTTCATCAAAACAGAGGCTGATGTTGGGGAACAAGATGCCGATGAATCCAACGGCTGTAAAAGAAGCTGATGATGATGAAGGTGATTATTCTCAGCAGCAGCTTCAGCGAAGCTTGAGAATGAGATGTCATGGTGATGGCCGACGCCGGCGGGGTTACCGGTGGTGTTGTTGGTTATGTACCAATCTTCGTCCTCTGCTTCGAGCATGGACTTGAATGTTGAGAGTGCACCGATTTCGATTTCTTCTTTGTCTTCGGAGTTTCCATTGTTGTTGTTTTGAGGCCAAGAAGATGTTTGCTCATCTCCTTTGCCCCCTTCCATCCAGACCATGCTATTGACTCTTGACAACATCCTTTCTTTCTCACACAGTACACACCCTCAGAGAGAGAGAGAGAGAGAGAGAGAGAGAGAGGGAGGAAAAAGGGCAATGGTCTTATCAGAAAGGGGAACTGTCTTTGTTGGCGTGAAGCAATGTGACAGTGCTAAAAGGCTTCCAACGTTAATGTTTTCAGGGCTGCGCTCTATCTGCTATATATGTCATATATATATGCGCTTAGGGACTAGTGAATATATAAATGCACATATTTATATGGAAAGAATGTTGTATGTATAAATGTGTTTTGGGTTTTGAGTCTTATATATATATATATATATATATATATATATATGAAACAATTGAAATTATGTTAAGACCAAAAAACCAAAAAAAAAAAAAAAAAAAAAAAGAAAACAGAAATCATGTTAATATTCAATTTACTTTAGAGAAATTATTTTATAAACAATATGGGTCTCATTTGAATAGGGTTTAAAAAAAGTATTTGTTAGCCTCTATTTTTATGCTAGAATTTTTTTCTTTTTTAATAAAATCAAGTAGATTTGCATTTGGATACTCCAATTTAAAAATATTTTAAAAGACAATTTTTTAAGCTATTCTACGAATTTTCAAAAAGAAAAAAGCCATATTTAGACTCTACTTTTTGTTCTTCTACTTTATTAAAAATTCAATCAAACATTGACATTTCTTATTAAAATACTTTTTGACAAAAAAACATTAATTTTTTCTACGAAAACCCATTCAAACGGGTTCACAGCATAATTTGAACCATATAAATATATATATAAACCTTGAACTCCGTGTATGCAATAATTTTCTATTTATACATGTATATAGAGAGAGTGTGTCACTGTGTGTGTGTGTGTGTGTGTACATATATGTGTAATGATAACATAGTTGGAGCTTTTTGTAGGTATTTGTGGCTTTCCATGGGATATCTCACGTAGGTTGTTAAGCCAAGTACACCTGATTTCTGGTTTTCCGTTTTGTTTTTGTCTATATTTAGGATGTAAGCAAATGATTACATTCCAGCTAATTTCACTGACAAGAAGACAAGGCCTGGAATCTTTGTCATTCAAATCAGCTAAAAATATGCTCCATTTCAGGATTAGTGTGAATATGGCCTTACTCATTCACTTTATCCAACTCTTTTATCCTCTTTTATTTTATTCTTTTTTTTTTTCCATTTAAATGTATCTTCGCTTTATCTAATTACCGTACATAAAAAATTCATTACAAGAACGTATTTTCTTCGCTAGCAAAGTAATCTCTCAAAGATTTTATGAAATCAATCATAAAACATATAGATTCATCACAAATCTATTAATAAATGCTTTGTACTTGATTGCTGCTTTAGTTCTATTTTAATAGATTTCCGTCACAAATGCGTCATTAATGTTTTATATTTGTGAAAGTTTCTGTTAGTGAAAAAAGTGTTTTTCTTGTAAGGTTTTGTTCAGTAGTTTTATCAGGAAAATAACAACAAAGTAGTTGTTCATAATCATATATAATAAATGAGCATGCATTTATAAATCAAGTCCATCCAAAATAGAAAATTCTAATCCAATCCCAATTTGGCCAAACTCCAACCCATCATGTATCAGTTGCATTTTACTTGTTATGTGATTAGTCGCTATTTCCAAAATATATATTAATGGAATGAAAAGTGTAAATCACTTTAATTTTCACATAATCAACATCGATTTTTTTCTTTTTTCTTTTTGATTTTTTATGAATTTGACTTAATCATATATGTATAGTTTTGTTAATTCATGTTGCAGTAATGTATTTCAATTTTATACTACTTGCTAATATAACTTGCATAATCTTATCATACCATTTTGTTCATGTAATTCTAATATTGTATCATATCATATAATGTTTCTTAATATTAATTTTTGAATGTAAATTCTTTAATTTATTCATTTTTTTTCCGACGATATAATTGGGGAACTATATATATTAGTGTGGTCTTTTGATAAATGCAACGTGGTTATCGTTTCATGAATAGTGCTACCACCTTCTTCATCGCGTGTCTCGGAAATAGTGGTAAACATCTGTTAAAAACTCTACACTTACAAAAATATAACCACCTTGTTTTTACAAAGCATAGTATGTTATAGTGTTTTGTTGCGCCATTGCATATTTATTTCTATGCAATATCATATAATTTACTAGTGATCCATTTCGTACGATGCATAATTTTTCACCAATTGGGGTATAAAATATCTTTTTAATCAGAATAAGAAAATATATTTATATGATTCTCTTGTAAGTCTATATATCTTCCATACTTTCCCCTTTCTTGATTAGCAATAACATGTTATTGAGATTCTTTTACAATCAAATGTAATGTAGTATTGTGAATAAATAAAAGCCAATTGAATATTCTTTGTAATAATTTTGTTTAGTGCGATGGCAATAGTTTTTAAAATTAATATGTTTTAATTTGTAGTAGTCACTGAAAAAAAAGTACAATATCAATAATAAAAAATACAAAAATGTGACAATGTGAAAAGTTTGCAAGTTAGGGTGGGGAGGGAAAAGGGGGAATGAGGGGGTGGCAAGCGAGGCCGGAGGGAGACGGACAAGAAAAGAGAGTAGTGAATTGCATCTTAGATACTCTATTTCATTCTATATTACTTCTCCTATTCAAATGCCTAAATGCTAGTTAAGCATAAAAATTCTCAAATTAAGTGTATATTTAAGAAAATAATTTTATAAAAATGGCACGTGTGTGTATTGTATAATAGGAGTTGAAAAGCAAAAAAAAAAAAAGAATATCTAGCCAAGGAGGCGGGAGGGGTGGCGGGCTAAGTTGGGGAGTGCTGGCACTAGTTGTTGGGTGAAAAATTTTAAGCGATGAATGTTAGAGGAAAAAAATAAAAATCAATGAAAATAAGGAGGAAAAAAATGAAATTTTTTTTTTTTTGACAGGATACTTATTTCCTTTACCTAGTTGTTTGTGTAACCAATTTTGCTTTTATAATAAGGAAATTCCAAACATTGAATACTTACTCGGCCACTACATTCTTAATTCTTACGAGTTTATAATTTTTTTTCAGAATTATGAATAAATTAAATGTGTCAAAAATTAAAAGTTAGAATCGGTTAATGAAACATCTAAGTTTACCAATGTATAAATGAGAACAAGTTACGCAACCAATTTTAAAATTTTGCCAAGAACGAAATTGGAATCTATATCATAGGTTTATTTCTCAAGAATTACTTATATGAAAATCCAAGTAGCTAGTAGGTAACATCATGTAAAATGGATTACAAACATGCAAGTTGGCCCACTATATACACCTATAGTAAAGCATATATAACTCTTTTTTTTTTTATGATGATGTAAAGCAGATATAACTCAAAAGGCATCTAACGTTGGTGCATATATTTATGGATATAATAAATGTCTTTGTCAACCAATTGTACTAAAAGATGAAGTCTGAAAATATTGCGCGAAAGATTTAGTAGGGGGGAGTTTTGTTAAATGGCCTTTTTAAGTTTCATTTTTAATTAAATAGCCTTCAAGTTTTAATTTTGAGGTAAATAGCCATTTTGTTTATTAATCTTAATTAATAGTCAATTAAACTTAAATGGGGTTTAGGTAAATATCTGTCTAACCTTTAATATTTATATTTTAACCCCCAAAATCAATTGAATTGCAAAAAAATCCCTAAAACAGAAAAAAAAAAAGAAAACAAAAATACATTCACAAACCGCACAAATATAAGCAAAATTAACAGCTCAAACTTAATTGTATTTCAAAATTAATGAAAGAATCAGTTTGCCCATATTGAGAAGAGTTAATTAATGGAAATTTTTTTGAGAAATTCTAGCTAGAGGTGGTGAAACGGCGGCAACGGAGTGTGTTCTTTGTTGTTGCCCTTTCTACCGCCTCCGACCAAAAATTCACATTTTTTTTTTCATAAATCAACTCCTCTCATGATGGGCTAGCAAACAATGTCTTCAATTTAAAATTTTAACCAAGTTTTATGGTTTAATTTGATGTGTGTGTGCGTGTTTGTGCGTGGGTTTTCCTTTTTCTGTGTCTGTCATGTTTTTGGGTTTGGGGATTGACTGTGGGTGGGTAGGTGAAAAGAATTGAATCGAAGATCGCTTGAGCGATCAAGTAGCGATCACTTGAGTAATCAAGTGATCGATTAAGCGATCATGTATATTTTACAAACTATCACTTAAGCGATATTAAATATCAATTGATCTAAAACGAAAAAAAATATAAGAATATTTAACTATTTTTCTTGTAAATGAGAAATTAAACATATCTTGTGAATATATTATAGTGTTAAAACAACAAATGATCAAATTATAAACTTCATTTTGTCAAATTATACACATTTCTCATGATAGTGGTTATGTTTTATAATCATTAGGACTATAGTAAATACAATGAATTAAGAAGTTATATTGAAACAATCTAGTTGGAAATACTAAGAGATTTTAATTATTTTCTTTGAATCTAGTTATTTATATCATTAAAATAGCGAAATATCATATTTTACGTTGTAATTTTTAAACTTATACCAATTTTTCATATAACAATCAAAACGTGTGGTCATACTGGCCAAAGTATATACAATGAACTTTAAAGTTATATGGGAACAATCTAGTTGTTTATCCAATTCATGAGATGAGATTATACAAAACTCAAAGTTATCTTGCACACATCTTTAAATTGTTGATCTACATATTTTACACTATAATTGGTAAAATTATACAAAATTTTCATATAAAGATCACAACTTGTGGTTATACTGGCCAAAGTATATACAACAAACTTTGAAGTTATATGGGAACAATGTAGTTATTTATTGAATTTATGATATGGGACCATACAAAACTCAAAGTTGATCTACATATATCCCCAAAGAGATCTGACAATCGATCAAGTGATCATGAGTATTTGACACATATCCCTTAAGCGACGTAATGTGATTGCTTCAAACAATTACGCACATAATGTGGAAAATGGCAAGAAATTTTAATTATTCTCTTTGAATGTAGTTACTTATATCATTAGAATAATGAAATATCATGTTTTATGCTGTAATTTGTAAAATTATACAAATTTAAAAACAATCGCTTAATCGACATGCAATATCGCTCAATCGATATGACATATCGCTCAATCGACATACTATATCGCTCAATCGACATAGCATATCGCTCAATCGACATGGTATATCGCTCAATCGACATAACAGATCGCTCAATCGACATGCTATCGATGAAGAACAATCGCTTAATCGACATGCCATATCGCTCGATCGACATGCCATATCGCTCAATCGATATGCTAGATCGCTCGATCGACATGCTATCAATCAAGAACAATCGCTTAATCGACATGCCATATCGCTCGATCGACATGCCATATCGCTCAATCGACATGCTATATCGCTCAATCGACATGCCATATCGCTCAATCGATATGCTAGATCGCTCGATCGACATGCTATATCGCTCGATCGACATGCCAGATCGCTCGATCGACATGCTATATCGCTCGATCGACATGCCAGATCGCTCGATCGACATGCCAGATCTCTCTATCGACATGCCAGATCGCTCGATCGACATGCCAGATCGCTCGATCGACATGCTATATCGCTCAATCAACATGCTATATCGCTTAAGCGATGTGTGATCGATGAAGAATAATCGCTCAAACGACACATAATAATCGATCAAAAAATGATCGATTAAGCGACATAAATGATCGATCAATCGATTGTGTTGATCGATCAAGATATAGTGATCGATCAATCGATTATTTTGATCGATCAAGCAACTATTAAGCACATAACGTACACGATCGTTTGATCGATATCATATAAGTTATAAATTTATTTATTTACAATTCGACCCCCGTCCAATTCTAAACTTGTTAGTTTTACTTAATTGACCTTTAAATTATGCCACATCAGATATTTGACTTAAAAATAAAAAATAAATAAATTGAGGGCTATTAAATTAAAAAAAAACTTGAAAGGTCGGATGAACAAATTTTCTCGTTGATACACACTACAAAACCAAAAAGAACAACACAAGGATTAATATTAGTGATAATATACAAAGTGTAATGTAAAAGTTTTCACCAAATATATGTGCTAAATGATATCAGATGCGCGAATTAATTATAATTTGCAAAAATTAAATGTTCACAAGAATTGTGTTTAAATTAACATCGCTTATCACTACAAGAAAATGAGTAAATTTATGACAATGTAACAAGTGATAACGCAAAAGTTGTCATTAATTATACACATTTAGTGACAATAAATTTATGTTGTCACAAAACATAGTTTGCACAATGTTAATAGCGACAATATATTGTAAAAGAGTGACAACATAGTGCAAAATTAATAATTAGTGACACACCTATTGTAACAATTTAGTGATAATGGAATCTTGTCACAAAATTCTAAGGGCAATTTTTGTTGTCCCCAAATTGTCACTATATGTGTGTCATTAATTGTTAATGGTAACAACTAAAATGTTGAATTCTTGTCACTATTGAGTGATATTGTAACAATATAAAAATTGTTGTCACCATAAAAACGCTTAATTATTGACAAGATAGAAGGTATTGTTCCTTAATACAATCATTGGTGACAACTTTTATATTGTCAATATTAAATTTTGTCAATAATATTAATTACTTTTTCTTGTAGTGTATAATTAATGGCAAATTAGTTGTATAAAAATGTTGTCATAAATCAAAGTGATAGATTATATTATCCCTATCGTGTTACCATACATTTGTCATGAATTATTAATAGTGACATACACAACTATTATTTTTGTCACTATTATAACAAAACAACATTCTTTATCACTAAATGCCTATCATTAAATATAACACAAAAGTAATGTCATTTGATGTAGATAATTAGTAGAACTTCCGTCTTATCATTTAATTTAATTATATGTCATTAATGTCATTATTTTTTGTAGAGATGTTTTGGACAATAAATACTTCTTGTACTTACTATGAAGTAGTTCATTATTGCCTCTCCCTTTCCTTGTGAATTGTTAAATGTATCTTTTACATTGGAAACATGACATTATTTCACGTAGTACATTGCATGCATGCATTGCACCCAATTTTCATATTTTTCTTATTCAATAAATTAAAATGAACCGAGTCATTGCCATATTTATATTTTATACGATCTCTTTGATTTGTAGAAAATAGTCTTTTTAGTGATATCTTTAAATAATGTGATGCCTTCAAAATTAAGCACAAAAAAAAGGAGCCCTCTTGGAAGGAGGGGGGAGGGGAACTCTTTTCTCTTTTTGTTTCTATGAATATTCACTCCATCAAACTCTGCATTTATACATACATATATATATATATATATGTATATATTATACAATATACATGTTTATATATGCATGTATATTTGTTCCTTAGTTTCACAAGAAAAATAACAACAAAGTACGTGTCTGCTCATTAATTCTATTTCACAGGGCAGAAGTATTTTGGAAAACGTCATAACCTTGGTTTAGCTCATTTTAATTAACATACAATAAATCGACATGCATTCATTAATGCAAGTTTTTATCTTTAGTTTGTAATCAGATACAGAGGAAATTGTTTGTCCGTGCAAACTTGATATGTCTCATTCACAGTACTACGTATTATCATTCCTCAAAAGAAGTTTTTAAGATTGATTTGGGGTACATGAAAGAAATTGCTTCTCTAGTACATGTATGTCTTCATTTGAGAGGCTCTTATTTGTTTTCACACTAAGTATATACAATTTAATAGGGCACTAATTAAGTTATAATATCTATAAATTCATGAATTATATAAAAAAAAATTCATAGTTAGCACAATTTCAGTAAGCATAGAAAGAAAAGAAAGTAAGGCTCCATTTTATCATAATATGTTTGTCCTTGTGAAAACAAGCATGCAAGGGATGAACTTTTATTTCTTTTTTTTTTTTTTTGATCATGTAAAACAAGAAAAAATCAATTACCTAATTAGAGAATCAATTATACATAAAATCTAAATCATAGGATTGTTACTTATTTCTCAACAACTAATTATGTGAAAATCAAAGCTAGTCATGTAATATTGGTAAGTGTTGGCATGTATATATATACACACATACACATATAATAAATATATATATATATATATATATATATATGTGCAACTTGGCCCACTAAATCTATAGCAAGGCATAGGCCATAAGGAGGAAATCCTTCCTTGGATAGGGTGTATTCACCCTGCGGTCTAAATTCAATCATGTGTTATGTATTAAATCTTTGATAAAACATATATACTACGTAGCTAAATTTGAACTGCCCCAGTCCATATAAAAATTTTCCGCCATAAGGCATCTAAAAGGGTTGGTGAATATTTATGGACAATAAATGTTTTTGTCAACCAATTGCACTAAAGGATGAAGCTCTAAAAATATTATATGAAAGATTGGTATGGTTGACACATACTACAAGAAAAATAAAAAATAGTGATCATAATGGTCATGAAAGTATAACGATTTATTATATAAATTAAGTGACAAAAAACAACTTATTTTGTAGATGCAATGATGATTTATACAAATGTAATCGTGAAAATAGTTGTGGTTAAAACAATATTCGTGATCATAAATTTAACTGGTGGGTTCATTTGACCCTAATGAAAAAATAAAAATTACTGAGTATTTATCTGATAGATACTATACACTAATTAAAAATACAAAATACATATCTTTTGACCCTGTAAAATTATAAATATTTTAAATATATTGACCCATATTTTCTTTCAAAATTAAAATAGCTGATACATAGCGAAAATTTCATGAATGAAGAATTAGAAGTTGATATTGAAAAAATACTGCCGCTTAAAAGTTAAGATTACATGTAATTTAAAAGTCTTCTTGAAATCGTTTTACAATTGGGAGTGAAGTGACTACTAATAAAACTCTTCAAAACTACTGCTACAAAGTTTGACTTAAAATATTATTTTTAAAATAAATATAATAATTACTATTCATGTGAATATTTTGAATAAAGCCAATTTTTCGTAATATCCAATATTTCAAGTACTCTTAATCTTTGTATTTGTTATTTAATTTTACCATAATGTCAATTTAATGCATATTGGCATAAATCAGTATTCTTCTTTTCTTATTTAAAAATTAATGAAGTATATTTTTTTTCCCTTGTGTTTCACTATATAAAGTAATTTTTAATATTTTTTTATTTATTTTTATATTTTTGGTGGAATTTTCTGCCTAAATTTCGCTGAAAATTTTAAAAATTGTTATTTTTTATTTTTTTAAATTTTCAATGGAATTTTCCCTTGAAATTCAGCCGAAATTTTTTGACGGAATATTCGGCTAAAAATAGCATTTTTTCTTGTAGTTATATTTGTAAGGACAATATCAAATACTAAATTTTTAATATTTTAATAACAATATTATTTTATATACTGATAATCAATAATAACTTTTATACTATTATCTATTTTTTTTTATCACATTTTAAACTATAAATAATTCTTCTACTAACTCTGAAGCAGCACGCTTTATTGCTTCTCCCTTTCCTTGTGAAACATTAAATGTTGCTTTTAATTTTATTTGAATTTAGTAAACTAAATGCATGCATGATGACGAATTTTAATACCCCTGTTGCACTATAAAATCGAAATAAATTTATTGGCACTGTTGAAGATAACTGATAATTCTCGTCTTTTTAACAATTTAAATTTTTAGATGAGATTTTCATCTCGTATGGTATCAAAGTTAATTCAAATAAAAGGTCTAGTTTTCGACGCCATCCATTTATGAAAACAAAAAAGAACAATTTCTCATGCAAGGTTTAAAAAATAAATAAAATAGTCCGCTTGCACGCGCAGAGATTGTTTTTGTTTTACTATTAGCTTTTTTGTCTAAAAAAAATTCAACTTCTGTTTAAAATAAACATGAAGTCTACAAAAACATTTAGCATATTATACTGGTACATATGCTACTTTTTGAAAGTTTATTCTTTTTTATTCCTTAAAGTTTACAGCTTATTTTGGAAATTTTGACATATACAGTGAACGTATTAGTAGTGTTGTGCAGTGACGAAGTTAAGAGGGATTGAAGGTTGCAGTCGCCCCCTCAGATTCATGTTGTGTTAAATTTTACATACATTTTTTTTAAAAAAACATAAATTTTGTTTCCCAAAATAATAGAAATTCCTTTGATATTTTATATAAATTTGATCTCCCCCCCGCCCCTCCCAAAAAAATATATATTTTTGACTCCGTCCTTCGTATTATGAAATAGAAAAATAGACAGTTAATTAATGAAAAAAATACAACTACACAAATGGTTATGACTACAGGAAAAAGTAATATTATTGACAAGATTTAAAAGTAGCAATATAAAGTTGTCTCCAATTATTGTATTAAGTGACAATATCTTCTATCTTGTCACCAATTAAGTTTTTATGGTAACAACAATTTTTATGTTGTCACAATATCACTCAATGGTGACAAAAATTCATGTTTTAGTTGTCACAATTAACAACTATTACACAAAAGTAATGACAATTTGGTGACAACAAAAATTGCCTTTAGAATTTTGTGATAAGATTCTGTTGTCACTAAATTATTACAATATGTGTGTCATTAATTGTCAATTTTACACTATATTGTCACAGTTTTACACTATATTATTACCATTAATATTGTGCAAACTATATTTTTGTGACAACATAAATTTATTGTCACTAAATGTATATAATTAATGACAACTTTTTCACAATCACTTGTTATATTATCACAAATTTACTCATTTTCTTGTAGTATATAAAGTCTGCACTGGCTAGTTCAACGGCCTAATATGCCTTTATTTTTTGCATATAGCCGCTACTTTTTAAGAATATATATATATATATATATATATGTATGTATTAAAATAGAATTTTACAAATTTTTTTGAAAGGATTTTTTTTTTTTAACAATTTTTACCTTACTATCCGATTATAGTATCCATAACCATTTTCAAATTATTTTACGATTTAAAAGCTTGAAATGTATCTATTTTACCCACTTTTGCACACACCTGCTTTGATTTCCAAATATTCCGATTACCTTACTATCCGATTATTATATCTGTAACCATTTTCAAATTGATTTATATTAGGATGAGTCTACAAATTTTAATTTGAGGGCGTACGATAGAATTCTTATGGACTCGAGGATCATTTTGGACATACATCGAATTTGATAGGTTATATTCACGAGGCTTGCTTTATTATTTGGAAAGTATTTTAAAAGTAACTTCTAAAAAAGTAATATTAAAAATGAAACTAATTATTAAAAAGTTTATATTCAATTTTTCAAAGTAAGATATTCCCAGCGTATGTAATTCTTACATAAATTAAAAGCATAATTGGTTGTTCAATGTATAATTACTTTAATTTATCAAACTAGTTATATTTTATTTGTAAAGATTTTATATTTATTTTTTGGTAAAAAAAAAGTTATACTATTTTTTCTTTAGATGTAATTATGTATACGGCGTGTATGAATTTATATTATCTGTAGTATTATATTAAGATGTGATGAGTTTTTACTTTCTAACTAATATTAATGACAAAATATAAACGCGCTAATATAAAAATTATCATGAATAGTTGTATCAAGTAACAATACCTTATATTTTATCACTAATTAAATTAACATAGTGACAACTTTTATTTTGTTATAATATGACTAAATGGTGATGAGAATTAATATATAATTTATCAGTATTGTGTTAGAATTTGGACTTCTATTAATTGACATTTTATTTTTAATCAAATAAAAACGGGCTAAATAAATACGGCTAATAGGACCTGACTTATAAGGCTTTATTGACCCACTATTGTTAAGGCTTTTAATTAGTAGACATGGTTTCGACAGTTGGTGTAGGCCCACCCTAGAAAGCCCGTGATGGGAGGACACTCTAGGGTTCTATTTATATGCGGCTAGGTCTCCTTTCCACTCTACGTCTTGATAATTGCTTTTCCCATTAAAGGCTGTCAAATTGGTTGTAGAGAAGGAGAGGAAGATCTAGCCGAGTAATATTCCGTACGACTCAATGGCTGAATCAGGTACGATAAATTTCTTGTGAATATATATGTTTTGGTGTTCTAAAATTCATAGAGTATCGATCCGGCAATTAAAATTATTCTAACAATTGGTATCAGAGCCATACACCTATGAATTTAGAACCCTAATTTTGTTTTACTTTTTTATTAGCTATATTCAATTGTGTATCGGAGTTAATAGCCGATTCAAATCAATGATGCACTCTATTATGGTCATTGAATTTTATATGTTAATTGAATATTGTGTATCGGAATTTAATCATGTTCTGAAAATTGTGTTGTTGTGTGCAAAATAAATTCTCATGAGAAATTTGTGTGCCGTGTACAAGTGTCGGCTATAATGATTGGTCAACACATGGGAAATAGTCATCAATCAATTCAATTTAGCATGCAATTAGGTAAGGCAATATGCATAATCCACAAAGAAAAGAAAAAGAGGACCTTGGGTTCAGAGACGTGATGTCGATCACGCTTTTCAGAGTATGCACCTGTTTTGTTGACATTAATTAATGTTTTACATGGCAATTCATGAGAATTTTTATAATTAATGTTTCTCAATTAGAAATCTTCTCAAGATGTATGGCCTGACATCCGCACACCATATTTGGGTAGTTATATTGTTTATACAAAATAATATTATATTGCCTTATCTAACATTATATCAATTTTGGTGCAAATTTATAATTGTGATGAGTACTTTTGTGGAATTGATTTTGCATTATTCATTATCCTTCCTTGTGAACATGATTCGTGCCCTCAAATTCATGATTATATCCTTGAATTTCTAGACAATTACCGAGATAATTCATTTAATCAACTAGTTGAAAGAATTAGGTTTATAACAATTTGAATGCAACAAATCATATTTTGACTCCTTAAAAGTACATATTGTTCTCGTACTTAAATTTGTGGGAGTGTTGCATACATATTGTCCGTGTGCAATTTATTTAGGCAATTGTTTTAAACTTGGTCATGTTTTAATTTTATAAGTTAAGATAAATAGTTGCACCAAAGTGTTCTATTTATTGAGACTTGTAATATTTCACATGCATAGTTCGAGTTGATGAAATTATCATGCACTCTTACCTGCCCAAAGGGGGTAAGATATGTGTGATAATTTGATTTATTGGTGCAAAACATATTGTTAGGGTACGATGGTTTAGAAAGTTCGTCTCCCAAAAGAGGCAATTTTCGAAGACCAGAGTAGTCCTATACCGTTCTTGCATAGAGGGACCTATCATGTGTGATTACTCTGCCCAAAGGGGAGTTGTCATAACATGTTGGGCTCTCAGAGGAATTAAGCTATATATATCGTTACAAGCTTATTCTTGTTAATTGCCTACTAATTATAATTTGTTGCATTCTTGTTGTTTTGAATTAGTTACGGTGAATTTGAATAGTGGTAGTGCGACTATTGAAGTGTTGAATGGTGGGAACTATAAGAAGTGGAAACGTGACATTGAATTTGCCCTGGGATTAGCTGATATAGACATGGCTCTTCGGGAGGATAAGCCTCCTCAACCTGCTGATAACGCTTCCGATGCTGAGAAAAGAGCTTACGCTCAATGGGAGAAATCAAACCGCCTTAGCTTGTTAGCTATGAAAAAGACAATTGGGGAACATCTGGCTAGTGAACTTCCTGATACTGACAATGCTAAGGAGTTTTTCGATGCAGTAAGACAAAGGTATCAAGTATCTGATAAGTTTGAGGCTGGAAACCTGATGAGTGACTTAGCGGATATGAGGTATGATAACTCTGGTGGGGTTAGGGAGTACATCTTGAGAATGGTTCATATCCAATCCAAACTCAAAGACCTTGAGATTTCCCTCCCTGATAGCTATATTATTCACACTGCTCTAAATTCTTTAGCCATTGAGTTTAGCCAGATCAAAACAGCCTATAGTACTCAAAATGAGTCTTGGAGTATTCTCGACCTTATTTCTAAATGTGTTTCTGAGGAAGAGAAAATTAAGAGGGAGAGTGGACAGTCAGCCTTGCTTGTTTCCTATCATAGCCCTAAACCTGGAAATAGTCAAGGTACATCCAACTCAAAAAGATCCCTTCATCGAAAGCAAAAGATGGCTCAAAATTCTAACAGGCATGGTAACGGTCAGACCCATAATCTAGGGGTTAAGAAAAATGGATCTAAGAAAGTAATGAAATGTTACTTTTGTAAGAAACCAGGCCATAAGAGGTTTGAGTGTGCTGATTTCCAAACTTGGTTAGAGAAGAAGAAACAAGAAGGTAAAGAAGAAGAAACAAGAAGGTAAATCCTTGGCCCTAGTTTGTTTTGAGTCAAATTTAGTAAATGTTCCTATTAATTCTTGGTGGCTTGACAGTGGGGCAAATGTCCATGTTGCAATTTCATTGCAGGGGTTCATGGACAAAAGAAAGTCAAGTAGAGAAGAGTCTAAAATTGGAGTTGCAATTGAAGCCTTAGCAGTAGTTGAATATATAGGAACAGTAGTTTTAAATTTAAATTCTAGTTTCAAACTTGTTTTGAAGAATGTTTTTTATGTACCGACTTTTACTAGGAATTTAATTTCTATTTCTGCTTTGGATAGTTTGGGTTATGAAATTTCCTTTTGCAATAGAAATGTTAAATTAATTTTAGACTCCAAAGTTGTTGGTTGTGGTACTTTATCTAATGGTCTATATAAATTGAGCTTGGCTTCCGGACAAATTTATTCCTCTTTTAATGTCGAAAATGCTGCATCTAAAAGACTCTTAATTGTTGATAATTCTTCAATGTTGTGGCATAGACGCCTTGGTCATATTTCTAGGGAAAGGGTCGAAAGGCTAGTAAAGCTAGGAATTCTTCCTTCTCTCGATTTTGGAGATATGGGAACTTGTGTTGACTGTATTAGGGGCAAACTAACCAAGACTAAGAAAAAGGGATCCACTCGTAGTTGTAACCTCTTAGAGATAATCCATACGGATATCTCTGGCCCTTATATACCCACATTATGTGGTAATAAATATTTTATCACATTTATTGATGACTTTTCTCGATATGGTTATATTTATTTAATTAAAGAAAAATCTAATTCTCTTGAAAAATTTAAGATTTTTAAAACTGAAGTTGAAAAACAATTGGGAAAGGTCATCAAGATTGTGAGGTCTGACCGATGAGGTGAGTATTATGGCAAATATAGTGAGACTGGGCAGCATATGGGTCCATTTGCCAAATACTTACAAGAATCCGGAATTGTTGCCCAATATACCATGCCTGGTAGTCCTGAGCAAAATGGTGTGGCCGAAAGGCGAAATCGCACCCTAGTTGAGATGATGAGGAGCATGATGAGTCGATGTCAGTTACCTAACTATCTTTGGGGAGAGGCCATTAGAACTGCCATGTATATCCTTAATCGTGTTCCTACTAAATCTGTTCCTAAAACACCTTTTGAATTGTGGGTTGATAGAAAACCTAGCTTAAACCATTTTCGTGTTTGGGGATGTCCGGCTGAGGTTAGAGTTTATAATCTTTTTGAGAAAAAGACTGACCCAAGAACCACCCGCGGTTATTTCATTGGGTATCCAGATCATTCTAAAGGGTACAGATTCTTTTGTCCTTCACGTGGAACCAAGGTGGTTGAATCCCAAACGGCAAAGTTCTTAGAGGATGATGTGCCTGATAAGGTTGAGTGTCCTCTTCCAATTGTCGCAAATGATCAGATAGAGTCAATCCTACTTCCTTTACCCACGCATAATGATGATGCTTCCCATGGAGAAAGGGAAACACCTGTTGCTGATAATGGAGATGTTGCGGACACTCATCCATTTCAAAATCCCAGTCCTATTATCCCTCCTAGACGTTCCACTAGAGAGAGACGCCAGGCTATTCCCGATGACTATTATGTTTACCTTACCGAGAATGATTATGATATTAGTCATATGGTGGATCCTGTTACATACGCTGATGCTATATCTAGTCCTCAATCAGACTTGTGGTTGGCTGCTATGAGAGATGAGATTAACTCGATGAAAGGGAATAATGTGTGGGAGTTAGTTGATTTGCCTTATGGTTGTAAAGCTATAGGTTGCAAATGGGTGTTTAAGACAAAAAAGGACTCCAAAGGAAAGATTGAGAGGTTTAAAGCAAGACTTGTGGCTAAGGGTTATACTCAGAGAGCTGGGATTGACTACAGTGACACTTTCTCTCCCGTTTCTTCTAAAGATTCTTTTAGGATTGTTATGAGTTTGGTAGCTCATTTTGATTTGGAACTTCATCAGATGGATGTTCAGACAGCTTTTTTAAATGGTGATTTGGATAAGGAAGTTTACATGACTCAGCTTGAGGGTTTTATGCAAGAGGGAAAGAAACGCCTTGTGTGCAAACTTAAAAAGTCCATTTATGGCCTAAAACAGGCCTCTCGTCAGTGGTACTTGAAATTTGATGAGGTGGTGACTTCATTAGGTTTTGAAGAAAATAAGGTTGACCATTGCATATATCTTAAGACCAGTGGGAGTAAGTTCATATATCTTGTACTTTATGTTGATGATATCTTACTAGCCAGTAGTGATTTGGGTTTACTCCATGAGACCAAACAAGTGTTGTGTCATAATTTTGACATGAAAGATCTTGGTGATGCATCATTTGTTCTTGGGATTGAGATTCGTAGGGATAGATCTCGTAAGTTATTGGGACTTTCTCAAGCGAATTACATTGATCGGGTTTTGGCCAGGTTTAATATGCAAAATAGTAGACCAGGGGATGTGCCTATTGCGAAAGGTGATAAACTTAGCCTTGCCCAATGCCCTGGAAATGAACTTGAGAAAGAATCCATGAAGAATATCCCATATTCTAGTGCTGTTGGTAGCTTGATGTATGCACAAGTTTGCACTAGGCCCGACATAGCTTTTGTTGTTGGAGTCCTAGGACGCTACCTTTCTAATCCAGGACATGAACATTGGGTGGCTGTGAAGAAGGTCTTAAGATATCTTCGGAGGACTAGAGATCTCATGCTTGTATATAGAAAGGTTGATCATCTTGACGTTATTGGATACTCAGATTCTGATTTTGCTGGTTGTTCTGATGATCTTAAGTCAACTTCTGGTTATGTATTTATGATGGCCGGTGGGGCTATTTCGTGGAAAAGCGTCAAGCAGACGCTGACTGCATCGTCAACTATGCAAGCTGAGTTTGTTGCTTGTTATGGAGCCGCTACACATGCTGTGTGGTTAAGGAATTTTATTTCATGCCTTTCTATTGTTGATTCGATCTCTAGACCATTGAAGATTTATTGTGATAATGCTGCTGCTGTCTTCTTTTCAAAGAATAATAAATCCTCTAGTGGGTCCAAACATATGGAGCTAAAGTATCTTACTGTGGGAGACTTGGTCAAGAATGGTACCATTTTGATAGAGCATATTGACACTGACTCTATGTTGGCAGATCCATTGACCAAGGGCTTGAGACCTATTACTTTTAAAAGGCATATTGAGCACATGGGTGTAATTGAGTCTTTTAATGTATTAGGATGAATAAGATATATTGCTTATGTTTTTTTTTTATTGTTGTTGTTTTGGGATCATGTGTTTAATCACAATTATGTTTTAAATGCGAGACTATTTTAACTCATTATGATATTATTTTGTGCACATGGTTTTGAGTTTATTCTCGCTTATATGTCTTAAGATTAGGTGTTGATCTTAAGAATTGTGTATGTCTCCTAAATGACACCATATTGTTGTATATAGAAATGAATGAGACATACATAGCTTTTGTGAAGTCATGAGTTTTCTTGGGATTTCGTGTAGTTTTGAAATTCATATCTAATAAGAGAACCATGGATTTTCTTGGGGTTTCCTATTGCCTTTGAAACCCATAGCTTGCAAGAAAGTCAGATTTTCTTGGGATTTCATATTGTTTAGAAATCCATATCTTACAAGGAAATAGAAGGACCAACAATGAAATAGCACTTTTGGGGTCATTTTGATTGCTATTTCTTGCTACACCACCATGTCTGAATCCATGTCGATGGAGTTGCTAGTGTTTGTGACCATGGAAGGTCTTGTATCAATTAAGGATACAATCACCGCCATGATCCGATACTAGTAGTTTTCATTGGACCGGATTGCAGAAGTCTTGTCCTCTTGCCGTATTGTCATTTTCAAAACTGTGGCCATAATCAAACTTGTAATTTAGCCCGAGAATCATTTTCACAAATAAATTTTTGGGAGGAAAAAAAAACTTCAATTAATATTTGTCCAAGTGGGAGAATGTTAGAATTTGGACTTCTATTAATTGACATTTTATTTTTAATCAAATAAAAACGGGCTAAATAAATACGGCTAATAGGACCTGACTTATAAGGCTTTATTGACCCACTATTATTAAGGCTTTTAATTAGTAGACATGGTTTCGACAGCTGGTGTAGGCCCACCCTAGAAAGCCCGTGATGGGAGGACACTCTAGGGTTCTATTTATATGCGGCTAGGTCCACTTTCCACTCTACGTCTTGATAATTGCTTTTCCCATTAAAGGCTGTCAAATTGATTGTAGAGAAGGAGAGGAAGATCTAGTCGAGCAATATTCCGTACGACTCAATGGCTGAATCAGGTACGATAAATTTCTTGTGAATATATATATTTTGGTGTTCTAAAATTCATAGAGTATCGATTCGGCAATTAAAATTATTCTAACATATTGATAATTGGTGACATCCTTATATATGATGATTACTTGGTGACGAAAACAATTTTCATTATCATTTTGTGACAAAGATTTTTATTATCACTAAGTTGCCATCACATAGGTGTTACTAATCATTAATGGTGATAATTAAAATATTATTTTGTCACCATTAATATTGTGCAAATTGTTTTTATAACAAAATAAATAACACTTTTTTATTATCACTTGTTATATTTTCACCAACGTACAAATTTTCTTGCAGTAGGCCTCTTGGTGTGTTTATTTGTAATCTTCCCAAAATACCTTTAAAAATCTTTAACTAACTATTCTTCTCCAACAACAGTGTTTTTTGTTTTTTTTCTTTTTTATTTTGATCTCTCTCTCTCTTCTCATATTCCTCTTTTTAATTTTTTTTTCTATTTTATATTTCTATATTATTAGTCAAGAAATTTCATTTAATTTTCAGGTTTAATTTCTTGTCACTTATCACAAGTTTACACAAGAAGAAAATAATAAATTTGTGACAATATAACAATTGATATTGAAAAACTTGTCATTAATTACATACACTTAGTGACAAGAAAATTATGTTGTCACAATATATAGTTAACACAATATCAATAGTGACAACATAGTGTAAAAAAGTGATAATATAGTACAAAATTGATAATTAGTGATACACATATGATGGCAACTTAGTGACAATAAATCTTGTCACAAAATTCTAATGGCAATTTTTTTTTGTCATCAAATTGTCACTATAGGCATTAACTATTAATGGTTATCACTAAATTATTAATTTTTTTTATCACCATTCAATGCATATTGTGATATGATAAAAACTATTGTCACTAACAAAACTTAATTAGTAATAAAATAAATGATTTTGTCACCTAATATAATTATTTGTGACAACTTTTATATTGTCATTTTTAAAACTTGTCAATAATATTAACTTTTCTTGCAATGTTATTAAATATGTTATAAATAATTTAAAATAGTATAAATAATTTCAAAAGTTAAAATATATATATTTACATAGAAAATATTCTAATAAGAACTTGCATTTGTACTAATAAAACTAAACTATGTAATTAAAATATATTTTATTTTTATTTCATGCACGCATCTAATGTTCCCAACACACACATGAATGTGTAGTACATATATTATATACAATGTGTATCAATCAGATAAATATATGCATGAGTTGGTAACGACACCCTTTTAACTTCACAACAAGGTCATTGGGCCACGAGCCCAATTAAATTCAGAATGGCCTGAACAAATAAAAGCTGGTAGGGCTGTCGATGGAGAAGATTTTAATTTAAATTTGATTAGAGTCTGATTTAAATTTTAGTATATTCGATCGATTAAAACTCTAATAAATTAGATCTGATTATAAATATTGTAATTCAAGATAGGAGGATTGAATATGAAATCTAGTAATACGATCCGTTAAAAATCCAAATCTAAATTTTAATTACATTATTTATTAAATAACCTTATGTATATAATATGTGTACGGCTCTTAATATGATGCAATGTATACAACATTATACTTAATACCTATAGAATATTCTAAAACAATTTTTTATATATTTTTTATTTAAATTTTATATAAAGAATTATATTTAATGGTTCATAAATATTTGAAATAATTTATTAAATGTCTTTGTTGTTGTGTCAAATATTATTTAGTAATACAAAATTTTGTACATTTTACCATCAATATATATTATTTAAATTCTAAATAATTTTCTTATAAAAGTATATAAGAACAATTATAATACATAACCCATGAAATAATATTAATTTTAAATAATTGTACTAATATTTCCCTTTTATCTTTATTTGGGGATATCTTTTTATTTGGTTTTAATCTTTTTTGGTTGCTTTTGTTTTTCCTTTTTATTTCCTCCCCTTATAATCAGGGTAAGATATTTTATTGAATTTTTGAAACTTTTATCGGATTCGGGTTTTGAATTGATGGATCCGAAACCTATAGAATATCGGGTTGGATTCGGTGATTTGCTATCATTATCGGAGTTGAATTTGAATATTTCAGATTTTGTTTCAAATCTGACCCATTCATAACCCTAAAAGCTAGGATGTGGCTACAAGTAAACGTATTTATATTCGCTACAAGAGAAATAGTAAAATGAGACATCATAAATTATCCCTATGAACGGATATTGTAACAATTTTGATTATGTAACAATAGAAAAGTATATATTACATATTTAGGTGCACTAAAAGCTTCTTCTGCATATTTTACAGCTTAAACATAATACGTTTTATATATAAAAAGTTATGACAAAAATTGTTTTTTAATTTGTAAAAGTGCCTTCATTTCTATATCGTGCAAGCATTTTCGATAGAGTTCGTCCAATTCATCCAACTAAAGTTATTCTTAGTATTGTTGTGGAAACATCATTATTCGTCAATAAATCAAATTATTTTCATTTTTCTTAAGTGGCTAGTGTTTTGTCAAGATTTACTTGATCACATAATAAATAAGAAATATTTTTGATTTTTTTTTGAGAAAAATATTTATGATTTTTAATGGGGATAAATTTGGAGTGGATTTTTACTATTTCTATGATATTTAGACCCATAATTATAATTTTTATATTAAAATACCATACTCGATTTAAAATAGTCAACATATATATTAACTTCGAATTCAAATATATTTTCATTTTTACACAAAAATTAGGAAGAGTATACATTATTATTTTACAATATGAGAATATTAGAACTGAAAATTGAAAATGGAAATAGAACTAGAAAAATGGGGCCGCTATTGACAATCCACAAAATAAAATGAAGACGGCCCAATATTACTTGAAGTTTTCATTCTAACCCCACTTTCTTTTCAAACTTATGGCCCTACTTATTCCAAGAATCACTTTTAAGCCCTTCTTCCAACTCTTTTTTTTTTTTTGAACATCAAACAGCTTTTTTGCATGTATCAAAAGACAAAATAGGAATCCTACTAATTTAAGAACCGTCCTTATATAATATAAAATTACACAAAAGGCATGGTAACAAAAAATCAAAGATGAGAATTTATATATAGATTTAAAATACTAATACTAACTTATTGTATAAAATGAAGTAGCATGCAATGAATTTAGAAAAGAAGAATAAGCACTTATTTTTTTTTAAATCATTAAAAAAGGAGTGTGTTTCGTTGGGCATTCTTTAAAATATTCGAAGTAGATTGCCAAAAAAAGGAAAAAAAATTAAAGCGCTTTCAAATTACTACATCACAATGCAAAACAATATCACTATTAAAAAAAAAATCTACTATGAAAAAAAGAGCTCGAAAAAGTTATTTATTTATTTTAATCTTATACAAACGGGCTCTTAGTTAAATTTCTTACTCCACCCCCAACCAAATCTCCAATAGGTAAGTTTAGACTTGTCTGTTTGCTTGTTTTACTTATTTTTGTGCATATTCATATTCTTTTAGGTGTATGTATTTGTATTATATTGGATTTTAAATGTTAGTGAGGAATATTTTCTTTATTTAAAACCAAGTATATTAAGCAAGTGGGAGTTCTTTTTTTTCTTCTACATTTTGTAATTAATTTTTTGATTTATATTACATAAAACCAAAAAAGATTTCTTACTATAGATATTCCCATGTTTAACTTCTATCAGCACCCCCCCAAGAGCAGCCAATGAGAATGCGGCCATCAGGGGCAAAATAGGCAACATAAAAAGACAATTCTCACCTAACACCTCAGCCCACCCCCTGCGACAACAGCCGCCCCGACCAATTTGAACCTTATGTGCAATTCTACCCTCTACATTTCACTGCGGACCCTACGTCCAACTATTTGAAGCACCTAATGGTGTCACCTCCAGGGATCCCGAGCGCAGATGATCATAAGCCCAGGAGTCAACAGCTTAAACAAAAGATAATCTCAGACCGTCGATCAATTTGACTCCATTTAGTATTCCAATCTGACTGTTGTTATAACTCCAGTAAAGATATTTCTATCTCCTGTATGCCGGTGCAGTGTAGCCCAAAGAAGGCATCGTGTAGGAAAGCAGGAGGGTAAAGCCTGAAGATAAATACATCGAGGTAAAGGCAAAATTATCAGTCCACATTCTATCTATATATCTCTTTTGTGTATCTATAGTTTGCCCTTCTCGGGTGGGGCATCCGGCCGACCAATTTTAGGGTCTCTATCTCTCTCTTATTCTCTCTCTCTAGAACTAGAAGCGGAGACCCCTTCTTGCTCCTGCTGTTTTTGTTGGTTAATCTTGCTTTGTTATTCGTTGAGGTGAGACATTGTTGTTGTTAACCTGATTTTGGTACTTGGGCTTCTGTTTGAGTAATGGGTTTTGTGAGTTTGTTGGAGTTTGTGTCTGTTTCTGAGTGTTTTAATTTAGGGTTTTTGAGGTTAAAGATTCGAGCTTGAATGCTGAAGTTTTGTAATTTGAGGCTAGTTTGGTTGGTTGGATTGATTGTTTATGTGCCTTGCTGCGAATGTGAGCTTTTATTCGTTATTGCTATGCTTTGATCTCTGGACAATGTACTGCAATACTGTGGTAGCGGGCATGAATGAACATGGTTTAGTCTGCTGCCGTAGGATATTATCTAGGATTCTTTTCACTTATTTTGCTATTTGACTACGAAGATTTTCCTTTTTTTTTTTTTTTTTGTTGTTGAAATTTTTTCCGTTTGGGGTGTCATTGTTGTTGATTTTAGTATATGCTGCATGATGAAGTGCAAAGTAATGGTTCAATATTGGAAGTTTGTGGGCTTATAAGATTGTTAATTCAGTATGGCATGTTTCAGGCAATTTATTCTATCAGAAATAATAATAGCTTAGTAACTTTTGGTGGAAATTTTACGACATGTTTCATTTTTGGATCATTATTTATCGTTTTTCCACATGGAAGGATTTCAATTTCTACTTGGTTTTGGATTTTTTGATTGCTTAAGTAAGCACTGTTGTTTAGGTGATGTTGCTGAAGGATGCTATCGGAATTTACAAAGTTGGATGTTTGAATAACTAAAAGCGTTTCAAAGCACCTGCATTTGCTGATTCCCCTTTTTTGACATGTGTTGTGTAAAAATGGTGTTTTAAAATAAATGTGAACTTCATATTTAATTTCAGAGGCCATTTGGATTTTTCATGTCACCTGTCAACTGGTTGTGCAATCTCTCTGTGTGAGTTTTTTCTGAGCTATTCATATTGCCTACCTTATTCCAGACTGGAAACTTGGGGCGGCCATTAAGATAATTGTTCTCTAGTTTTCTAATATATATATTTTTTCACTCATTTTGCAGGACCCCTTGGAGACAGATATGGCGCATGCTATGCTTCAATCAACCAATTTGCCATCTTCAGTTGGTTTTATAAATAATGGGCAGTTCAAGGGATCAAATAAAACCAAGAAAGCACCAACAATGTTATCCAGCATGCAATCAGCTCCCATAGTGATGAGGAATTTCTCAGGTTTGCGCCGAGCTAATGCCTTAGACATGATGGTGCGCCCAGCTGGCCAGACACTCCAATCAAAGATAGCAGCAAGCACCTTTGCCAAACGTGGGAAAAAAACACGAATGGTCCCAAAAGCCATGTTTGAGCGCTTCACAGAAAAAGCAATAAAAGTCATTATGCTTGCACAAGAGGAAGCAAGACGACTCGGCCATAATTTCGTTGGAACTGAGCAGATCTTGTTGGGACTTATTGGTGAGGGCACTGGAATTGCTGCTAAGGTCCTCAAGTCCATGGGAATTAATTTGAAAGATGCCCGTGTAGAGGTTGAGAAAATAATTGGACGGGGTAGTGGATTTGTTGCTGTGGAAATACCTTTTACTCCTCGCGCAAAGCGTGTTTTAGAACTCTCGCTTGAGGAAGCCCGGCAGCTTGGTAACTAGTTTTGCTATTTCCTTTTGAGCGTGCTTTGTCTCAGTTTAAGTTGTTAGACTGGACGTCATTGTTTTTCTGGGACAGCGAGTTTGTTCTTTCATCATATATGACTGGGGTTTTGGTTAGTGTGTATTTTGTGGATGTGGGGATAACTTGTAAAGATGTTCTAGTTATTAAAGCTTTGACTTGTGATTGTGCATATGATGGAATTCCACCCCAATAGTGGTCAGAGTGGCTATGTTGAATATAGGCACTGATATATGTTTGAATTTGGGGATTGACGTATGTTTTTTATTTAGGTCACAATTACATTGGATCAGAGCACTTGCTGCTGGGATTGCTTCGTGAGGGAGAAGGTGTGGCTGCCCGTGTCCTTGAGAATTTAGGTGCTGACCCCAGTAATATTCGAACCCAGGCAAGTAGTGCTACTTCTTTTTCTACTGTCTTGATCATTCTGTTGTTTCGCTGAAACTGAGGGTGATGTGCTGGGAAAAGTAGGTTATCCGAATGGTGGGTGAGAGTGCTGAGGCTGTTGGTGCTGGTGTTGGAGGTGGGACGTCTGGCAACAAAATGCCAACGCTAGAGGAGTACGGTACCAATTTGACGAAGCTAGCCTGAGGAGGTAATTTTCTGTATCTCTCATTTTCTGATGTTGGATTCTGTGGAGGCTAACATTAGATGCTCCTCTTGTATTTTTAGGGCAAACTAGACCCTGTTGTTGGAAGGCAGGAGCAAATTGAGCGCGTAACTCAAATTTTGGGGCGGCGTACAAAAAATAATCCTTGCCTCATTGGAGAACCTGGTGTGGGGAAGACAGCTATTGCTGAGGGCCTCGCTCAAAGAATAGCCAATGGGGATGTTCCAGAGACTATTGAGGGTAAAAAGGTAAGCTAGTAGTGCGGACCTCTGTATGTGAAATAGTGGAATCTGGTCCCTTATTTATTGATGGGCTTACCGAATGAACTTAGCATGTACCATTTGAAGAAGAATACTGACTCTGGGACACAAGCATTCTCATACCATATATTAATTAATTGGCCTGTTACTTGGATTGGGGTGAATAAGCATTCACCCAAGCTCGATTCAGTACAAAGACTGGGAAGCTTACCAAGTTCATGTGGCATTCTACTCTCAGATTTTTGTCATTGTTACTTTGCAATTAACTATTGATTATGTCATGCTGTAATTACAATTCTTGTAATGCAACATTGTTTTTTATCTTTTTCTTATATATATATATATGTATATACATTTTTTTCTTGGAAGTATTAATTGTTTCTTGTGTATCTTATCAGGTTATAACACTCGATATGGGCCTTCTTGTTGCTGGGACAAAGTATCGTGGTGAATTTGAAGAGAGACTGAAGAAGTTGATGGAGGAGATTAAGCAAAGTGATGAAATTATACTATTCATTGATGAGGTGCACACATTGATTGGAGCAGGAGCTGCTGAAGGGGCAATTGATGCTGCAAACATCTTGAAGCCTGCATTAGCTCGGGGTGAACTGCAGGTTAGCTGCGAACTGATTTTCATGTTGTGAAAATAGACTCTGCCTCACAAACGAAAAAAAAAGAACTTGCAACAGTGGGTTTGTTCTGCTGTACACATGCTTTCCCTTTTTAAATTAGTTCTTAAAGGTCTAAATGTACTTGCAATCAGCTTTTCCCCTATCATTTTACTGGTCCTACCTGTCAACAGATTATGTGATGTTCTTGTGAAAAATACTCTTGTGACTCTAATAAGATTGGCGTTGTTGGTTCTTCTTCATTGCAGCCGTATCTAGTCATGTTTATCATCTTTGTACTCTGATATAATTGCAGTGTATTGGGGCCACTACTCTAGATGAGTACAGAAAGCACATTGAGAAGGATCCTGCGCTAGAAAGAAGGTTTCAACCTGTCAAGGTCCCAGAACCTACAGTAGATGAAACCATTCAGATTCTTAAAGGGCTTCGAGAACGCTATGAAATACACCACAAGCTTCGTTACACTGATGAAGCCTTAGTTGCTGCAGCACAGTTGTCCTATCAGTATATCAGGTACATAGTATTTAATGTGCTTATCCATCATCATGATTACTATGTATTTTTATGATTCTTTTCAAACAGTTGGTACATTGATTGTAAGCTTGAAATAATGCTTGTAATCTTTCAGAGCCTTAGGTATTAAGATGCATGAATGAAAGTAAAATTATGGAAGCATGAAATTATGCTTGTCATCTTCCGTGATTGATGAAGTTTGCTGTTCTAGTTTTTATTTTATGCTTTCTCGATGCAAGCATGTCAGCCCATATCTTAACACTATCTTTGCATGATTCAGTGACCGCTTTTTGCCTGACAAAGCCATTGACTTGGTTGATGAAGCGGTTCCCGGGTCCGACTTCGTCATGCTCAGGTAGGCTCCATGCTTGGAATTGCCATTGTACTTTTTTATTTCAAAATAAAGTCTATAATGATACTTTTATCTTTTGCAGCTCCCTGAGGAAGCCAGAGAGCTTGAGAAAGAGCTCAGGCAGATAACAAAGGAGAAGAATGAAGCTGTCAGAGGTCAAGACTTTGAGAAGGTGAGTTTCATCCTCCAATATCTTTGCTGTTCTAGTTGTGCTATATGTCATGATTTATGATCCTTTGGACTATGTATGCCAAATACAAAATCGTGAATTTTAAGCTTTGGTAAATTTGTAGGCTGGGGAGCTGCGAGATAGGGAAATGGATCTTAAAGCACAGATATCTGCTCTTATCGACAAAAACAAGGAGATGACCAAGGCAGAAAGTGAGGCTGGGGATGGAGGCCCGGTTGTCACAGAAGTTGACATTCAACACATTGTTTCTTCTTGGACTGGCATCCCAGTCGAGAAGGTGTCAACTGATGAATCTGATCGCCTCCTCAAGATGGAGGAGACTCTCCACACGAGGGTTATTGGGCAGGATGAAGCTGTCAAAGCCATCAGTCGTGCTATCCGTCGTGCCCGTGTTGGGCTCAAAAATCCCAACCGGCCCATCGCTAGCTTCATCTTTTCTGGCCCAACGGGTGTTGGGAAATCAGAACTAGCGAAGGCACTGGCTGCCTATTACTTTGGATCCGAAGAAGCCATGATCCGACTCGACATGAGTGAGTTCATGGAGAGACACACTGTCTCAAAGCTCATCGGGTCACCTCCCGGTTATGTGGGTTACACAGAAGGCGGTCAGCTAACTGAGGCTGTCCGACGTCGTCCTTACACTGTTGTGCTCTTTGATGAGATTGAAAAAGCTCATCCTGACGTCTTCAACATGATGCTTCAAATTCTTGAAGATGGTAGGTTAACCGACAGCAAAGGCAGAACTGTTGACTTCAAGAACACGCTTCTGATCATGACATCGAATGTGGGAAGCAGCGTGATTGAGAAGGGTGGCCGTCGGATTGGTTTCGATCTTGATTATGATGAGAAGGATAGCAGTTACAACCGGATCAAGAGCTTGGTGACTGAAGAGCTGAAACAATATTTCAGGCCAGAGTTTTTGAATAGACTGGATGAGATGATTGTATTTAGACAGCTGACCAAGCTGGAGGTCAAGGAGATAGCTGATATTATGCTGAAGGAGGTGTTTGAGAGACTGAAAGGGAAAGATATCGAACTTCAGGTGACAGAGAGGTTCAGGGATAGGGTCGTTGAGGAAGGTTATAACCCGAGCTATGGAGCTAGGCCACTGAGACGAGCTATTATGAGGCTTTTGGAGGATAGCATGGCTGAGAAGATGCTCGCTCGTGACATCAAAGAAGGTGATTCGGTTATTGTTGATGTTGATTCCGATGGCAATGTCATAGTTCTCAACGGTAGCAGCGGCGCTCCTCCTGAACCATCTCCCGAGCCGGTGGTAGTCTAGATTTAGTTATTTGTTGTTTTGATCGATGCCCGCTTGTGTCCTTTTTCATTTTTAATTTATACTGTGAACTATATAAGCACATTAATGTAGTCCTATTGCTAGGAAGGAGATCTTACACTTGAGGATGGTTTATGACAACTGAGGGACTTTGTTCATTATAGTGGAAGTTGTGTTTCCTCTCTTTTGCTTTGTTTTCTTCTGTTCAAAGGCTTCGTTTTGTAGTTACTGTGTGCTAATGAGAGACTAAATAAAGCTACAGGCATCACTAGTTTCAGTTGTGTTTATATCAGTAGAATTCAGTCAGCTTTACTTTCAATGATTCTTTGTATTGTGTTTAGACACTAGTAGCATTTATGAGATAATGGCTCAATAGAGAACTTAATCCTTGTTAGCAGATTGGCAAAGTGTAACTCTAGGATTAGATGCGAATTTCAGATGGAAATGAGAAAACTTAAGAGGGCAAAAATCAGAAAGTGTCAAAGTTAGCAAACCAAAATGGCATTTCCCCATATTTATTTGACATTTAAAGATAAATGGCATTTTCCCCTATTTATTTGACATTTAAAGATAAATATCAACCGGTTCAATGTATGCACACTTTACTGAATAGATTATTATTTTTTTATAACACTGTTGACTATTAAATAGATTTTTTTTTATAACATTGTTGGCTATTAATTGTAAAATAATTTGTTTTTCTAGCACTTTTAAATCCATTATACCAATTTAATGTGTCTTTCTCATTGTGATTAGTAGAATAATTCATGAAAAAGAAGAAATACAAAGTTTGTTCCAAAAAAAAAAAAAAAAACAAATCACAAAGCAATTTATCCCTTGTTTTCTTCATCTTAACTTATGCATATTTCAAAACCATCATTTCCTCAAACTTACAATTTTTTCATTCATATAGAAACGCTTAATGCAAAGCCTTAGAGAGAATGTCGATAGTGAGCTAAAGAACAAGTATTTCAACTTTCAACTTTTAAAGGAAATTCATCACTTTAAACATGTGATTTCATTCCTTCAACCTACGATAAACCGCTAGTGATATAGAGGTTCTTACTTATGCTTCTACAATCAATTTCAAAGTGTTTTCGTTTCTAGGGTCGCCTTGTTTTTTTTTTTTTTGATTTTTTCTTCCTTGTTTTTCTCTTTTTCGTTTTTTTTCTTTCTCTTTTTAAGTCATACTTATAAACGATCTTTTTATGCGAAGACACATATTGATCATGCATGTACCCGGTTATTCAATCAATGTATAAAGAGACAACTTTTTTTTTTCTTTCAAGGCAACCGTTAAAACTTGAGAACCCATTGAGAAATTTAGCACGAAACAATCAAGAAAGAACAAGTTTAATTACTTAAAACGTGTTCCGGACTAGGCATGGAAAGATTACTTGTCTGTGACTCATTTTCTTATAAGCCAAAAGTGATCACACACAACTCAATAACCAATTTTTAGCACGTACAATCAAAGCTCCTTGAACTTATATTTCTATCCAAATTTCAAGAGTAAAGCAAGGAAACAAACAATTTTTTATGTGCACATGCTATAAACAAGTTTGAACAAATACTGACAAGGCACAATTTTCAAAACAAAATCTTAAAACTAACATTATGAATGTTTTTCTTTTCGTGTTTGAGGTACGAGATCAATATTTCCAAAATAACACAAATTCTAAGCTTAAAATTCCTTTAACACAAACAAAAGTCGCATATTGAAAAGAGAAAACCAAATTGCCCAAGAAAATCAAATCAAGTCCATGAAAAAAAATACACAAATCAAAATATCAAGAAACGAGCTCCCCCAACACTTAAATTAAGCAATGTCCTCATGGCTATAACACACACATTAGAAATTGGATAAAAATTTGACTAAGAAAAAGCAACAAAAGTCAAATTACTCCCCTAAAGTGTGTGGCGTGTTTTCCAACTCTAATCACCTCAAGCCCAAATTCCTACAAAATAAAAGTAATAGAAGTTAACTAAATAAGTAACTAAAGATAATAAAATAAAGCTAGATGAAAAGGGTGAGAAATAGTTCTAATAGATAGTCGTTAGCTTGACTTTTTGCGGTAGGCCTATCTCTCATTTGCCAAACTGTTCGAACTTTAACTTTTTGCAAAAATAAATATCAAGTGGAACTTTTGGTGTAGGAGTTGTGACAAATATATCCTTAAATATGTCCTCCTTAGCACGTGCACCTTCCACATCGTATGTTTCAAAGAGTTTGAATTCCATTTCGAGTGATGAGTTATTTTCAATTTCATACAAATAAAATGTGTTTTTCGTTAGTCCGTTTCATCCTCATTTTCTTGTTTCTTCATCGTCTACTTCATTCACCTCTGTCTCACCATATGCCTCGTCTACTTGTCCATCACTTTTTAAGGTAAATTCCATATATTGTTCAATTGAATCTACTTCACTATGTCTCAGGGAATCAAAATATCTCCAAGTATTGCCTATGGCTTTCGATTTTGTCTAATCGGGCCTCAAAGTTCTCAAATTTGGCCTTGAAGGTCTCAAAATTTTTCATAACAAAATTAAAAAACTTCCAATGATGATACCCGCTCTAGTTGTTCTTAGGGATGGCAATGGGTTAGGTTTTGCGGGTCTCAGACCCAGTCCAACCCTGCCGCTCCCAGCCCCCGGCCAGCCCAGCCCGGCCTATCAAAACTAAAGTTTCTCTTGGTATTTACGTATATTTATATGCTACTGAATACATACATATATGGAAATATATTCGATGGCAAGACTTATATGTATAGGTGTTATTGGAGAAACGTAGTCCAATTGATTCATGATTCTTCTAATTGATTATTAAAATTTTCCATAGATTTTGAAAGAAATTATGAATGCGTAGATTGTTTTTCTATATTTTTTCAGCAACCAAATTATGGATCATTAATCTATGTAATCTTGATAAATTATACAAATTCTATTGAATTTTTTTAAAGATTTAGTGTAGATTGATAAAAAGACTCAATATATTATTTTGTTATGTAACTATTTAGATGCTCATTAAGCATTATCTCGTTATTGCTGGATTTATAGAATATATTGAATATTATATATGTGTTACAAAGAATTAGCCACGTGAGCTTGAACATTATTGTTTTTGTATTTGTAGATTATTTGATCAATATGGAATCCGAAAGAGGTGATAGTTCTATTCCATCTATCAATATTTGAGAAAGTAATGTTCGGGTGGAAATGAAGAGTGAAGGGTACAATGAAGGCAATGATGATGTTGAAGTTGAGGATGTTGCCGATGATAATGGTAAAAGAAAAAGAATATCTGATGTATGGGCACGTTTTAATAGATTGAAGGTTGATGATACGCAATATGCTAAGTGTAATTATTGTAAAAGCCGCCTCAAAGCTCCAAGTAGTCGTGGCACAACTCATTTGAAAAAGCATTGTGAGAAGACATGTAAGAGCGACCTAACAAAGTGGATATCCATCAAAGTTTTTTGATGGCGAGCAAGAAGAGCAGTGGAAGCCAAGAGCTTACCACGCATATTTTCAACCAAGACGAGTTAAGGAGAAAGCTTGCTCATATGGTCATGCTACATGATTATCCACTAAGCATTGTCGAACATATTAGCTTTCGTAAATTTGTTGCTAGCCTCCAACTGTGTTTTAACATGATCTCAAGAAACAGTTTGAAGAATGACATTTTAGGGATTATAAAGAAGAGAAAACTAAATGTTACAAAGTGTTGGATAAGCTTAGGTGTCAGATTGCTATCACAACTGATATGTGGACATCAAGTAATTCCAAAAAGGGTTTTAAGGTAGTCAATGCCCATTTCATTCATGATTCATGGATTTTACATAATTGCATCTTGAGGTATGTCCAATTTTTATATATTTTTTTGTTTTATTTATACTTATGACAAACATATATTTATGATGTTTAATTATTTTTGTAGGTTTGCATGTGTTCCGGCTCCTCATACAGCCGAAGTTTTATGTAATGTGCTTGTTGAGACGTTAATGGATTGGAATGTTGATTGAAAGGTCTCAACTGTCACTGTGGATAATTGCTCGACGAATGATGCCATACTTAGCATCATCCTTGATAAGATGTAAACAAGAGATTTGCCACTGAATGGAAAGGTACTCCATATGCGTTGTGGTGCTCATATTTTAAACTTAATTGTGCGTGATGGTTTGGAAATGATTAGTGGTGCTATTGAAAGGATTCGTGATAGTGTTGTGTATTGGATTGCTTCACCTGCTAGGATAGAGAAATTTGAGGACGCCGCCTGTCAGTTGCATATTGAGTGTACTAAAAAATGTCTCTCGATTGTAACACTCGTTGGAACTCAACTTACTTGATACTTGAAACTGCAATTATTTATAGAAATGTGTTTCCACGAGTTAAATATCGAGAGAGACACTACAAAAATGTGCCAACTGATGAGGATTGGGACAATGTAATTCAGATTTGAGGAAAGTTGAAAATTTTTATCGAGTAACTAAGATATTTTCTGGAACACAATATCCTACATCTAATTTCTCTTTTCCAAAGTTTGTGATATCAAATTGAGATTAGATGAGTGGGTGAAGAGTCTAAATGAGATAATCCAAGGCATGGCGACGAATATGTTGGAAAAATATTTGAAATATTGGAATGATTGCCACATTATGATGGGGTTTGCTACTATGTTAGATCCTCGATATAAAATGCTTTTTGTTGAGTTTTACTTTCCAAAAATTTATGGCGAAAGATCACAATCTAACATGGATGAAGTTCGCCAAAATTGTTATGACTTCTTGGTTGATTATCAGTCTAAAGCAAATTTAAAGGAAAGTAGCTCATTAGGATCTTCTAGTGGTACATCTTCTGTTTCTACCATAACCGATGCATTCTAGAGTGATACTTTAGCGATGTATGACAAATATGTGGCATCGAAATCGGATCCTTCTGTTCAATCGTCCACAACATCAGAGTTGAATATGTATTTGAAAGAAAGTGTATTGCCAATGACTTCAGATTTTGATATTCTTAGTTGGTGGAAGACTAATGGGGTTAAATATCTGAATTTACAAAGGATGGCCCGAGATATTTTAGGGATTCCCGTTTCCACTGTTGCATCTGAGTCTGCATTTAGTACTAGTGGAAGAGTTCCAAGTCCGCATCATAGTAGGCTTCATCCAACTACTTTGGAGGCATTAATGTGTTGACATCTTTGGGTTGAATTGAAGATTGAAAACTTATAAATTAGGACTTTTGTATATGTATATATTCTCTTTTTAGGTTTCCAACTCATGTCAAAGCTTAGCAACTGAAAAACTTGCATATATTTAATACTATGGGTTGGAGCTAATTAAGGATATGCCCATTGTGTTGTATGTTGGATTTTGGGTTGTTAATTTGTAGGGTGTTATCTGTTTTTAATGATGTTTCTTAGATGTTAAATATGGAATTGGTATTATTCGACATTTAATACGGACGTATACAGTGACGGAGCCAGGGGGCTGCTGGTGGTGGTCGTCTCTGTCCTCAATTTTTAAAAAATTCATTTTCTAGTATGTATATTTTTAGAATTTTAAAGTTTTGCCCCTCAACAAAAAAAAATGACTTTTATATGTAAGTTATAATAAAAATTTTCTCTACTCTATTTTATTTTTGATTATTTATTTTTTACCTAATCTCATTTATCATAATAATGAAATTGTCTCTCTTTCTCTTCCCTTTCTTTTTCCTTATTCTCTTCAAATTAAAATATTAAAAATTCTAGTAGATTTTACTTCTTTATTCTATTCCAATTAAAACACCAAAAATCCAATTAGAATTTTTCTTTTTTTTTTTTGGTAAAAACTATTAGAATTTTTCTTCTCTTACAAACCCTATAACATTCAATTTTTTCTTTGAAAGCAACGTACAAGAAGGTCAATCATACTAACTTTGGAATATATACTTTTATTTTTTATTTCTTTTTTAAATTGATTTTTGTGTAGAGATTTGAATCTTAGGATTGTTGATATGAATCTTGAGAGTTGTTCAATATTAAGCTTAATGAACCTTGATGTTTATTTGTTGGGCTATTGAACTTGAATGAATCTTAATAATTTGACACTTCATATTAGAAAAAAGAAAAGATATTTTTTTGATTGTGAGAAAAAAATTTTGATTGGGAGAAAAAAAAAAGAGAGAAGGAAAAAAATTGTTTTAATACTTTTTGAGTTTTGATTATATATCATTATATGGGTGTTGCGTTGTATAATGACACATGCAAGTATACATGTCACACAAGTAGTATAAAACATCGATCCCACAGAGACTAATTCCTAAGCAATTTTCTAATCTTTTTCACACACTTGTTACTTCTTAATTTGAGCAATTAAAAGTAAAAATATGAGCGAGTTGTGAATTTGAAAATAAGTAAGATAAGATACAAAGTAATAAATTGTGGAAAAATACCAAGATAATATAATCTAGGTCTTTAACTTCCCCTTGTATGTCTTTTAATCGATCCTCCTAATCCTCTCTATCAAGTAACAAAGCATGCTCAATAATCCAAAATTCTATTTTATCTAAACCACTCTCTCGATATAACATAAAGCTTATTAACTAGATTAATCCTCTATATTTCTTTGAGAATTGAACCTAGATAATAGCATTAAGAACCAATTTCGAGTGACTATCTAAGGTAAGTTGGTACTCTCGTCCTTTCTACAAATCATATTCCCAAAGAATATAAACTTAGGCTGCTTTGTTCAGTTCTAAACCATGAAATCCTCTTTCGAGCTTGATTAGGTTAACAAATCAATTCTAATCGTGGCCAATCAGTAGAATGCATTAAGACCAAAACAAAACAATTGAGATGCAGAGTACGTAATAGAGATTCATAGAGTTCAATCACAATCCACACAAGGTTCCATCAAAAATCTAGAAACGAGTTTAGTTCACCATACAAACAGAATTCATGGCAAAAACTATACAGAAAATAGACATGAATAACAAGAAGAGACTGAAGAAGAAAACTCGGTTGTGGCGTGAATCTCCTTCTCTAAGACTCATTCCGTGATTCAAATCTGTCTTCTGCCCTCTCTAGGGTTTTTCACTATGTCCTGCCCTCATTTCTTTTCAAAAACTGCCTTTCGTTAAGGTAAAAACGTGAGAGGCCGAAATTCTGTATGTTTCCAAATACCCGCCTCCGCCTTTATACTGCCTAGGCGGCAGGCTCTCGGGAAAATGTTTGACACAGTGATCCTCAATGCTGCATAGGGGGCGCTGTTAGTCGCCTAGGCGACCACGCCCCTGGAACTTGTTCTCGCTTCCTTCAGTGCCGCCTAGGTGGTCTTGGTTATCGCTTAGGCGGTGTCTTCCACAATGCATTTTTTCACTATCTTTTTGCTTTCTTTCCTCCAAAATCATCTCTGTAAAACGAAAAGAAAATAATTAAACTAGATTAACTTTTCCTTACCAAAAACTAGCAATTTAATTTAAATTGGGCTGAAATTATAAACTTAGGGTTTCAAATAACTCTATAAAATAGAGTTATCAGTGCGTTTATGTTAATTTTATTGCGCATTGTTAAAAAATTCTTTGTTAAATATTTTTTAAAAGCAATTTATTGTTTACCATATTTGTTTATATTGAAACAGAGAATAACTTATTTTCTATTTAGCATAATTTTTTATATATTATTTTTTATTGTAGCACTCCTAATTGGTCGTATACGCATAAATATGATAATTTTTGTTATTTTATATATTAATATTATATAAACTCTTATATTTATACATTTTAATAACTAATGATCTCGAAAAACTTTCGCCCCCCCTCTCAATCACATTCTTAGCTCCGTCCTTGGACGTATATATCATAAATATTTTTTTTAAAAAAATTACAATGAAAAAATAGCCTCGATAGTTTGCAAATGGCTAATATTTGAATTAGTAAAAGTGCAAATATAATACGTATGTGAAAAAGATATTCGGGAGTCTAATAATTTGATAATCGACAGACTACAAATATGAATTTGTATTTGTTCACATGACTAAAAAAAGAAGTTGCCAATTTAATTTGACCAACAATTTAGAAGAAATACTAATCCATAAAATCCTCATAAGTGGATATACCCAAAAAACTAATTTAATAAAAAAGTAAACAAGAAAAAAGATTGTATAAAACTAGTTAAATCAACCATGCAACTACAACATTTTAATTGATCTACATTTTAATGGATCCGTATATATAACCAAAAAAATAGGATAAATGTGGTGTAATGCCTCCATAATAGCAAATTAAAATTTGACACAACCTATTACACAGATAACGCATTTGTTTGAATGAAATAACGGGTGACTGGCTACATAAAAATGAACGATGCAGATTAAGAGCTCGTTTGGATGGGCTTTTTTTAAAGAAGAAGCACTTTTTTTTTGAAAAAAAGCCAAAACTGGCTTTTTTTAGAAGCTATCCTAGAGTAGCTTCAAATAAAAGCACTTTTAAAGCACTTTTAATTATTGTATCCAAACGCAAAAGTGCTTGGCTTAAAAAAAAAGCTCTACTATAAAAAGCACCGTTCGAAAAGTACTTTTTATTTAAGCCCATCCAAACACAGGCTAAATTTAATGGATCTAAAGGCTTTAAATTGAGGGTGACTATCCTTAGTCACCTACAAATTGTAATTGATGCAAGAATTTCCCTAAACTTAATTAGTACAAGTTCATTTAGTTGTGTAGCAAATTGACATTATTGAATTATCATGGTGCACCCCCGGGAGACCCGGAAAAGAATTTCACAAATTCATTCAAGAAACATGGTAATATAGAAATTTCCATGTTCCTCCTAATATGTGATGCACCGACATTTTAAAAAGACACTTGCACAATGTCGAATACCATATCAGATACCATACTCACGCACATTGATGTGTTCATAAACTAAATAAAAATAAAAATAAAAATAAAAATAAAAATAAGGGATAATTACACACACTATCCTTGAGTTCAAATGAAGTAACCAAAAATTTCATGTATTTTCAAAAATTACCCTGCCCCTGTGAGTTTTATCCTCCCATATGTTAAATTAAATGGCACCCATAAATTGTCTAAAATGCCCTTAGATGTATACATACATATATATTTAAAAAGAAGGCAAAATATATGAAAATATGAAATACCAAAAATAACCCACTTATGTAATGCAAAACATTACAATAACCCGTTATATGATTTAAAAGTTTTAATATGTATCAAATGCCTAATAATACCAATTCCATATTTCCGTATTATCCTCTTTTCTCTTGAGTTCGATTTTCATATATACTCTCGCTATTTTAAATGATTTAAGTCATAATTATTTTTAAAAATAAAAAAATAATAAATAAAACTATTATGAAATATAAAAATATATATTATCTATAATTTTTTAATAAAAAATAATAAATAAAAATATTATGAAATATGTATTAAAAATTTTAAATCATATAAGGGGTTATTGTAATGTTTTGCATTACATAAGTGGGTTATTTTCGGTATTTCATATTTTCATATATTTTGCCTTCTTTTTAAATATATATATATATATATATGTGTATGTATATATTTATACATCTAAGGGCGTTTTAGACAATTTATGGGTGCCATTTAATTTAACATATGGGAGTATGAAACTCACAGAGGTCAGGGTAATTTTTGAAAATACGTTAAATTTAGTCCACCAACTTCTCATTCCAAAAGTTGAAACATTTAAATTTTTTTTTTACTATGTTGCCATTTTCATTTTTTTATTAGCAAACTTATTGAATTAATTATTTTAAGTATTTCTTTTAAGTTTCTGTTTTTTTTTTCAAAGTTTCTTAAATTTGTCTATATGACTTTAAATTAATTTTGTGATAATTTTGTTTGAAATTCCAAATAAATTTTATTGAATTTTAAGACGTACAATTAATTTATAGTATAATATATATATATATATATATATATATAGTAAATTACAGAATAGTATTAATGTATTATTGAAATAAAATTTTTGAAAAATGGTTATATTAAACTTTTCGTCAAGAAAATATTATTTTTGAAACTTTAGCAAATTACAGATAAAAAAAAAAACTTTTGCAAATTAATCTTGAGTACATCACGAGTTAATTTCAAAACGATTATTATAATATCTATGTATTATATATATATATATATATTGGTAAGGATATCTATCTATTATATAATAATAATTAATCTGCAACAACGTATATAATATGATCTAAAATATATCAAGAGAAAAAAATTGTATTATATATATACTGGTATAACTAAAAAGAAGTGGAATTGCATACAAAGTCTTAACTTTGTGAACTTCCTGTGATTTTGTGAAAAATAATCTGTCTAAAAATTTCATACCTACGTGATGCTATATATATATATATATCTAATGAATTATAGCTACCTCCCCTGAGGTTGGTAAAATTACAATTTAACCCACGTTATTTAGTAAATCACAAAAATATGGGTTAAATTGTAATTTCGTCAAACATCTTTGGAGGTAGATGTATTTCGCCCTATTTAATATTAGCAAAAAATGAAGGGAAAACAGACTTTATACATTTTTCGTCCATCACTTGTAATTATTACATACCTGAGGGGGTTTATTGTAATTTACAAAATAGTATGGGTTAAATTATAATTTCACCAAACCTCAGGGGAGGTAGATGTAATTCATCCTCTATATATATATATATATACATATATGGTAACACTGTCTGATACACGGTGAAAATCACAAAATATACAACGTGAGGAAAACAGAGACAGTCCGACACAGAGAGGACGTGAGAAAACCAGAGAGAGTGTGACAAAGAAATATTTCGGAAAAACAGAGAGTCTTAATCAAGAATCGAAAAAAATCAAGATTCTTGAAATCAACAGATTCAGAAATATTCAAGAACCACTTTGTACAAAAACACAGAGCGAGTGAACAGAAGTTCTGGAAATCAAGAATCGGAAAAAATCAAGATTCTTGAAAGCAAGAAATCAAGAATCAGAAACCTAGAACCACATTGTACAAAAACGAAGGGCTTCTGGAATCAAGAATCGGCCAGAGAATAGAGAACATAGAGAACAGAGAAGTTCTGTAAATCAAGACTGGTCGTACTTTGGAATCGCTTATTGCCAGAGAATAGAGAAGTTGTCGAAATCAAAGAGAGAAATACAGAACGTAGTAAGATGATCCCACCGGGGTACCGCTTTGTTCCCACAGACCAAGAACTCATTGAGTACTACTTGTTGGGGAGGGCAATGGGACTCCCATTGCCTCCTAATAATCTTTTATTGGAGAAAACATTTATGGTGCACATCCTTGGGATGTTTTTGGAGACATCAACGAGTCTTATTGGGACGCAACGAAGTGTAAGAATACAGTGAAGAAGGTGGCGTATTCTTTTACGAAGCTGTCGAAAATCCATGTCAGCAAGACCCGGGTCGGTAGAACCGCTGGCTGCGGCACATGGAAAGCTCAAACTGGTAAAAAGATACACGATGATCAATCGGGAGAAGAAATAGGATTCATGAGGATGTTTACGTACCAGACCAAGAACGAAAGAGGCTGTGATGACGATCGTTGGAACATGCATGAATACTCGCTTTCCGGGGTCTCTCTAAACTGTGAAATTCAACACAAAGATTACGTTATCTGTAAGATCACTAGAATACTCTCGAAAGATAAATATGACCGTGAGCTTTCTTGCGGTAGTTCAGTTAAGAAAAGATTGATCGAAGAAATCCAAGACGATGTTCCGTGTGGTCATCACAAGAAGCAGAAATATGATCATGATCACTTGGCTCCTCTCGAACTAAACTCCGATGGTTTTGAAGGGCAGCTGCCTCCTCTTGAGCAACTATCTAATGATTTTGCCAATTGGGAACAATATGTGGCCGATGGAGTTCATGTGTCGTTGGGCATGGAGGTGTTTGATCAACAATTGCCTCCTCTTGAAGTAAACTCCAATTATGATGGCACGATCGACTCTAGGATTGCTGAATTAAGTTCTGGGCCAGATGATCATTTGGAAGTGCAGGCTCCTCATGAGCAAGTTGATGATCCTTCATTTAACTGGAAGGACTATATAAGCGTTGATCCTGTTGATGGAGATAATGAGTCGTTTGATTGGAGCGATTCGGATGTTGATTCACTTCGACAGCTAATTCAGGAGCAGGCTTGATGGAGATGAAAAGTTCTTGTATCTCTGATCATTCATTAGTGTCATCTTGTACTTAGGTACCATTGTCATGTTTTAAGAAATCACAAGTCCTTGTAAATTGCGAAATATTGGGATGAATGCGTTTTGTAACACTAACATTCAATGAAATTGAACTCTCTGATATTGTTTTGAACTTGGATCATCAACTTTATTATAAACCTAGGATATTGTACTTTCTTCATCAAGTGTTTGAGTTCTATTAGAATCGAGTGAGTCGAACAATAGTTTTTTGCTGAGTTGTGATGCATGATTGTAGCACAGATTTTCTGCACAAATTCGACAGCAATGCAGGAAAAATAAACTTCGTTTTGGTGGCTGAACATATTTTTCTTGAATTTCTGCAAAGTGATTTAAGTCATCTGGAGTTACGTTTTTAACTAACTAGAGAAATTTTTGACACGATTTAGTTCACAACATAAGAATATATCTCTCATTTACCTCTAATTATTGCTGCTTGGATTGCAAAGTATAGTAGTTTCTTTTCAGAAACTATCTTAAGTGGAGTATTTAATTTGTTCAAGTCAGTCCACCAATTGTTGAGTTCATCAGAGTTCGAGTCAAGAATGATCACAATACAATTCCAAAATTCAAGAGCTTCAAAGAAAGAAAACAACATAACAGTAAGCTTCAAAGACTTATTCATCGGTCATTGGCTGAGATCGCCTCTGCGTGGGGCTAACACTCCCACCTCGACTTATTTTGAGGGAATCAAGTGCCTTCTTTATCTCCATATTCATGGCACTATCCATATTTTGAGGGCATCAGCTCCTTGCGCTCATGTTGCTAGATGATGGAGATTCTGATAATGTAGTTGAGAAAAAAGTGAAAAGGGGCGACTTACAAGCTCCAATGCTTCAAACTGTCGTCCTGAACTTGAAGTATCATGCAATAGCTTTCTGGGTCGCATATAAAGAAAAGAAACTAGTCACTTACATGTTCTTCACTTCATGTACACCAGACATCCACAAATTTTTGTTTGTGGGATAAGATTGGATTTTTACACAAGTATGAAAAGCAATTTTGAATTGCGATAAAATTGGTAACATAGACTTCTTCACCAATGGCATATGTGCCTACATAACACAAGCTATGAGTTCAACTCAAACTTACCTTAATCCTTGATATACATCACAGTGGTTAAAATGTCCAGAGACACCGCTATCATCCATAAATAAAAATGTCAGTGCTACATAATGAAATGCCAGATCAATAACTTCACGGTGTAGGCACTGATGGATGCAACACTATAATACTACCAGAATGCTGGTTGCGGAGCACAAAAAATCTTAGAATGTCAACACAAGTGCCTATTGTATGAAGAAGCTACAGAAATGATACACAATTAAAACAAACGTTACCAAGTCAATTGAATGGGTACGTGTTTCTTCATCAATAATGCTTGTCAATGGATTCGAGTCCCACACTTTGCCAAAGCTATCCTAATCACAAAACCGATTAGTTTAGCACTGCCACACGTACACAATGCAAATGACATGTGTCAACATACAAGAAAATTCAGAGAGAACCTGCAAATTTGGATGGTCCAGAACCTTCACCTTCTGGGGTGGAATTTGCACAAATAGTCAAAGTAATTCTCAAAAAGCCAATCACCAGGAATTATGTTGAGGTATAGAAATCACCTTCCAGAATTAGTAAAACATAAGAACCATGCAGTATAACTCCGATAGAGATTATGGATGGTGTTTTGCATAAGGATAATGAAGCTAAAGTCAAAAGGCATGACCTTGAGAACGGCAAAGGCCAGGAATCTCTTCTTTTCTAATGCTTCCCACGCCGTCTGATAGATATCCCGTATCACTTCCAATAGGAAATAAGCAAATGCGATCATTCTTGCACAACGGGTTTTCGCATGACAAGGGAACTGGGAATCTTTTGCCAATCAAAAGAGACTATAAAGACACTATTATAACAACTAGACAACACAAATTCTTAAGATGAGAAAAAACCAACAACGGTTGATGTGGTTAATGTATTAATTCATAGGGCTGAAACATGTACTCAAAAACTTCAAATCAAAATAACCGAAATTTCAACCTTACATAGACTCATCATCAGGATGTGCAATAACCAGCAAGACATTTCTCTTCCAAGAACTCTCGCCTAGCAACAAAGAAACCAACAAGAAACGTAAAAGTGGCACTACACATTACCCACACGGACATGTTCTTAGATACACAGATACGTAATCAGAAAGCGCTCGATCCTTTTCTCAGGAAGAAGCACAGTTCAAATGCTGTCACTTATCACAAGTATGCTTCTAGAGATAGAAACTACAAATCATCAATCACTCAAGAACACTGGTTAGGAGGGAGAAGAAGATCCATGGAGAATTTAGCAACCCAGAGAACAATCCCAGATAAGATTAACCCTATCCACGCCATGGCGAACTCTTCAGATGGAAGAATAATGGAATTCGTCAATTAGACATTTCATCGAACAGGTTCCAGTCAAGATTCATCCCTCGGAACCAATACATATGTTTTGAGTAAATTATTATTAGTGATATCAATATACTCCCCTGCGTGTAAGAGAAAATGACTATTTTGATTGGTTGTTTACAATAATGATTAAAATGGAATAAATCTTAAAAATTGAATTACTCTCTGAAAATGTTGCCGAATGAAATAAAGGCAACAAAAGGAGTGTACAATTACTAGTAGGTGTGATACACTCTATGTATGTGCGAAATTAAAAAAAAAAATTGATCACATATTTAATAAATTTATAATTTTATTTATTATGAAAAATTAAAAAGCTTTGAAAGTTAAATTGATATATTATGAAAAATAAAAAAATTGACTGAAAATTAAATTGAGCCTCATTATTAAAAATAAATAAAATGATAAAATAAATTAAATATTAAAGAAAAAGATATGATAGAAGAGGGAGAGAAGAAAATAAAAAGAAATAACATATGATGTTGAAAAGATGATCGAGTAAAATGAGAGAAAATAGGAGAGGAAAGAGGGAAAAAAAGTTAGACTAAAGATACCAAATAATTATTAAAGGGTCATTGCTTATAAAAAGATATAGATAAAATAGATTGAAAATTAAATTTCTATATTATGAAAATAAAAAATATTGACTGAAAATTAAATCAAGCTTTATTATTAAAAATAAATAAAAGATAAAATAAACTAAATATTAAAGATAAATATATGATAGAAGAGGGGAAGAAGAAATAAAGAGAAATAACATATCATGTTATAAAAATAAGAGAAAATAAGAGAGAATAAAGAGGGGAAAAAAAGTCAGACCAAAACACCAAGCAATTGTTAGAAGATGCTGTAGTTTTATAAAAAGGTATAGATTAGTATAAAAAAAGTTAAAATAATTATTTTAAAGTTTTCAAATAGGAAAATTACACCTGGACCCCTTGAGGTTAGGTCAAGTTACAACTAGACCCCCTACGGTGTGGAAAATTATATATACTTCCTTTAAGGTTTGAGTCTGGCTAATAAGTAGCCAATTTTGGCCACTGAGGCAGTGAGATTCGCTGATGAAAGCAAAAAATTCTAGAAGAATTCCAATTTTACCCTTGTCTTCAAAAATTTCATACTTTTTAGTAGATAATAATACCCTTATCTGAAATTATGTGTCTCAATCCCAATTCCAAAATATGAAACTTTGAACAGATTCTACTATAATAAGTAAAAAATTACACATTAATCAAACTTAGGATTTTTATTTTACTTTTTCTCCAATTCCAACAATTGATCTGCATCAAAAAACATCGTAGGGAGCCAAAATCGACCAAAATATTAGTTGTCAAACATTTAGATGATTTTTTTGTATAGTTTTCTTCCTTGGTGCTGAGAGTAGGAGAGTAGGGAAGAAGAAAGGCCTTTGAGTGCCAAACAAATGGAGTGACTTTTGGTTATTCAAATGGTAAACTTGTCATTTAACATTTACTTTAATATCGCCGGGGTTTCTCTTATTTTTTAATACATGTGAGGGTAAAAAATTCATTCTATTATCTTTTCCTTGGACATTAGTTAGACCCAAACCTCAAAAGAGGTATGTATAATTTTTCATACCTGAGGGAGTCTGATTGTAATTTGACCTAATCTCAGAAAATCTAGGTGTAATTTTCCCTTTCAAATAAGTTATTATCTCATTATCTATCTCCTTATCTATAAAGAAGTTAAAAAGATTCTCATATTTTATTTTACGAATTTTTAAAAAAATTATAAGCTCAGTCAATAAATGTTCAATTATCTATATTAATATTACAACACATTTAAGTACTAACGTTTTTTTTTATTTATTTAAATGAATATCTATATTGTACGTAGTAACGCACCAATAAATAACGCATGAGGGGGATCTAAACTACCGATGACTACACGAGTATTCATTTAGGTGGCATCTCATTTTTTTCAGTCAGCCACACGAGCGAGCAGCACATATCGGATTAAACTATATGCTTTTCTATTGGCAAATTGGATTAACAATCTCGACAACAGGAAGTTTAATTAGAGGATTAATTCCAATTCAATGACATTTTTTGACTTTCATATTCATTAATAAATAATAGAATTTAATGTTATATTTTTCCTTTTAAATTATTTTTTATAGCTATTACTATTTATTCTTCTTTTCTATTGTAACATTTGATATTTTTTAAAAGTTATTTTATAAATATCCTTTATTTCATTCCTTTCTCTCTCTACTTCAAGTCATTTTTTAATTGTTTTCTTTTAAAAATGCTATTTTTTTTTAATTTTATTATAGCACAAGATTGAAGAATTTTTTTAAGGGTTAATTACAACTTACACCCCTAATTTGTTCCTATATAACATTTTACAACCCTCAACTTCTAATGTAACAATTCAGTCCCTCAAATTCACTTTTAACGTAACAATTCACTGCTCATTTTTCAAAGTTGAGGGGCTAAATTTGTTACCTTAGAAATTGAGGAGTGTAAATGTTATAAGGGAACAAGTTTAGGGGTGCAAGTCGTAATTAACACCCTTTTTTATTTAATATTTATAGGTTTTTCCTCAGCCATTGATAAAGTTTGTTATTGAATTTTTATTTTTGTTTCCATTTCGCCATCTCTTATTTCTCTCTCCTTCTTTTAACAAATGATTTTGTTCAACTTAATTATCAATGTTTCGTTTCTCTTTTTTTTTTATATATCTAAATACACTTTTTGCTCATCTACTTTTATAATTTCATAGTATTGGAGTTATTTAGTGATTTATAATTCATTTTTTTTTATTATTTTTGATCGTAGTTTTATAATGTGTTTTTTGTTTTATGACTTTGAATGTTATACTTTCTTCAATATGTTGTGCAATTCTAAGATTTTAATTGTGATGTGTAGAAATTTTCTCGAAGAATAGAAAATGAAGTTTCAAATGGATACTTATTTAAAGTTTTTTTTTTCGTCTTTAAATTATGCTCCATTTATTTGAGAAAGTTTGTGGAGATGAATTATGTTGGTGTTCATACCCTTATTAATTTTCTAGGTCTTTTTTTTTTTTTTTTTTTGGGATGAGTACCTCTCGGGAGAACTTGACTCTGGGAATTTCATTACCTGCGTTGTAATTTGTCGCCGAATAAAGCATCCCTAATATAGTTAAGGGCGTTAGATCCCTTTGTATCAATTTCTACTAAGTTATAAGCAGAACATTTTGCTAGCTCGAGCGCTACCTCATTTGCTATACGCCGGATGTGAACAAACTGGACTTCCCTGAGATGTGCAGTTCGAGAGTCCAATCCAAGTAACCCCTGTACCTGGAGATGCAGGCCCTAGGATCGTCAATAAATTGGAAAATTTGAAGGCTGTCTCCTTCCACCTGAACGCGGCGTACATTCCGATATCAGACCCATTTGAGCTCTCGAATCAGTACCTTAATCTCCATTGCCAGTGGATCACATTCACTATCTTCAAACCTGGCATTCGCACCACAGATGTCGCCGTGCTCATCTCTTAGGACCACGCCCAGTCCATTACTCTGTTTCTCATCATAGTACCCTGCATCGAAGTTCAACTTTGCCCATCTCCGGGGAGGTGGCTTCCAGCTGCTTGCCGACTCCATAGGTTTGAACGTAGGCGAACCTCCCCAGGCCTCCCAGAATTCATATGAGAAATTCAACACCCTGTTGGGGATATTTCCAACATACTAATTAACATTAATAATTATTATTATTATGTAGAATCATTGATTAATTTCTTAAGGGTTCGTTTGGTTGGGAAGATGATGAACCCATATCCAACTACCCGGTGGCCTCCTGCATAGATACTGTCCCGCCTGCAGTGGAGAGGACCTGACGCTTATAAGACAACCATGACCCTTGTCTCCACTCGATGTGGGACGAAATACGACCTTATCATAAGCCCCCCAGACGAGGGACTTGGGACAGAGCACAGGGCTCACGTCCCCACGGACGGCGCAATATGATGAACCCATATAAACCCACCCGGTGGCCTCCTGCATAGATACTGTCCCGCCTGCCGTGGATACCCCGGAGGATGACCTTGAACCACGGGGGGTTTTCAAAACGAGTCCATGCAGTGGAGAGGACCTGGCGCTTATAAGGTAACCAAGACCTTCGTCTCCACTTGATGTGGGACGAAATACGACCCCATCAGAAGATTATGCAAGATTTGTGATTTTTGTAGGGGCTTGTCTCATGTTTGGTTTGGGAGATAATCCTCGATGAAAACTCGGCTAATCTCACTGAGCCGACACTATTCATGTGTAATCTCAAGATTATAATCTCTGGGGTGGGGGTGAGATGAAGACCAGTTGCCTAAAGATTGAATTTGGTAAGAAAAATCAATTACGTAATTGTCCCTAATTACTATTTTTCTATTTTGTCCTTTTTATTGTTCCTTCTTTATTTTTCATTTTTCAATTTTTTTTGCATAATTTGGGTCTATCTGTGGGTCGAAGTGGGCACATTTTAGTTTTTCCTTTATTTTTGGGGGGCAAAATCAAGAAATACTACTGGTTATTAGTATTTTGTAAATAAAGATTGTCTTATTAAGTTCCTTTTATGTTAAAATTTGAAGAGATAATTGTTTTAGAATTTATGGGTTAATGAAAAAATTAAGTTGGACATTATTTTGTTTTTATTCCAGAGATTTTAAATAAAAGAGTTTTTATAATTTATTTTGTGTTTCCCAGTAGAAGCAAATCAGACAAAGGAGAGAGATCAAAGACAGTTTCTTGCAAAATGCAAAACAATGAGGGAAAAGAATGTAGTTGCTTAAATAGACCAATTACAATAAAATTTTTCCATTTGTTTTCAAGTTTCTCATCCCCATATATATATATGGCAATTTTGTCTTAATTATGATGAAGTTTCTTGTTTGAAAGGCTGAAACATAGGCTTTGATGTCCCATATTTTCCGCTATTCTAATTTTTATTTAATTTTTCAACTTAGTGTATTAACAATAGGGGCGCTAGAATCCGCAACGCCAATCTAAATATATGTTTGGGGTCTTGAAGGTAATTAGGAAAGTGATTTCTGCAACAATTTGTTATACAAGTAATCTGTGTCTGTCCAAAATGATTTGTGCTAGTGTCCATGAAAGCTTCTTCGTAAGATTTTAGGGGATAATAGACAATGCCACCGGATCCAATGTCATTCCCATTCTGTTTAATTTGATACCTTAACACGAGCAGGTTGTTGAATTTCCCTTCTAATTTCAATCCAAAAAAAAATTTCTCCAACAAATCCTCGCAAAACAGCCACTGCTTATTAGGAACTCTCACGATTTGTGAAAGTAATTCATTTTAACATCTACCCCTGAGGTTACATTTTAAGTATTGGCAAACGCGACTTTTTTTAAAAAAAAGTGTCATCTTATTAAAAACATCTTAGAAACATTTCACCACAAGGACATATGTGTAAATTCATCAGTAAGTTTGCACTTGTTGGGTGTAATCTTCCCAACCTAACAAGGAACTACATAATCTCTAACCAAGCCAAGACACAATAATTTCACCAACTAAATAGGAAATTACATTGATGGTAATCTGCAATAATCTACAATCTCCAAATTAGGCAACACTAAATAATCTCTCTAACTAAACGAATCCTAAGAGTATTACATCCCAAGTATTGTGTCTATTCAAAGTATTTCTTCACTACAAAGGTTGGCTTTTAAGACACAACTCTTCATCATTTTAAATTGGAAACCAACTATATATATACATATATACACACACACACACACACACACACACACACAATATATATATATATAGTGATGTTTTTCTTTATTATCTTATTGACATTTTTCTTGTCGAATTTTCTTATAAGGGTGAGTGGTGTATTTATTTATAAAGTGCAATTTATAAATAGAATTGGTTGAAGGCTTGTATTCTGGGAACAACAAATTTCTAAGAAGACACTTGCATACTGCGAAAATTATTGTTCTTAAGAAAATACCTTAAGTGGTACGCATAGCTCTATTTTATTTCATTGCAGGTTTTATTATTTAAGGGAAATTGATTCATAAATACATTTTGTTTAATTCATAAATAATTAAAAAATTAAATGAAAGGTTAAAAACACATCATAAACAAAAGAAATTTGTTGAAATTTTCTTAAAATTCAAAAAAAGAATGTTAAATGTGCATGCAATGTATGTCGTTATAAAAAATTTGTCCCGAAAAAATTCATGTATCATCAAAATAAATCCAAAAATACAAATCGTTGTTTTGACTAGAGTGGCACAATTACTAGATTGCCCATAAGTTACCTTTTGTTACCCAAATTGCGATTGAGTTCTCCTAAAAACCATAAAATTAAGGGTATTATATAACTCGAGCTGATTACGACCCAACCTAAATAGTCGGTGTTTTATCTACTCTCTCTCTTTCTCTCCCCGAAGAGAGAAGTACAAAGTGGAAAGACAACTCTAGCGTACGTGAATGTACTACAGGTATTTCTTCAAGAACTTACAAAATCTACTTTTTCTTTTTTGATAGTTGTTTTTCCGCTTCCAAGTTGGCAGGAAGCGTAAGTATGTTCGTTGCCCGTGTCGCTCATCTGTTTCCTTTTATTATTATTTTTTTATTTATTTGTTTCTAATTCTTTTGCCCTTTTCTTGTTTTCATTTGGGCCTAATTCCTAATTTTGCATGTTTTTTAATATGCAATGAGTTGTTGATTGTGGGTTTATTTGAAAATCCCCACATGTATACATGGATATGTACATGTGTGTGTATGGGATTGAGCAAAATCAATACATTTGAAACAATATTAGTGGACGGTAATAAGTTAGAACCGGGTGGTTCAGACCAAAAAAAAAGAAAAAAGATTATGATCTAAGCGAAAATGAGTTGTCATATAACATATTTAAATGGGGTCTAAATATAATTAACCCATAAATATATATAAATATGCATGATATATTCATTTTTTGAGTTTGAACATGTGGCTTAAACATAACATAAGCTTTTTTTTTTTCTTTTTTTTTATAAAGCTCGAGCTTGTTATTTGTCTATAACAATATTTTTGCACTAGGGATGCATAACAATATTTTTGAACTAGGGATGCAAATAAGTTGAACTTGAGTTCAAATATTTTTAATTATTTTATTATGTTCGAGCTTTAGGCTCGAGTTCGAAAATCATTATGTTATTTATAATTATATTTATAATTATGTAAATATAAAAATAAATATTAAAAAACAAAAGTTTGGAAGCCGACTCGTGAGCCTAGGAACAAAAATTATATATTTGGGTCAAGTTCGACTTGAAACTTATACGAACATGGCCTGAGCTTGACTCAACTTGAATTATTCAGATTCGAGTTCAAATCTTTATCGAATCGACTTGTCGAATTCGTAAATAAACTCGATTCATTTGCATTCCTATTTTAAACAGTCATTATTGCATGGAATGTATCTATTGTCGTAATGGTATCTTTGAACTGATGTGAACCTATCATAGGGCAATTTCGTCCAAAACAAACCGAGTGCACAATGATGTTTAACCATTATATTTACCAGCTGCTTCGCAAGATCACCCTGATAGCTCTCTTATCACGCCTAACTAAATACAGGACATTTTCCCACAAAAAAGAAAAAAACCATAGAAAATTCTGAATTTCAATAAAAAAATTAGTACCAAAAAATTATTTGAAAGTAATATATTTACTGAAATACAAAACTAAAATAATTAACAAGAACGTCTTTATTAGTTGATTTTGTTAAAGCGGGTGGTTATTGAACAAAGAATCTAGGTATAAATATATTATTAAATTAAAGATAAATATTATCAATTAAGTTGTTGATTCTCCAGTTTCAGTTAGTTTTAGGTATACCCTCACATCCTCAGAGTTTAGACGAAATTACAAATAAACTCATTTTATTTCAAAAATTATCAATACCCCCTAAATTCTGTCTCCTTATTGCTAAATCAGACAAAAGGACTCTAATGTCTTTTTCGCCTCTAAATACTTATAAGGGAGAATTACTCTCACCTCCCTATGTTTAGGCAAAATTATAAATAACCCCCTCGTCTTTCGAAAATTACCAGTACCCCGAGCTGATGTCATATTGCTACCATTTAGATGGTCAAGCTATACACCAATTCTTTTGTCTCTCCAAGCCCATCAAAACCCCTCAATAAATTTTTTCAACACTCCATCCGTTTGGATTTAACTTAACAAAAATTATATCAAACCCTAACGCGTCATTACATCTCCTTCGCTCAATTCCACCACCGCTATCGGCTCCATCCCCAAAAAGGACTTCACCAATGTGTTGCTCATTATGATTAACTTAAAACTCTTCTAAATTCTGCTAGAAAAACTCATCGGAGAGTGCCGCACATTGTTGCATATTTTTTTTTTTTCAAAAATATTATAAATATACTCTTATATAATTCGAAAACTTACAATAAATAACCTTCAAGTTTCAAAATTTTACAATAAACAAAAGTATTTCGATCCTTAAAAAATGATGGAGAAATTGAACGAGGGCATTTTAAGGGTTAATTACAACTTACACCCCTAATTTGTTCCTATATAACATTTTACAACCCTCAACTTCTAATGTAACAATTCAGTCCCTCAAATTCACTTTTAACGTAACAATTCACTGCTCATTTTTCAAAGTTGAGGGGCTAAATTTGTTACCTTAGAAATTGAGGAGTGTAAATGTTATAAGGGAACAAGTTTAGGGGTGCAAGTCGTAATTAACACCCTTTTTTATTTAATATTTATAGGTTTTTCCTCAGCCATTGATAAAGTTTGTTATTGAATTTTTATTTTTGTTTCCATTTCGCCGTCTCTTATTTCTCTCTCCTTCTTTTAACAAATGATTTTGTTCAACTTAATTATCAATGTTTCGTTTCTCTTTTTTTTATATATATCTAAATACACTTTTTGCTCATCTACTTTTATAATTTCATAGAATTGGAGTTATTTAGTGATTTATAATTCATTTTTTTATTATTTTTGATCGTATTTTTATAATGTGTTTTTTCTTTTATGACTTTGAATGTTATACTTTCTTCAATATGTTGTGCAATTCTAAGATTTTAATTGTGATGTGTAGAAATTTTCTCGAAGAATAGAAAATGAAGTTTCAAAAGGATGCTTATTTAAAGTTTTTTTTTTCATCTTTAACTTATGCTCCGTTTATTTGAGAAAGTTTGTGGAGATGAATTATGTTGGTGTTCATACCCTTATTAATTTTCTAGGATTTTTTTTTTTTTTTTTTTTTTGGGGGGGGGGATGAGTACCTCTCGGGGAGAACTTGACTCTGGGAATTTCATTACTTGCATTGTAACTTGTCACCGAATAAAGCATCCTTAATCTAGTTAAGGGCGTTAGATCCCTTTGTATCAATTTCTACTAAGTTAGAAGCAGAATATTTTGCTAGCTCGTGCGCTACCTTATTTGCTATACGCCGGATGTGAACAAACTGGACTTCCCTGAGATGTGCAGTTTGAGAGTCCAATCCAAGTAATCCCTGTACCTGGAGATACAGGCCCTAGGATCGTTAATAAATTGGAAAATTTGAAGGTTGTCTCCTTCCACCTGAACGCGGCGTACATTCCGATCTCAGACCCATTTGAGCTCTCGAATCAGTACCTTAATCTCCATTGCTAGTGGATCACATTCACCATCTTCAAACCTGGCATTCGCACCACAAATGTCGCCGTGCTCATCTCTTAGTACCACACCCAGTCCATTACTCTGTTTCTCATCATGGTACCCTGCATCGAAGTTCAACTTTACCCATCCCCCAGGAGGTGGCTTCCGGCTGCTCGCCGACTCCATAGGTCTGAATGTAGGCGAAGCTCCCCCAGGCCTCCTAGAATTCATATGAGAAATTCAACACCCTGTTGGGGATTTTTCTAAAATACTAATTAATATTAATTATTATTATGTAGTCATTGATTAATTTCTTAAGGGTATTACATCCCAAGTATTGTGTCTAGTCAAAGTATTTCTTCACTCCAAAGGTTGGCTTTCAAGACACAACTCTTCATCATTTTAAATTGGAAACCAATTATATATATACATGTGCATATATATATATAGACACACACACACACACACAAAATATATAGTGATGTTTTTCTTTATTATCTTATTGACATTTTTCTTGTCGATTTTTCTTATAAGGGTGAGTGGTGTATTTATTTATCAAGTGCAATTTATAAATAGAATTGGTTGAAGGCTTGTATTCTGGGAACAACAAATTTCCAAGAAGACACCTACATACTGTGGAAATTATTGTTCTTAAGAAAATACCTTAAGTGGTACGTATAGCTCTATTTTATTTCATTGCAGGTTTTATTATTTAAGGGAATTTTCCCTATAAGTTAAGAACAAATTATTCCTATGATCATCCGTTTGCCCATAAAACAAGTTGAAAACAACGAGGATAGAAACGTGTGCTCAAGAGTAAATCAAACTGTTGTGGAAAGATGATTTATGTGAGATGTTGAACGGTTCGCTCAAGGCATTTCGTGTCTTTGTCCTAGTATTTCCATTGAAGATTAACGATCGATGTATTTTGTAAGTTTATTTTTTGCCCCGATAGCTTTTTATACTCTGATGTTGAAAGATACATCTATATGGAAAATGGCAACAAGGCTCTGCTGAAGGCTATTGGTGTCCATAATATTCTCCTGAATACTAGTTTGTGTTTGAATTTAGAGAAAAAAACTTTGATTACGCCATTAATGAGATGGAATTTAGTTCCTATTTCCTATATGGACAAATCCAGACCCACTTGTCCTTTTGAAAATAAAATTTTCAGTATTTCTCTAAATTTAAATATTAACGAAACTTGTATTCTAGTTTGTTATTTTGTGAATATTAGATACCAACAGCTTTAACAGAAATGAAAAGACATTTTTTAAGAAGCAACTTTGGTACTAAAGCCAAATTGGATAATAAGAATTCATTTGTGTGACAATATAAGTAATTAGGTAGTTTCTCTTAATAGAGAATAAATATGCTTATGCCAAAGGAATTCTTGATTTTCTTATTCTTACAGACTTAAAAAAAAATGTATAGAATGTATGAAGAATATATATATATATATAAGGAAAACAAGTGCGAACAAGAGTAAAGAATCTTTAGAGTTGATACATGTAGACTTTTGTGGACCATTCCCTACGACATCATGGAATGGATAACAATTGATATCAACTTATTGATGATTACTCCTATGTGGTTATTTGTACTTGATTATTGAGTAGCCGTAATCTTCGAAAATAACTTTTAGATGGGACACTACAGTCTGCAGTTAATACAATAAGGTGAGTTACAAGCAAAATAGTAACGAAAATCCCATACAGGTTGTGGATGGAACAAGAAGTCTAGTATTAGACACTTGCATGTCCAGGGATGTCCAGCTGAGGCTAGGCCTTACAGGCCTAAGTAAGAATAAACTGGACTAAAAAACAATAGTTACTGTTTTGTAGGATACTCAAAATCGAGGGACTTTCAATTCTATGATCCCTCACATATGTCCTTTTTCGAAAGAGGAAATGCCACGTAAATTGAAGTTGTTGGTTATAGTGGGAGATGTCGAAATAGGAAGGTTGTGTTTGAAGAGGAATGTGTTAGCATACCCATTATGGTTACAGCTGAAAGGGATTGGATAGTTTATCCTAGTACTCTTCAGCTTGTAAGTTAGGATATTACATAAAACACAGCTATATTTGAAATGCCCACTAATCAAGTAGGGAATCATCATCTATTGAAGCTGATGAACCCCAACAACCTCAAATCTAAAGTGCCAATAAGGAGATCCACCAGATGAAGGAGAAAAATGATTTCAGATAACTATATCATCTATCTCCATGAACACAAATTTGATATGAGATTGCAAGATGGTCCTACATCTTTTAGTTAAATCAAATTGTGTTTGAATTCTGATGCATGGATCAAGGCCATGAATGAGAAGATGAAATTCATGAGGGGCAATGGAATTTGGAATCTTGTCAGTTACCATAAGGGATGAAATTCATTGGTTATGAATATAATTTCAAAATCAAACGGAATTCAAATGGTTACATTAAAAGATACAAAATATGCCAATGGATTTACTCATAAGGAAGGCATTGATTTTTAAAGAGGCTTTCTCGTCAGTTTAGACAAAAGACTCTATTAAAATTGGTGTGGCACTTGTGGCTCATTATGATCTAGAGTTGCATCAAATGGACATAAAGATAATGTTTCTGAATGGAGGTATTAAAGAAACAATATGCATGGTGCAACCGGAGAACTTTGAGTCCAAAGACTCAAAGCACCTAATGTAAATTGAAAAAGTCCATGAACTATCCGAATAGGCATTCCACTTGTGATACCGAAAAACTAATAGGGTGATGACCTCTTTTAGTTCAAGAAAAACACCTTTAATTAGTGTATATATCTCAAGAGTAGTGGGAACAAATTTTCTCTCTTGGTGTTGTATGTAGATAATAATCTACTCGCAAGTAACAATATAAGTCTATTGCATAAAGATATACTTAAACGCAAAAGGCCCATATTGGTAAGGTGCTTAGCTATTTTGGTAAGCAAAATTGTGCACTAGGGGACACCCCTATAGCAAAGGGTGACAAAGTTTTTACTCCAATTTCATATATTCATGAGTATGTATGCATTAGAATTTAGCATACGTAGTAGGGATGTTAGGCAAATATTTTAGTAACCCAAAAGTGGATTATTAAAATGATGAGTTATGAAGTATCTACAAAGAATAATAAATATATTGGAAATAAAACCACTTAAAGATTGTGTGGTATTTCAATTCAGTTGTTTGTTGGATGCTTGGATAGCAAGAGATCCACATTACGTTATGTATTCACGATAGTTGGAGGAGCTATTTCGGAAAAGTGTTAAGACACTAATAGCTTTTCAACTATGAAAGTCGAATGCATAATTTGCTATAAGACATCCAATCAAGGAATATAGCTTGTATTTATCACTAGATTGAAAATGATCAATGGTGTTGACATTATAAAGGTTCATTTTTAATAATAAGGTCTCTAAGCTATATTCGAAGAACAACTAGATTTTGGAAAAGTCTGATATATTGACATTAATTTTCTAGTTGTGAATAAATAAGTTCAGAGTATTCGGGTGTCAATAGAGCATATTAATACAAACTCAATAGTTTAAAGCTCACTAAGGAATCACCACTTAAAGTGCTACGTGGTCGTGAAGCTTAATGGGTATCATAAGGATCTATGGTACGCCATGTTGGTGGGAGTTTGCTATTTGATTTTATGCTCTTTGTACACATTTTTATGGTTATGTTCTGTACAGACTAAGGTTTCATAATTAATTGAATATTCTGAAATAAGGATATTAACTTTCCACTGCGGTTTTGCATAAAGATTGGAAAGTATTGAGGGACTCTTTGAGTCATAAGATAGGACCAGTTGGAAATAGACATGATTGAGATCACATTACATGTAATTTCCATGCTACACATTCATACTTGATCTATGTCATTAATTTTGCTAGTATTGTGACCATTGTTCGGTTTAGTTACGAGTTATGTGACGAAAGCTGCTTTGATCCTATATTAGCACAATTGATGGACCAGATTGTTTTGGGATATTTCGAGGTTAAGATGGCATAAAGTTTGTGCGCACTAAGGTTTCAGCTATGTACAATTTTTGGAAACATATGTGGACCAAGTGGGAGATTGTTGGGTTTTTTCTCTAATTTGTTGGTCTCACATATTAATTTTTTGTACATTGCTATCTCATTAAAATGAGTCCAATTATGTGATCTATTTAAGAAATAAATTTATTGGGATTACAGAAATATTATATTAAGTATGGGTCTTTTATGTGTAGAAGCCCGGTCACAATTTAATTATGTTTGATGGTCCCATAATTAAAGTGTGACGTATTAGGTATATTAGGGTATGGTTCCTAAGCCAGAAAAGAATGACGTCTTTTTTCTGCCCCATCTAAGAGAGAGAATACAGAAAACTCACGCCGTCTTTCTTGGCTTAGAAGGCCACTAACCCTAGATCCAGTTCTCTTCCGCATCTATTATGGATCGAGGTTAGTTATTTAGATTAAAAGCATTATTTGATTGTTTACTAAAGATCCTGTGATTAATCGATTCATATGAATCGTATTTTTGTTTTATATTATGGATTATTCGGTTTGAATCCACATTTTATTAAAGTTATTCAACAGATTTATGTGAGATGTTGAACGGTTCGCTCAAGGCATTTCGTGTCTTTGTCCTAGTATTTCCATTGAAGATTAACGATCGATGTCTTTTGTAAGTTTATTTTTTGCCCCGATAGCTTTTTATACTCTGACAAGATATCCGACAGATATCGGACCCCCTTGCGTGAGGCCTTAAGAAACAATAATGAGTCATTTGCAAAAAAGAGGTGCGTCATCTGGGCACACTATTGCAAAGCTTAAGCCCCGTGAGCAAACTCCTCAAGTGTGCTCGTCTAACGAGAGCCGAAAGGCCTTTTGAGCAAATATGGAATAAGTATGGGAATAAAGGGGGACATGAGATAACACCCACTTAGGTATATGCCCAAGTGGTATATTAGTCATTGAATCAAAATATGAAGATGTCAAAAGGCGAAATTATGATATCATCATGTTCAATTAAACGGTGTATACACCAGTCGGGTATATACCCACGTCGGTGGCATCTCAAGCCCACTCCCCTTGTTGGAGTCCTCTAGTGACAGTGAATTCAGGAGAATAATATCCACTGATCTGAACTTCAAATGTCACTGTCGATATGCACTCTCGGACCCATTTGATCAACTGGCCTGGAAAATTCATTGCTTCCATAACGGCAAAGAGAAACCTCCATTTAAATCTATCATACGCCTTTGCCACATCTAGCTTCACGACCACTTCTTCCTGATTCCCAGTTTTCCGGCGCTTCAGTAAGTGGAGAGCTTGATGAGCAATGATAGCGTTATCATGTATCAATCTGCTGGAATGAAAGCGCTTCGATTTTCTGACATGATGCTGTCAAGCACCCCTTGGATTCGATTGGCAAGAATTTTTGCAACAACTTTATACGCGACGTTGCAAAGGCTGGCACCGCATCAGTCTTCTTTGGGATAAGCACTATAGCCGTCTTGTTGGTATCTCTCAAAGAATTCTCTCCACTCGGCCTTCTGTGCAATTTTTCAAAACCTCATGGCCCACTATAGCCCGGTACTTTTGATAAAGTCCTGCCGGCAAACCGTCTGGTCCTGGAGCTTTCGACGGGTGCATATTTTTTATTGCCGTCTCCACCTCCGTCTGGTCAAGTCTTACCCCTCATCATCCGACAATCGCTTAGTGATTAGTGCATCCAACCCGTTAGGTTGATCCGGAGGTTGTGAGGAAGTGAACAATTCTTTAAAATTGGTGGACGCTAGCCGTTCTATTTCCTCCTGTTTTGTGGCTATTACATTCTTTCTCGAATCTTTTAGCATATTAATCAAATTAAACGGACATAATTCAATTCCTTAAGCAAATATTCAACTTTATTATCATTATTTTTTCATTATTCTTCTAAGTTTAGTTTGTTTTGAGTTTTTAACAATAGTTGTAATTTCTTTTGCTATTTCTTTATTTTATATAATTTGTGTTATGCGATATGAAGATTGCATTGGCGAGAGCCCTTATTCGAGCGGTATCATAATCCTAAAGTCATAGGTTTGAATTCCACTTATATGGATATTTGTTCATTCAGTTGTATTTTGTATTCTATTTTTTTTTTTTTATTAACCACCCGGTTCCGACTCATTAGCCGATTAATCCAAATTGGGTACTGTAGAAGCCCATTATGGGGGCGACCTCCCAACTCAGTCACAACAATATTAATATTGTAATACATCAAAAATTCATGCGTAGAATGGGATTAATGCTAGTCTGTATCATTTTGCCCATCTCCTCAAATCTATCGAAAAACCTCAATCCAATTCATGATAACTTCATTAATGTTTCGGATTTAATTGAGCAAAAATGACTACTAAATTCTAACTCTCCACCATCACACCTCCATCAAAATTTTGCTTCCATCGCCGTCCAAATCTTAAAAGTAGCTGTGAAACTAGCTAGTTTCTCCACAAAAGGTTGGTCATAACCCATCTAAATTTCGTTCGTAAGAGTAGTTTTCGAAAACATGAACCCTCCACCTCTGCAGCACATACTCACGGCCACCAGGTTTCCACTTTCCCCGCCATCAAAATTGGGATTTCTGCCCATCAATAAATTTTTTGAGATTCCACCGCCAGTTGTGTTTCTTGACTGGGTAGGATGGAAGAGGGGCACAGGGGTAGGGGTTGGGCAGTGGTCTTGTTAGAGGTGTCAAACGGGCCGGGCCGACCCACGAAACCGGTGGCCCAGCCCTGTCAAGCCCGGCCCAGGCCCGGCCCATGAACAGTAACAGGCGGGCTGGGCTGGGTTTTGGATAGTTTGTGGGCTCCTATTGGGCTTAATGATAATAGCCCAGCCCAGCCCGACCCAGGCCCATAAAAACCCGGAACCAGGCCCAGGCCCGAGCCCGTGACCGGCCCGGAACCAGGCCCGGCACAGGCCCAGCACAGGCCCGGCCCAGGCCCGGTTATGTAAATATAAATATAAATATAAATATATATAAATATATATTATATAATAATATTATATAAAAAAAGACAGCCACAATATTTGACTTTTTCAATCCTTTGACCCAATAGTCCAATACACATAGTAGCAGCAATATTTGACTTTCTGACCCTATTTTCGATTTTTTTTTTTAAATCTGAATTGAAGTTTTTAAACCAAATTAAATTTGAGCCGTTGGATTAGGCCAGGCACATGGACATGATCCAACGGCCCAACGTTTTTGACCGTTTTTTTTTGACCGTTTTTTTTACCCTTTTTTTTACAGTTTTTTTTACTGTTTTTTTTTGACCGTTTTTTTTAGTATAAATATGAAATTTTTGTAGATTTTATCACTACAAATTCTCAAATTTCTCTATTTCATCTACACTCTCAATCCTTTCTATTTCATTTACAATTTTACATTCTCAATTCTCTCTATTTTATCTATTATATATTTAAATTATTTTCATCATTCTCCTAATCTTTTTTGTCCCCCTCACTCATATCAATTACATTTCAATTTTCTTCTAATCTACATCACAAATATTTGGTATTCAAGTGATTTCATTTGGAGTTGGAGGAGAAACAATATTTGGAAACATCTTTCTAATCTAATCTTTCTTTTATTGTTATATTATTGTTTGGTGTTGTTATTGTTATTACATTATTTGGTGTTGTTATTGTTATATAATATTATTATCAAATATTAATATTTCATTTAACCATGCATCCATCACGTAGGCATACTACTTTTTCCGATTTTACCGTTTCTCCTATTTCTACTAATTCAAATGATCTCCTCTTATACCTCACACAAATTTTAGTCCTAGCACTAGTGATTCAATTACTTCAACAAGACCATTTAATTTACGCACATGTTCACCACAAACAATAGATGAAGAACATGAATTAATTTATGAAAACACGAATGCACCTCTCAATAGTCGTCCTTTAGATTTAGACGATGACATTCCTACTACAACTAGGACTAAACCACCTATTAGAAATACAACTAGTAAAGTTTGGAATTCTTTTACAAAAGATAATGATCGTGAAAAAGCTATTTGTAATATTTGTAAAAAAGATTTTAAATTTACTAAAAATAGTGGTACGGGAACAATTACTAGGCATTTAAATAATGTACATCAAGGTTGGGATAGTATGGATAGTTCATCCGAGCCATCACAACAATTTTTACACCAATCAACTAGTGGCTCAATTCAAACTTTTAAATATAATCAAAGTGAACAAAGAAATTTATTTTCCCAAATGGTTGTTGGAGCGGAATTACCTTTTATTTTTGCCGAAAATCACTATATGCGTAAATGGGTTAGTAAAGGATTGCAACCACAATATAAACCAATTTCACGAAATACATGTTATAAGGATGGTTATAAACAATATGAACAAGAAATAATTAGTTTGAGAACATATTTTTCTACTTTAACTTCAAAAATTTCGCTTACGTCGGATATGTGGCGAGGTAGGGGTAATTTACATTATATTTGTATTACGGCTCATTGGATTAATGAAGATTTTTTTCTTGAAAAAAGAATTATTGAATTTGCATTGCTTGATCATCCACATACCGGTACACATATTTATGAAGCTATTATTGATTGTTGTAATTATTGGAATATTGGTGATAAAATTTTATCCATGTCTTTTGATAATACTACAAACAATACTAAAGCCGTAGAACATTTGATTAAAGATTTTAAACCCTTGTTTGATGGTAGATTTTTTCATGTTAGATGTATTTGTCATATTATGCATCTTTGTGTTCAAGATGGTATGTCTTCTATAGCTCCGTATGTTGATAAAATTAGATCATGTTTGACACGTATTATGGCTTCCTCCGTAAGAACACAAAAATATAGGCGTTTAGTTAAAAAAAATAAAATGGAATTTAAAATACCATATCTTGATATTAAAACTCGGTGGAATTCTACTTATAAGATGTTAATGGAAGCATATCCATATGCAAAAATAATAATACAATTAATTAATCAAGATTTGCAAGATTTTATTTGCGAAACCGATTGGGAAATTATTAATGTCCTTGCTCCTCTTTAGATGTATTTCTTGACGTGACTAATACTATGTCCGGTTTATATTATCCAACTTCTAATATTATGTTGCCTCAAATGATTAGAATTGTTAAAATGTTTTATCAACATAAAAATGATAATAATGTAGGCACTATTATTAAAGATATGGAAAATAAATGGAATAAATATTATGCTAAACTTCCTTGCATTTGTCTTTTATCTTGCGTTTTTGATCCTAGATGCAAATTAAACGGTTGTAACTATTTGATTGAAGAATATTATACTTATCTTCGGTTAGAAAGTGGAATAGACATAGAAGAAGAAAAAATGGAAATTCAAAGCATAGTTTATAAATTAGTTGAAATGTATTCTTCTACTTCATCTTTTCAACAAAAAACTAATTCTTCTACACAAGAATCATCATCGAGTAAATCCGGCAAATCTATATTTTCTTGTTTAAATTTATTAAAAAGGAGTAGAAATACATCTAATAACTATTCATATGAACTAACACATTATTTGCATCTTGATATACTAAATGATACAAATGGTGACTTTGATGTTTTAGAATGGTGGAAGTCGGAAAAAAATAATTTTCCAATTCTTTCAACTATTGCACGTGATCTACTAACATCTCAAATGTCTAGTGTAGCTTCAGAAAGTGCTTTTAGTGCAGGCCAAAGAACTATCACGGATAAAAGGACTCGATTAAGCCCAAAATCTATAAAATTTTGTATCTTGTGGAAAGATTGGCTAGATCAAGAATATAGAAAAGAAGAATTGCATCGATTGGGAGAGAGATGGTTGCCACGTCAAAATAATGATTCGGATGATGAAACGTCATTTGAAATATCAACAATTGCAAGTACTTCGGCTATAGGGGAGGATTTCGATTTTGAAGCCATGTACTATCCACAAAATGCACAATACCAATATGGAAGTTCTTCAATGCCTCCTATATACGATTGGCAAATGATCCCGAATTAAAGTTGTATAAATTCTTGATGTGAAAATGATTTTTTTTTGTTAAACCTTTATGCAATATTTTTTAAAGTTGTTATATGTACACTCTCATATTTTAAAGTTAATAAAATTTATTAGAGTATTTTTTTTTATAGTAAAGTTCATTTTCATTTTATTATTCAAAAGTCAAAACTATAGTCGATAATATAAAAGTAATAAATACTTGAATAAGTTTAATAAAAAAATACTAATTAATATTTAGGTATGAAATATAAAGTATGTAAGATAAGATCTTTTTAAAGTAAAAAAAAAAAAAAAAATTTGAAGGCCCGGCCCGCAAAAGCCCAGCCCAGCCCGCCAAACCTGGGTTCATGGGCCGAGCTGGGCCCATCCTCACGTCTCTCAGCCCGGCCTAGGCCCGGCCCACCTCTTGAAAAGCCCGGCCCAACCCAGCCCGCTACAGTACCCGGGCCTGACCGGGCCTGGGCCGGGCCGGCCCAGCCCGGCCCATTTGACACCTCTAGGTCTTGTGTGTGTATGTGTGTTGGGAGAGGGGGGTGGTTAGGGGAAAAAAAGATTAGTTTTGAATAAAGGAATAATACATGTAGAAATATGTATACATATAAGAACAATATAAATTAATAAAATAAAGTAATTATATTTAGCTGATCAAATATACATTATATAATTTATTTATTAAGAATAAATATATATATATTTTATTTTGCATGTGAATGTGTACACATATATATATTAAAAAATTAGACATTAAATATATAGATTTGTAGTATAGATTATATTGTATTTTCTTCTAACATTTATATATTTTGTACCGATATATATAAATATTATGTATAAAAAAGTGTTTTCATTTATTAGGTGTAAAGTTACGTTATTTATTTTTATATTTTTATGTATAAATATTTATTTTTATTCCTTGAAAAATATATTTACTTTTGTTGGGTGATCTAACGGCGAAAGAGAGAAAAATTACGTCTCTGTTAAGTTTTGGAATTTTTGGACCAAAATTGAAATAAAATTTATTTAATAGGATTATTTTTGGATTTTTTGAAATTAATGGGATTTTTATGGAGGAACGAATCTGATGGGACCAAATTTGAAATTTTCTTCCACTATATATTTACTAGACGTCGATACGGAGCCAACATGATATTCATGAAAGTGATTCAGGTTAACTATTTTTTTTTCTAACACTAAAATGTGAACATAGAGTGGCAACGCTTTCTCTTAAGCTCATACTTAAATTTTAATACATCGAATATAACAATCCAACACATAGAAGGTTAAATCAAGTAGAGTGGAAAATTAATTTATTTTAGTTTCATTTTGGATTTTCAATTAGCCCAAAATTGTACGTAAGACTTGGTTAATTTATCGGTGAGTTAATTTCACAGTGAGCCAAGAGTATCCAACCCTTAAAGCTAGTTAACTTTAGATTTTATTATTTTTTTTTTTATCTTATTTGCACCAATCTTAGAAAATCAACAAAACAACAGAAGTTTTTGTATTTTTATTATTTTAGGGGATAAAATCCATTTTAGTCCCCGGCTTTTAATCATATTAGCAAATTAGTTCTCGAGTTTTTTTTTAAGTTTCGCCCCTTCAATAACTTCTATATGGAAATTTTCTAACAAAAAAATACAAATTGTCCAAGATACCCTCAAAAAAACTTTTATATAGATTTAAAAATTCAAAAATCCTCACTAAAATTGTAATAGTAAAACACATTTTTATACCAATTTCATTTGGTCCCTCACTAAAATTGTAGCGTTCTTAAGTTTCTATTTTATCATTTCAACCCCAAATTCTTCCGCAAATTCTATCTCTCTCATAAATTGACATTGGACTATTCAATTACAATGAGCTATTTCTCCTTTTTCACTCGACACTGTCGGAAAATGTGTGTTTTCCAGTGGAAATATCCTGCAGAAACATTTTCGCCGAATATTTCTGGCGGAAACATTTCCGCCTAGGGAAACTTCCGCCGGATTGAACAATTCCGCAGGAAAAATTCCGCCTAGGTGTTTTTAAAAAAAAATAATATTACTATATATTACAAGAAATGATTAATAAATAAATTGAAAATAACTTAGTGGCAAAGCATTAGATTTCCATCTAAAAGGTCTTAGGTTCAAATCCAAGTAAGAGCAACATTAGTTTTAATTTTTTAAAAACTTTTCGAGGGAATATCTAGCGGCAAATTTCCCCTTAATGCAGAACATTCAGCCGGAATATTTTTTTTAAAAAAAAGAAATAATAATACTGTATATGTAAAGTGAAAATAAAAATGTAAATGACCAAATTTGGATATAGCTTAGTAACAAAGCATTACATATCCATTCAAGAGGTCATAGGTTCAAACCCAACTAAGTACAATTTTTTTTTTGAAAACTTTCCGAGGGAATATTACGCCGGAATTCTGTTGAATATTAAATAAATAAATCAAACAATATTCATCAAAATAAAAAACAAAAAAGAATTCATACGAACAAATATATATTAGAATAAGAAAATACATTTTGGTTGATTCATAAATACATTTTGGTTAATTCATAAATAATTAAATGAAAGGTTAAAAACACATCATAAACAAAAGAAATTTGAAATTTTCTTAAAATTCAAAAACGAATGTTAAACTATTATATGTGCATGCAATGTATATCGTTATAACAAATTTGTCCCGAAAAAATTCATGTATCATCAAAATAAATCCAAAAATACAAACCGTTGTTTTGACTAGAGTGGAACAATTACCAGATTGCCCATAAGTTACCTTTTGTTACCCAAATTGCAATTGAGTTCTCTTAAAAACCGTAAAATTAAGGATATTATATATATAACTCGAGCTGATTACGACCCGACCTAAATAGTCAGTGTTTTATCTACTCTCTCTCTCTCTCTCTCTCTCTCTCTCTCTCTCTCTCTCTCTCTCTCTCTCTCCGAAGAAAGAAGTATAAAGTGGAAAGACAACTCTGGCGTACTTGAATGTACTACAGGTATTTCTTCAGAACTTACAAAATCTACTTTTTCTTTTTGACGGTTGTTTTTCTGCTTCCAAGTTAGCCACAAGTGTAAGTACGTTCGTTGCCCGTATCGCTCATCTGTTTCCTTTTATTATTATTATTTTATTTATTTGTTTCTAATTCTTTTGCCCTTTTCTTGTTTTCATTTGGGCTTAATTCCTAATTTTGCATGTTTTTTAATATGCAATGAGTTGTTGATTGTGGTTATTCGAAAATCCCCACATGTATATATGGATATGTACATGTGTGGTATGGGATTGAGCAAAATCATTACATTTGAAACAATATTAGTGGACGGTAATAAGTTAATTAGAACTGGGTGGTTAAGACCAAAAAAAAAAAAATTATGATCTAAGCGAAAATGAGTTGTCATGTAGCATATTTAAATGGGGTCTAAATATAATTAACCCATAAATATATATACATATGCATGATATATTCATTTTTGAGTTTGAACATGTGGCTTAAACATAACATAAGCTTTTTTTTTTCATTTTTTTTTATAAAGCTCGAGTTTGTTATTGTCTATACAATATTTTTGCACTAGGGACGCATAACAATATTTTTGAACTAGGATGCAAATGAGTTGAACTTGAGTTCAAATATTTTTAATTATTTTATTATGTTCGAGCTTCAGGCTCGAGTTCGAAAATCATTATGTTATTTATAATTATATATATAATTATGTAAATATAAAAATAAATATTAAAAAACAAAAGTTTGGAAGCCGGCTCGGGAGCCTACAAACAAAAATTATATATTTGGCTCAAGTTCGACTCGAAACTTATACGAATTTGGCCTGAGTTTGACTCAACTTGAATTATTCAGATTTGAGTTCAAACCTTTATCGAATCGACTTGTCGAATTCGTAAATAAACTCGATTCATTTGCATTCCTATTTTCAACAGTCATTATTGCATGGAATGTATCTACTGTCGTAATAGTATCTTTGAACTGATGTGAACCGATCATGGGGCAATTTCGTCCAAAACAAACCGTGTGCACAATGATGTTTAACCTTTAAATTTACCAGCTGCTTCGCAAGATCACCACTCATAGCTCTCTCATCACGCCTAATTAAATACGGGACATTTTCCCACAAAAAAGGAAAAAAACATAGAAAATTCTGAATTTCAATAAAAAAATTAGTACCAAAAAATTATTTGAAAATATATATTTACTGAAATAAAAACTAAAATAATTAACAAGACATCTTTATTAGTTGATTTTTTAAAAGCGGGTGGTTATTGAACAAGAATCTAGGTATAAATATATTATTAAATTAAAGATAAATATTATCAATTAAGCTGTTGATTCTCCAGCTTCAGTTAGTTAGTTTTAGGTATACCCTCACATCCTCAGAGTTTAGACGAAATTACAAATAAACTCATTTATTTCAAAAAATTATCAATACCCCCTAAATTCTGTCTCCTTATTGCTAAATCAGACAAAGGACTCTAATGTCTTTTTTGCCTCTAAATACTTATAAGGGAGAATTACTCTCACCTCCCTATGTTTAGGCAAAATTATAAATAACCCCCTCGTCTTTCGAAAATTACCAGTACCCCGAGCTGATGTCATATTGCTACCATTTAGATGGTCAAGCTATACACCAATTCTTTTGTCTCTCCAAGCCCATCAAAACCCCTCAATAAATTTTTTCAACACTCCATCCGTTGGATTTACTTAACAAAAATTATATCAAACCCTAACGCGTCATTACATCTCCTTCGCTCAATTCCACCACCGCTATCGCTCCATCCCCAAAAAGGACTTCACCAATGTGTTGCTCATTATGATTAACTTAAAACTCTTCTAATTCTGCTAGAAAAAGTCATCGTGAGAGTGCCGCACATTGTTGCATATTTTTTTTTTCAAAAATATTATAGATATACCCTTATATATTTGAAACTTACAATAATAACCTTCAAGTTTCAAAATTTTAAAATAAGAAAAGTATTTCGATTCTTAAAAATAATGGAGAAAATTGACCGAGGGCATTTTAGACAATTGACTAACGGTAGAGTGTTTTTTGGTAAACATTAATATATGTGGGGATTATTGATAATTTTCTAAATAAGAGAGAGTTAATTTTTAATGTCGCCTAAACTCATGAAGAGAAAAGTAATTATCCGTTTGTTTTATATATTCAACTCAGTTAAGAAAAGGGATGAAGTCTTAGGTTATTAATTTCCCCTTTTATGATTTTTTTTAATTGACATAAAGTCCTTTTCTTTTTTAATGGGTTGCTTAAAATCTGGCCACTATTATTCGTATGCGTCTATAAAAAGGAGTTGCTTTTGGAGATGTGTCATTGTGCTAGATAATTTAATAAATAATCTCATTCAGTTCTGGTATTTATTATTGTATTATTATTTGACTTACGTATGTGCTGTGGCTATGACCAGATGCTTGAAGTAAATTATTGATTTATGCTAGCATAACATCATGGTTTTACAAGTATAAATAATGGTGTTGAGAGCTCTTGTTAATCACCAGAATATAAACTTGATCCTGGAACGTGATCTTAATTTTCTTCTAATCTATCTTTTCTGATGTGCAATTTGTGATATTGTCCTATGCTCCTATATATTCTAAAATTTTGGTATAATTTATCAAATTTTCACCAAAACCAAAAAAAATAAATAATAAATAACCAATTTATTTACATGGTGGCCACGTGATGGCTCGTTTAGCTAGGTTGAAGATTTTTTATTTTTGGAGTCAAAATACGGTGATCTGGCACCAGCTATTTGAATTCAACATGCATGGCAAAAGGAAAGGATTAAAAATAAAAGGCAAATTACGTTCACATCCTTCGAGGTATGATATAATATAAATTAATCCATCTTATTTTAAAAATTACAAATACTCCTTGAGGTTTAGGATCTTATTATAAATATTAACAAAGATGTCTAAAAAAGAACGTTTCTGTTGTCATAATAGTCAATTCAACTCCTAAAGCAAACTCTCCTCGTCGAACCTAATAAAATCACTTGATTAAATTTTTATTCCACCAAGTAAGTTTCACGTTATATCACCAAACCCATACCAGGTATCACCATCTATAAACGGATACTGCCATTACTTTTTTTTTAAAATTGACTTCATATATAATTCTATATTTGGACTTGTCAAGTCCATATGAATCCCCATTTCAAATCTAACCAAAAATAAAAAATTACAACTTGTGATTATGTGCACGGTTAATAAATTAAGAAGGATTTTGCTAAAGTAATACATATGTAGGAGAGTATTTATAATTTTTAAACCACAAGCACCAATTATAATCACCATATGCGTTAAGATCGTAAACACAAATTTCCCAAAAAAAATAAAAATCATATCGACATAGACTGCAACAACATAAAACAAACAAATGAATTACACCTTAATAATCTAGAATAAATTCATACATAAAAAAAAATGAAGATATGAAGGAAACAGATCCGGTAGGCTAGGATTTGTTATGTGATTTAATGGTGGGAAACGGACGGGATCCCCTACCCCAAAACGATGCCCCATCTCATGCCCCATACTCTAAATTCATGACATGTGTAATCTTCAAGATTTACTTAACAACAGATTATTAGTTATGTAATTAGATTTTACATGTGTCATAA
>CM047871.1:7465414-7648150 GCA_026212405.1 Petrea volubilis | reverse complement strand
AAATTTAGAATATGGGCCATGAGATGGGGCATCATTTTGGAGTAGGGGATCCCGTCTGCTTTTCAATTGATTGTTAATGCCCATTGATTTTTATTTCCGCGGCATTTATGAAAATATTTTGTCACACATCAAGATAAAATTGATCATTCACTTTTATCAATTAGTGTTTGCGAAATGCAAAGATTGGGGGCAAATGGCTACTATCCACATATGCTAGGAAATAATTTTTTAATTTTTGTTATTTGGTCCAAACTACATATTTTCACGCACTAATACATGCACATTTCAAATTAATCACAAAATTGAACTAAGGTGCTAAAATTATAAAAAATTGTGCCTTCAAGCAGCCCTATAATTGCTGAAAACGCACATCGCTGCTGCTGCTTGGGGCCTGTCATCATTCATTCACTTAAAGTGACAATGTTTGATACTCTTAATCATCATTTCATTTTGCTCTCCATTTGATATGTAAAGTGAATTTTCGATCAATTTTGGGTATCAATTGAATTTCCATGATTGATTTTAAGTGCACGTTTATTACTGCGTATAAATGTGTGTCTTGATCATGATTAAAAATAATTAAAAATTATCCCTTAACGTATGTGGACAATCATACTTTTCCTTTACCCTTTGCATTTTAGTACAAATATTAATTCACACGAATAAACGGTCGATCTTACCCCACATGCGACGGAATATTCTTCTTGGTGCTGCCGGAATCAAAGCTGGAGGTGTCAACATTCAACTTAAGAAGGTTAGATGATATTTTTGTACAAATACAAACAACCAGGGTAAAGCAAAATTGATTCCAAATATTAAGAATTGTCCGTAATTACCATATTATTCTAAGTAATATATGCAAAATTTACTCAACTTGATGAAGACACTGAGTAATTATTCCCAATGAATGGTCGGGATTATTTCTTTTTTTTTTTTTGAATGGTCGGGATGATTTCTCACTTACAACAATATTGTCACAATGATTTCTCATGATAATATTTATATGGCCAAATTACATTTTGCCCCATTGAAATATGTCATTTATAACACTTATCGCCTATATTAGGAATGCAAACGATTCGAGCGTGCTCGTGAGCCTGAAGAGCCGGCTCGACAAAGGTTTGAGCTCGAATTCGAATAATTCGAGCCTACCCTAGCCTGTTTAAGTTTCAAGCCTAACTCAAGTCAAGTAATTCCTGTTCGTAGGCTCGTGAGCCTTTCACTTTTTAATATTTATATTTATTTTTATATAATTATAAATAATATATTGATTTTCGAACTCAAGCCCGAGCTCGAGCTCGCGCCTACAGTTCGAATATATTAAAATAACTGAAAATAATAATTTGAACTCGAGCTCGAGCTAGGCCTCAAGCCTATAATTTATTTATAAATTCGAGTCCAACGAGCCGAGCTAAGCTCGAATATGACTCGAGCTCGAGCCTCATTTTTCCTAACTCGTCGAGCTTGAGTTCAATTTATTTGATTCGAGCTCAAGCTTACGCCTGAAAAAAAGGCCAAGGCTCGGCTCGGCTCGTTTGCATCCATGCCCTCTGCTATAGAACACATTAGTTATTCTCCTAAAGTTAATTATCATAAATATTAATGACAAAATTACAAGTTATCTTATCATACAACTACTTTATCTTATTGTTTAATATCTATATTGGTGGAAATGATTGATTTTATTTTTTTCTTAGTAAATTATATTTTGAGAATGAAATAATTTTCTCAAATATAAATGCTCATTCATCAATTAAAACATGTATATCATAAAGGATGACAAATAATTAAAATACAATATAATATAAATAAATTTTAAAAATAATTAATATTAACTAATTAAATGAAATTGGTTAAACTCTTAAAGTGCTTTACATTCAAGATATTGAAAGCAAAATACTTCATTAATCAATTATGCACAACTAATTAATATTAAGTAGTTCGAAAAATAACTTGTTTATATTTTATTGTAACTATTTATTTTTCCATAAAAAATGTACATCAATACATGTACTTGAGAAATGAATATTTATAAATTAGAGAGTTGTTTGACATTTTTAAAATATATTGTACTAAGAAAATAATTAAAAGTAATATTTACACATGTATTGATACACGTGTCACTAAGTGCCCACTTAGATATGTTCAAAAAAAAGGTCTTTATCAAGCGTTACTTCTTTAGCTAGAGGTCTTTTTCTTTTTTATGTCGAACTGATTTGGATTTGGATTTGGATAAAGTCAACTGTAAAAAGCCCAGCTCTTTATCTTCTGATTTCTTCTTTTTCAAAACACCCCAATTAAACACTGATTTCTTTTTTTTTTTAATTGGATTTTTTTTTTCGAAAGAACAAGAAAATACTTTTCTTTTGAAAAAAACCATCCAAATGCCCTAGGTGTTGATAATGACAATTAGAAACAAAGCCAGGAATTTGATTCAACCGGGGGGGGGGGGGGGGGAGGGGGAAGGCGAAATTTTTTCGAGATCGTTAGTTATTAAAATATATAAATATAATGGTTATATAAAATATTTACATAAAAAATAATAATATTTATCATATTTATGCGGATACAATATATAAAAAATTTACTTCTAAATATAATGAACATAAAGAAGTATAATTGGATACATATTACAAATATATAAAATATTTAAAAGGATACTACTCCTATCCTAATTATTCAATTTAGGCATCCTAAATTGTGCTCGACGATTTTTCATGACATCGAAGTTATCTATGATCGAATCAATACTAAATGTTCGAGTAATTTCTTTCTCAATGTACAATCACAATGAACTAGATAAAAAGTCATCTTCCATCTTTCTGAAAATGCATACTCTGTTGTTGCGGTGGAAACCAAAAGAGTCAAAATAATTCTAATCAATCTACCAACAAGATAGCAATTCAATGCCTTTTCTGTCTTTGACAATGCTTGGCACAACTCTGAAAGTGTAGACAAACTTTGAAAATGGGGGCTATCACTACTAGAAAAACTATTTTTTGTGATTGAATTTTGTGACCAAACACATTCAGTCACAAAAAATAGAGAGTTGTGACTGCTTTTGTGACCGATTTTAGAAAAGAATGAAAAAATCTTTGTGACTATCAAATCGGTCACTAAAATACAAATTTCAGTCACAAAAAAATAAAAAATAATTTTTTAATTTACTTATATTTAAATTACTATATATTTTTTTTAAAAAAATTCCAAAAACAATTAATTAATGTTACAGCAGCTTTGTGACTGAAATATCGATCACTAACATATTTTTAATGATACAACATAGTTGTGACCGATATTTCGGTCACAATCCACCTTCTTCTACGTTCTTTAAGTTTATGTTCTTCAAGGAGAATTGTGACCGAATATTCGATTACAAAAATCTATATTCCTAAGTGGTTTGGTGACCGAAAAATTGGTCACTAAATTTTAAGTTCACTAAAGACATTTGTGACCGAATAATCGGTCACAAAAACCTATCTTCTTCGAGGGGAATTGTGACCGAATAATCGGTCACAAAAACCTATCTTCCTTGAGGGAAATTGTGACCGAATAATCGGTCACACAAACTTATGTTCCTTGAGGGAAATTGTGACCGAATATTCGGTTATAAAAATCTATATTCCTTAAGTGATTTAGTGATCGAAAAATCAGTCACTAAATTGTAAGTTCATTCAAGATATTTGTAACCGAATAATAGGTCACAAAAATCTACCTTCTTTAAGGGAAATTATGACTGAATAATCGGTCACAACAATCTATCTTCCTCGAGGGAAATTGTGACCGAATAATCGGTCACAAAAACCTATCTTCTTTGAGGAAAATTGTGACCAAATATTCGGTCACAAAAATCTATATTCCTTAAGTGGCTTAGTGACCGAAAAATCGGTCACTAAATTGTAAGTTCATTGAAGATATTTGTGACCGAATAATCGGTCACAAAAATCTATCTTCCTTGAGGGAAATTGTGACCGACTAATCGGTCACAACAACCTATCTTCTTTGAGGAAAATTGTGACCGAATATTCGGTCACAAAAATCTATCTTCTTTAAGGGAAATTGTGACCGAATAATCTGTCACAAAAACCTATCTTCGTTGAGGGAAATTGTGACCGAATATTCGGTCACAAAAATCTATATTCCTTAAGGGGAAACAATTGCGTGCGGGTATGATGAAAATCCAGAGAGCTCAAAACAATAGCAAAATCGGAGATCCATAGAATTCTGAACTGACCTAGCAGGGATCTATTGAGGAACGCTCTGGAGATAGTAACATCTGTTGATGTCTGTAGAGTCTAATAGAAGCCCGGCACTGTCATTTCACTACTGCAATGGCTTCATCTGAATAGTGAACTAGTTTTTTAAAACACACGGAACGATAATTGCAAATGAAAATTTTTTAGTATATTTAATTTAAAGTATAAAATAAATAATAAAACTCTTACACGGATATTACAATGAAAAATAATTGACAAAAAAATTATTGAATACAATTTAAGTATTGAAATAAGAAAAATATAAGAATGTTCCATATAAATATGACATATTTTCATTGGATCTAATAGGATAGGAGTTGCGCAATTTTTCACAACTTCATATTTACCTACACGGGAAATATTCATATTTGAAATTGTGATATTTAGAACAAAAAATTATTTAACATCTATAATCCAACATCTATAGTAAGTAGTATCAATTTGCTATAATTAATTTAAATGAAATAACAAATGCATGATGCATATTGTAGAAGAATTTTAGAAATATTAATTGTATGTCGTATTCAAAAAAAATGAAATAGCAGTGACCAAATAACACCTCCACATTTAATTGCTAACATTTAATCTTAATTAGACAATTAAATACTTTAGCTCTACATAAGCGGATATAATATCCATGACTAGATAAAATAATATGGTGTTATTGAATATCTCAATTATTTAGACAAAATCAAAATAAAATATTTTTGTCATTCTATATAATGCATACATGTATATGTACTCCATTAATTTAATTAAATTTAATTAAAGTGCATCAGTAGGGTCAGGTACCCGACCCGAAAATTTTCACAAGTTCGGGTACCCGACCCAATTGAGTAAAACCCGATCAGGTCGGGTCCGGTATCGAGTAACCCGACCCGAATGCCCACCCCTAATCCAACATTTGTCTATGAAGATCGACGCGAAATGCAATCAAGGCAGGCTAGCCTTTGCGCGGAGGCCTATCCTTGACATGGTGCCAGGGCATGGGACATAGAGTTTTATTTATATTTTCATAAATTTATATTACAAAAAACAATTTGATAAAAATAAATTAGCTTTTTTATAACATAAATCAATAAATAAATATATTAAAGAATTGAATATTTATAGAATATGTTCGATTTTAATATTAATTTTGCACAATTGAGGCAAGGAAGTTTTCAAAACTTTATGTGAATCAAAATTTATAATATTTATTAAAGTAAATGATAAATATTATAAATAAAATATTAATTTTGTTTCGTTTGAATTTAAATTTAATCCATCATCGTTTAGATACTTGATGATTTTTGAATATATACTTTTGGATAAATATGAATTACAAAAAATACTTATTTAAATTTATATGAATGGTATTTGAATTTTATACATGGAAAAATAAAATCAAATGAGATTATCCATATATGTGCTTATTTGGATAGCCTTAAGGTTTCGAAATTATATAAAAGGGATAATTACACTGGAGTACCATGAGGTTTGTCTAAATTACAAATAAAACCCTCTTTCGAAAAATTATCTAAATAACCCTGAGGTTTGCATACTAAATTGTAATGCTAACAAAGATGTGATAAAGACAAAAATGCTCTCAAATCTTTTACTATTGAAAAATGGTAAATTACATTAAACTACCTTAAGGTATGACAAAATTACAAATTTAACCCGCAAATTTCAGAAATTACCTAGATAATACTAAAGTATGCATACTAAATTACAATACTAACACGGATGTAATAAAGACAAAATTCCCTCAAATATTTTGTGATGAATGATATTTTTTCATCGAAAAATATGTTTTTTAGTAGTTTAGTGTTTTTCATCGAGAATAATATATAAGGTATCATATATGTGGTATATTACTAAAAGTAATTAACATGGGTTTAGTTTTTAAAAAAATTCCAAATTTTCAATGCGGATTCTAATATTTGTATTTTTTTTTTGGCTTGGTTATTAGCAATTTTTTTTGTTAGGTTAATATAAAATATTACAAAACAAACCTCGTGTATTTCAAAATATTACGAAATTAACCCTTGACAATTTATAAAATTTGGTCAAATTTGAACAAAGGGTAAAATAGGTAAAATATGTTAAAATTTAACGGTTTTCGTTAAAAATCCTAACATCAATAGACTGGGGGTTAAATATGTATAACGTTTGCATACCTCAAGGTTATTTAGGCAATTTTTCAAAAAAGAGGATTTTATTTGTAATTTAGACAAATCTCAGAATACTCTAGTGTAATTGTTCCTTGTATAAATAGATTATAAATTACACCTACCCTCCCTTGACTTTTCTTTTTATATATTGGCAAAATGTAATTTATACCCCTGTTTTATGCCTAACTAACAAAAAATGACCATGTAAAACAAATTAACATAAAAAAAATCCCATGTTTTCCAAAAGTAGCATTAAAAACTCTCATGTATTGCACGCGCTTTATCCGCAAAAATTATTGAATTTTGGCTTCTAAAATGACCTTTTTATCTTTACAATTTAATTGAATTGAATTTTTTATTTCTTCATTTAAAAAAATAAAACAAATAACCCAAAAAGTTGATCATCTTCTTCCTCCCAAAAAACTTATCATCTTCTTTCTTCCAATCCAAAATCCTAGCCCCACCCCCACCCTCTACGCCACCGCCCCACCTCTCTCTCTCTCTCTCTCTGCCCGGTGGACGACAGCTGGTTTTGTGTGTGTTTGTGTATATTTTGTGTGTATATATATCATATAATTTTTTGTGTGTACATATATATAAATATATATATATATTATATGTATATATGTATTTATAAGTTTGAGTTAATATGTTCAAATATAAAAGGAGAGATAAAATCATCTTTTTTATTTTTATTTCACTAAAAGTCTAGTCTAAGGGGCTGCTAGCTTCTTTTAAAAAACATGAGGTTTTTATATTAATTTTTTTTTTATAGAATTTTATTCGCTAGTTAGGTATAAGTTAACATAGGGGTAAATATGTAGATAGATAGATAGATCAAACAGTCTAGCAACTCTTGGAATTGGAGTCCTGCAAGGGGATGATTTTTCAGTTAATTCTTTTCACCATCCGGTCAGTTTTCCTCAACTACCTCATCTATATATACATATATATATATATATATATATAAATCAAAAACCTCAAGACTATCCCAATAAATGTATACGTGGATTTTCTTATTTAATTATATTTTGCCATCTATGAGATATGTACACTATAATTCATGTTTATCCAAAAATATTCAACAATTATCAATTATTTAAATTAAGATGGATTAAATTTTAATTCAAATAAAAAAACAAAATTTAATATTTTATTTCCAATATACCATTTACTTTAATAATAAACTAAAAATTTTGATTCCATATAAATTTTTAAGAACTTACTTGCCTTAGTTATACCAAAACTAATATTAAAATCGAACATATTCTATTATTATTCGAACTTTTTATATATTTATTTATCGATTTATGTTATGAAAAAGTTATTTTATTTTTATCAAAATATTTTTTATAATAAAAATTTATTAAAATATATACATAAAATTCTGTTCCCCATGCATTGGCACGGGGCTATGTACTAGTTGTGTATATCTATATAAAGTCTTACAATGTGATATATAAAAAATAAAAAATAATCCACATCTATACAATTATAGTTTTCTGCTCTTAAAATATGATTTTTAATTTACTAAAACTTATAATGAAAACATACCACCTAACTATTTATTGTACCGCGTGACGAAAGAAAAGTAATTTATTGTTCACAACTATCAACGTACCATATATTTGGAAAAGTAATTTGTTGCATGCCGGTACCGGCGTACTACGTAGTCAATAACTGTAAGCCCAACACTGACATCTCGTCACCGTTTTCTATAGAAATTGAAAATATTACGTTTTGCCCCATTACGTATATAAATTTAATAGGTGCGTATTAGTTATTCTAAAATAGCTACAAAATGGAGCCAGCCAAAAAGAGGGTAATTTTCGAATTTAACATAGAAATTTAACCGAACAATAGGGCTTTATTGTTGGACGGAACGTACGCGGAGGCTTGTTTTAATTTTTTGACAATAGTGGGTTAATTGTAATTATATCAAACTTGAAGGGTGTAGTTGTTATTCGCCCTTTTGAAAAATGACAACTTCGGACCTATTTTGCATGGACATGGACATAGTGACATAGACACGATATGACGTGGACATGACTACATGAAATTAAAAAAAAAAAAATTAAGACGACACGTCTCCGACACAACACTATTGATTACTTTTTTTATTATTATTTTAGTGATAATATGAAATGATATGCTTATACTTAAACATAAACATATATAAATAGTGTAAAATTCATATATACCTCTTGATACAAGTACTAGAACTGAAAAAGTTTGTATCGGTGAGTATATTACAATTCTTTTTGTGTGATTTATGAAGTATATATGTTATAAACAAAAGAAAGTTTCAGTTTAATAAAAAATATAACGAGGAAATAAATTATTGGATGCAACAACAATCTTTTTCGAGTACCTTTACAAAATTTTTATTCTTAATTATCTTTTTATTTTGGAATACACACAAAAATATGTGGGGAAAACTCAAGTGTGCAGAAAGTGTTGGACACGTTATTAATAGTGTGTCCGACACACCATCAAACACGTTGAATTTTAATTTGTGGACACGTTACGTGGTGTGTCGGACATGTCGAGAGAGTGTCAAAAGAGTATTGTATCCCTGATGATATTGCCCAACATTGCACGACTCTAATTTTAAAAGTGTCTCCGTCAATTATAACTTGGTACTTTCTATCCCCATAGCTTCAATTCAGCTTTCAACACAATTTTTCTTTGGAGGGAAAGAAGATCAGAATGACCACCTTACCCTTCAAATTTAAAAATAGTCGTGACAGCTACTTGCCAATTAAAATCTTTTTGTCTGGAATCTTACAATGTGGGAAGTGAGGGCCTCATGTTTGTTTGTTTGTGTCCAATTTTTCAAATTGGACTTTTTTTTTCTATCTTTAAATGACTTCTTTATTTATAGAATATGCCACCTTCTACTGCCACGTGTCATACCACCATGTCGTTGTCTCCTCGAGAATGATTGCCTTCGAGATTTGGAGCCGATCATAAATATGACTGATGCTCGATAGAGCTATCCTCGACTAGGGATTGGAGCATCGAGGACAGTTCAGTCTCCTGTCACCATCCTCCATACTCTGTTCCACCGCCCTAATCCTACAGGGCAACACCTACTTTGCCACTGCTAGCGAGGACTAAAAGTCCAATTGGCACCTGGGACCTGCAGTCCTACTCCCCCCTAAATCTCATCAACTCCAAGGTTTGCGGAACACTACCACAGGCATGTCTCTGGAAAGGTAACATAAAACACATTGGCCAAATTCTTTGCTCGATTCTCTCCAATACTTGCTATATCATTACACAGTTTGCTAACTTAGGCATTGAAGGGTCTTCATCGAAAATACTTCTAGTTAGACGCGCGTGTTCTCTATCCTAGCAGGGTTGAGACTCTTCCATTTTAGAAACGTGTTGCAGGTTGACGTCATCCTCAGAGAACAAGCCAAGCCTCGACATCATAAGAGGGAAAGAAGATCCGAATGACCACCTTACCTTTCAAATTTAAAAATAGTGGCGACAGCTACTTGCCAATTAATTTTTATTTTTTATTTTTTGGCTGGAATCTTGCAATGTGGGAAGCGAGAGCCCAACGTTTGTTTCTTTGTTTGTATCCAGTTTTTCAAATTGGACTTTTTTGTCTTTAAATGACTTCTTTATTTATAGCATATGCGTCCTAACAAAACTGATCACTGCAAGATAGTATCATTTCAAGGAGAAGAAAAGACATGGTGGAATCATTTCCAATGAATGGTGGGGATGGCACTTACAGCTACACCAAAAACTCCCAATTTCAGGTAATATTACTGCCATGCTTTTTTTCCATCTTAAAAGCATTTGATAGTATGTCAAAAATTTTATGATTTGAACACAAAACCTTCCCTTTAATATGATTAAATCAGATCCAAATAAGGCATTGACTTTTTATTTTTCCTGCCAGTATAACAGAAGATTGTATCCGAACCAATTCATATAGCTTGTTTAATATGATTAAATCAGATCCAAACAAGGCAATGACTATTTCGGCCATTAAATTTTTGCAGAAACAAGCTTCTGATTCTGTCAAGGGAATGATCGAAGATGCAATTCTTGAAAAACTTGACACGAAAGCTCTCCTGTCAATCTCCAATTCATTCCGCATAGTGGATCTGGGTTGTTCAGTTGGGCCAAACACTTTCTATATTGTGCAAAATATGATAGAAACAGTTAAAAAAAAGTGCTCTTTGCAGGGCCTCGACTCCGAAAACATCGAATTCGAGGTTTATTTCAATGATCACCCTGGCAATGATTTCAACACTCTCTTTGCCTCTCTTCCACCTGATCACGAGCAATCATACTATGCCGCCGGTGTGCCTGGTTCGTTCTACGGGCGCCTTTTTCCACATGACTCGATAAGCGTGGCACATTCATCATATGCTCTCCAGTGGCTTTCCAAGGTGCCCGATGGGGTGTCTGATACGAATGAGGGGAGAATTCACTATACGGGCTCGTCCCGACAAGTGGTAGATGCTTATGCAGAGCAGTTTGAAAGGGATATGGGAGTTTTTATAAGTGCAAGAGCACAAGAGATTTTTGGAGGAGGCTTATTGATTTTGACCATGCCTGGAATTTATGAAGCAGATTGCCACACACAGGGTGTGCTCTTCAACTTTCTTGGATCCATCCTAATGGATATGGCCAATGAGGTTCGTAAAATAATCATATGAATTTTTTTTTACTTCGTTTTGGCCTATTTTTTTCCGGTTCGGATCTTCTGTTACATAATCGTGTTACATCTCCTGTTACACTCATCAATATACGCCACGTGTATTGGTGAACGGTCAAGATAAGGAAAGAGAATCTTTATATTTTTTTCCATATCATCAGTTTTTCTCTTTCCTTATCTCGACCGTTCACCAATACACGTGGCGTGTATTGATGAGTGTAACAGGAGATGTAACACGATTATGTAACAGAAGATCCGAACCGGTTTTTTTCCCCCTATGCTGGACCACTTCAAATATTTTATAGGGATAATTACTCCTACCACCCCGAATTTAGGTGAAATTACAAATAACACCCCTTTGCATCGGTAATTACCAATAACCCCTAAATTTTGTTACCGTCTTTCAATTTTCACCTTCCGCTAAGTTAACTAACGGTCAACGTCTGTATACCAATATGAACTCCCGAAATTACCCTTTTGAAGGCGGAAATATTATTTGGCCAATTAGGAATTCACTCTTTTACCCTTATGGATGTTTTTGTTGTATAATGTTATTTTTGGAGGTAATACGTTGTAATTTAATACACTGAAAGGGGGTTAATTGTAATTTTATATTTTATATTTAATAAATAAGAAAATATATTTGAACATTTTTTATTTTTAATGAATATATATATTTGCACAAATTTAAATTTGTAATGTGATAAAAATAAATAAATATTTATGCATAACATAAGTATATATACATGATATACAAAATATTTATAAATATATACATACATATATACATAAATATATATATATACACACACATACATATATACATAAATATATATATATACACACACATACATATATATACATATATACATACATACTCCGGTACCGTCCTCCGCTGCCGCCCACCGCTCGCCACCGCGCGCTAGATGGAGAGAGAGAGATTGATCGATCTAGAGGGAGAGGGAGAGGGAGATTGAGATCTCAGATCTCAAATCTCAAATTTGAGAGCAGTAGCCATGGGTTGAGAGAGCTGGGGAGATGGACTGAGGGCGGCGGTGGCGGGGGGCAGTGTGAGTGAGGTGGCGGTGGTAGTGGTGGAGTGAAGGGAGGTATGGGTGACTTAGGTGGTTGGGTGCTGGGGGTGAGTTGAGGGCTAGGGTGATGGATTGTGGGCAGCGATGGGGGTCAGTGCGAGTGAGACGGTGGTGGTGGAGTGAAAGGAGGTGGGGGTGAGTTAGTGGGTTGGCTGGTGGGGGTGGGAGGTGGGGATGAATTAGGATTTTGAGAAGGATATTTTGGTCCATTCAGATATATATCTATTTTTTTTCATTTTTTTACATAAAAAATATTTTAAATATTTAAGGGACAAAATGGACATTGTATTATTTTTGTCTATTTTACCAATAAGTCCATTAAATTTAGAGGAGTATTGGTAATTACCAATACAAGGGGTGTTATTTGTAATTTTGCTTAAATTCAGAGGTGGTGGGAGTAATTATCCCTATTTTATATAGAGCCTAACAATTTAATTATGGTATTTTAGAAATTTAAGAAAAAAATATTTGCTAGAAGAAATTCAATTTCGATCTTCTCTTCTGTTTTTGATTTAGATAATTTTACTTATGCGTGCTTGCACAAAATCACGATTCTGTTGTATTTCAGATGGTTAGAATATTTGGCTCTCACCCAAGAGACCTAGGTTTGAATGCCGGCAATGAAATTTTTTTTGTTCGCCAAAAAAAGAAAAAAAAATGAAATAGGAGAATTTCATCCGGATGAAAATTTATATTAGATGAAATAGAAGATCAAAGCGGAGTAATTTCAATTTGAATTGATAACATTATTATTAAATTTACACCCTCCCTTTAACTATTGATAACATCGTTATTAACATGATTAAATTATTGATACATGTGATTTTTTTTTTTCTATTTTACGTATATGAAATTGAGGATCATGATCTGGTTTAATTTTGCCTTTAATTTGCTTCTTTTTTTTTGGCTTTTTGTAGGAAATTTTTGATAAAGCTAAAGTCGATGCATTCAACTTGCCCATCTATGCTCCAACTATTGCAGAGATGAGAAAAGTGGTAGAAAACAATGGATGTTTCAGCATTGAAAGGATTGAGTTATCAGATATGACGTCACAGGCTGTTAAATCTTTGAATGTGCATAGCCTCATTATGCATCTTAGAGCTGGAATGGAAGGTATTTTCACTCAACATTTCGGAAATGTCGTCGTCGAAAAATTGTTTGACATGAGTCTGGCGAAAGCAGATGAACTTTCGCGGTCCTTGGAATCCGGCGAACACAATTCAGCCCAACTCTTCGTTGTCTTGAAGCGTAAATGAGTTGGAATGACGAAGTACGTTTCAGTTGATTTTATTAATAACGTTTCAGTTGATTTTATTAATAACTCACGAATTACAAATCAAAATACAGGCATAAGTGGGAAATCAGCCTTGAATAAAAGCCTCAGTGGCTCAAACAGTAAATGTTGATATTGCATATCATTAAGAGTTTACGTAATCGATTGTTGTTTATCTATCAAAGTCAATAATATTTTCTAATTAACTCTTTTTTCTTTGTTTTATAAAAAAATCTGAGCTAGGAAAGATTGCGACATTGATGTCTGGACTTCGAATGTGACTGATATATATATATATATGTTAGAGTAGTGCCCAGCAAGCCAATATGTTTTAGCTTATTAATTACTCTTTGTATCAAACAGTCTATTTGATTAAATAATAAATTGGAAGTTTCACACTTTATGGCCATCTTCATCACATAGCATTAGTTATATTACTTATATTTAATGTATGTGGTTGAATCTCCATGATCACATTTAAGCTATGGGACTTGGTTTCGCATAGAGATGGAAGTCTTGAAACAAGTCTCTAAGGCGTGATCAAAATTACTCCAAGTCATTGAGTCTAATAGAGACTGGGGTATCGACATGACTCACTAAAAGACTTGCATTTATGACGTATCTCAAATGGGAGGATGTCTTGTTTCATGGACATCGAGTGTAGTGACACTCGTATGCATAAATGGGTGCTCATTAGGGAATGAGTTCACTGAGGATCCCACATGGAAACTCCTAAATGGGAATAAAAGAATTAGGAAAGTTTCCAAACTTATGACGTGCTTTAATTAGTCCATAGACTTGAGATTTCATAGTAGTCTTGTATATGGACATTTATACTTTGATATAGGTGTCGACTCCATGGCGAGTCTTGGTACTCCTATGTTGGGTATAGATCTTCCATATATAGAGACTAGTGAAAATCAATAAAGGATTCGTTGCTCGCCTAGTTGAACGAGTGAGTTTTTCATATATTCTATTGTAATTAGTCCACTTAAATCCTTGCGCAAGGTGGAGGACAATGATTAGGAAATGAGTTTTCTAAGTCAATTGTCAAATGGACTATTTAAATGGAATTATGAGAATTGAGGTTAATAGGATTTCCTAAATCCCATGTCCCAAACCTCAATCGGAAAACTAGACAACGAAGGGACCGTATTTGCACGGTAAGTCATAAGTAGAAAGGTTCGCGCTAATACTTCACCTATTGGCTAGGTATTCGTGGGTTTGTTGCAAGACATCGACCACGATGGATGGGAACCATTAATTAGAAAGGGTTCTAATAAAATGGTGATTGATTAAAGGAGTTTAATTAATCATAGATAATTTTATTATCTAAAATGTTGCTTTGATTGCAAGCCCGTCGCTAATCGATTGGTGAACCTAAGGGGTGACACTCAATAGTTGACCAAGCACCTAAGTATATGAATTGATTAATAGTGCTTAATCAAATTGAATTGATTAATGAGATCAATTGAATTGAGGGCTAATTCAATTGACCTATCTCATTAAATTGGTGGATAGGAATCAATTTGGGAAATTGATTTGGAAATTAATTGATTAAGAATCAATTAATGAAATTGATTTGAAATTAGATTTCAATTGATTTATTAATTGAAATAAGATTTCAATTTAGGACTAAATTGAAATTTGATTTTAATTTAAGTACTAAATTGAAATAAGTTTTCAATTATTGACCAAATTAAAATATGATTTTAATTTGGGGATTAAATTGAAATTAGAATTGAATTAATTATGAATTAATTTAATATTTCAATTTAATTCTAGAATTTTAATTTAACTATAAGACTATGAGAAAAATCTTATAGTTAATAGATAGAATCTAGCAATCAAAGATACCAAGGAAATAGAGATACTAAAGAATGGATAAGGAGAAATTTGAGTCCAAATTGGACTCAAATTTGGCCGGCCACTATTGGCTATAAAAGCCAAGGCCAAACCCACGTGAATGAACATCAAAGAAGAGTTCTTTGTGGTTTTATTTTCTTCTCATCTCTAGCCAATCACTATCCATTTTCTTGGTTAGGTTAATAACTTTAGTTTATTGTTTAATTGATAAACAATAGATTAAAGTTAGCTTACAACATATCCACCTTCTATTCATAGTTCCATATACTAAGTGTTAGTATAAATTCATATATATTTCGGTTTAAATCCAAGTCTTGCATATGATTTAAATCGTGGTGTGGTTAACGTGTGGATACGCTTAGAGGGAAAACAATTGGATTCCTACGAAAGCGCGAACGGTTCGTGATAGTTCGGGAACGTGAGTCGCGTATTTAAATACGCTCTATTCCCTACGACAACAGGAGTGCTAAAAGGTAATTAAAACTACTAAACTTGTTTAAACGATTTGGTTATTAATTTGCATAGTAGATCCGCGTCACAATAGTCACGGGACAAATATAATTAGCATATAATGTGTTATATGTTTATATAAAAATTTTAATATTCCACTGTGTATACGTCCCGGGACCTATGTGAAACTAACAATATATATATATCTTTCGTAATAGGATCGCGTGACCAATAAGTTAGAATAGGTGTGTTTTGTGATAAACGTTTCTCCATCACATATATATATTTTGTATTTACTTTTAGTTCTACCCTATTGTTTTAAATATGTGTAGTTCAATATTTCGTTATTTTGTTAGAATCGATTGACTGATAAGCCATAACTGGTGTGTTTTGTGATGTATCTTTTTCAATCGTATATATTTGTATTTATTTCATGTTTTACCCTATTGTTTTAAACATATATATATATATAGTTAACCAGTGTTCTAAAAACCGACTCAAAAATTACCAATTCAACTGTTGGGCCAATTACAATCGGACCGGTAATATCATAATTATTTTTAAAATAATTATTAATATATGAAAAATATTTAAAATATTAAATAATATTTCTTAAAAATCTAACCATTATCAAAAAAAATGACTTAATTTGACACATATAATGTGGCACTTTTACAAAGTGTCTTAATTGTGTACCTATTGTGACACTTTATAAGAGTGTCTTAATAAATTATACTAATTTTAAACTAAAATTTTATCTTTTGTGATACTACAAATACATGACACTAGCTATTGACACCCAAATACATGACATTTTAACTAGTATCACCAAACCAAATTTACTTTTAGTGACACTAGCTAAAGTTTTATATATTTGAGCGTAACAATGACCTATTTTGACACTTTATAGTATTATTATAACTACATTAGTTCAAATTTAGGATAACTTATTGAGACACTTTTTACGAGTGTGTCAATATATACAAAAAATGTAACACTACCATATTATATGTGTCAAATTAAGTTATTTTCTAGGTTTTCTGCATTTTTCATTTTCACACTAATAATTGTTCATGTTCAAGCTTTAACGTAACAATTGAACCAGAAACAACCACAAAATAATAACATGAGCATCATATTGTTCATGTTCAAGCTCTAACACACCCATTATATTCTCAGAAAAATTCAAAAAATAAAAGGAAAAGGAAAGATAAATTACCTAGAGAGTAACTTGTAGATGTGAATTCGAGTTGTCCTGGAAAAAATGATGAAATATTGACATTTGGAGAGACTGCAGGAGCAGAGAGGAGACAAAGAGAAGAAACACCATGCGAGATGAAAGAGAAATCAGAAATTGTAGGGGTTTTGGTCTTCAAATGAACCAGTCCTACTTCTTAGGGTCCAATAGTCAAACCACGATTATTAACGATTTCTTAAAAATAAAAAAGTTTTTAAATTCTTCCAATTTTCAAGTTCAACTCAAACTGATTTGTTGGTCGATCTCCTATCCAGCAAGACATATCCAATTCTTAAACCTTGTAGTTAACCAATTTACTGAAGGATGAGCAAGTTATTGTTATTTCTGCCGAATAATAAGGAGCTTATGTAATATTAGATGGAATCTACAATCATTCATCATTACTCCGCAAATTCACGACAATAAAGCATCACATTCACTAACGAATTAATCTAATAAAAATTTAATAAAAGCTGTTGCAAATTAAACACGATTCTTGTGACGAATTTCATATGCTCATCACAAATCTGTTAGTAAAGTATTGTCATAGATTAATGCTTTAAATTTAGGAATAATTACGTCTACACCACCTAAGGTTTGGTGTAATTATCGATACACCTCCTGACATTTGACTATTTACAATTACACCCCTCTGCGTTAGAGCTGTTAACAAACAACCCCTTTCGTTAGTGGTAAAAGTTTTTGTTTAACACCGTTAGTCTTGAACTATGAACTTCCAAAAATATCCTTCAATTGACAAGAATTTAGTTATCACATCATTTTGACTTTTTAAAATGACTATAATACCCATAGAATTATATAAAGGGTTATTTGTAATTCTCAAGGGCAAAATTTAATTTCATGATTTAATAATTATTTTTAAAATTCTTTTTCTTAATTTTATATAATATGAGAGATATTTATTGATTTTTTTAAAATTAAAATCACCATCTTCATCATCTTCAAAACCTTCCAAAAATCACCATCACCATCATCATCATCATCATCATCATCATCATCATCATCATCATCCTAGATCCACAACTATGGACAACGGTGGCGGCGGCGGGCAAGGGGAGTGGAGTGGAGTTAGGCGGTGGAGGGGGTAGGCGGTGGGAGGGGATGGGGGCGGTGACAGGGGAGGGGAAGGTATGGGGACGGCAAGCGGATGTTAGGATTGGGTTAGGCAGTGGAGGAGATGGGGGGCGGCGACTAGGGGAAGTAGAGGGATTGGGTTGGGGGCGACGAATTGGGGTTTGGGGAGGGTTGGGCGGGAGAGGGGATGGGGGAGGTGGGGGAGGTGGGCGGGGGAAGGGATGGGGGGGTGGGCGAGGGTTATGTGTTGGGTTGAGCGGAGGAGCGGATGGGTGCGGCGAGAGGTGGTTGGGGTTGGGTTGGGCGGGGGAAGGGATGGGGGTGGCGGGTGGGGGTTGGGTTGGGCGGGGGAGGAGATGGGTGGCGGCGGTAGGCGACGAGATGGGGCGGCGAGCGTGGGTTAGAGTTGGGTTGGGCGGGGGAGGAGATGGGTGGCGGCGACCAGGGGAAGGGAAGGGAAGGGGTTGGGGTGGGGGGACAAATTGGGGTTTAGGGAGGGTTGGGAGGGGATGGGGGGCGAGCGGTGGTTGGGGTTGGGTTGGGCGGGGGAGGAGATAGGTGGCAGCGGGCGAGGGGTTTAGGATGGGGTAGGGGTGGTGGGTAGCCGATAGAGAAGAGAGAGGAGGTAGAGAGACGAATGGAAGAGAAGAAGAAGAAGAAGAGAAAAAGGCAAAAAAAAAAAAAAAGAAAGAAAGAAAGAAAAAAGGAGAAGAAGAAAAAAAAGGGGGAAAAAAGGAAAAAGTAAAGAAAAAAGAAAAAAGGAAAGGATAGAAAAGAGAATGAGAGGTATTTTTGTCAATCCACAAAACCCTTTTTGTTTGATTTTTTCGATTTTTTTTTGTACAAATATTTAAGGGTAGTAATGTCTTTTTCATAAAATCGTCAGGGTTTCTAATTAGATATTTGAATAGGGGTGTAATTGTAAATAGTCAAATGTCAGGGGGTGTATTGATAATTATACCAAACCTCAGGGGGTATAGGTGTAATTATCCCTTAAATTTATTTGAACAAAATTTTATCATAAATGTCTTATATCTCTAACGGGATTTGTGAATTATAATTTTTTCGAGAATGAAAATGGCGATTTCTTGTTGTGACTGAAAATGAAAGAAAAAAAAGCTACTAGGGTTATAGTCCAGTAGTGGGGGTTCGAATCAACGCCATTGAGGTCCTGGGTTCAAACTCTCTTGTCCTCTTTCCTTTTCCTTTAGGTGAGTATGTGTGTGTGTGTGTGTGTGGCGTTTCAGTTGACATATACAAGTGTAAAAAAAAAAAGGAACAAAAAGGAATATAAAGAATACATGAACAATGATGATAACAATAAATTAATAGCGTCATTATTCATTATGATCAGTATCCAAATCATGACAACTTTTGAGTGGTCACAGTATTATTTAATTTTTTTTTTGATACAATCATCTCGGAGCACCCTATAGATATCAACCGGAACACCCCCCCCCCCCATACACACACTCACTCAAAGGGAAATGAGTAGAGGATAAGAGGGTTTGAATTCAGGACCTCTTTGATACCACTTTCGAACTTCCACCACTCGGCTCCGAGCCTAATGGCACAGTATTATTTAATTGGACCTCCAAAATTTCTAGTTTTGGAGAATAATACAGAAAATATGTAATTATATTTAATTCATGTTGGGGATTTTTTAATTAATAATTATTTAATTCATGTTGGGGATTATTATTAAGTAGAATCATTAATTAATTTCTTAAGAGTATTTTATTCAAAGTATTGTTTCTATACAAAGTAATTCTTCACTCCAAAGATTGGCTTTAATTTAAGACACAACTCTTCCTCATTTTAAATTGGAAACCAACTACACACACACACACACACACACACATATATATATATATATATATATTCTTATCTTGAAAAAAAAATAATACAATATATAGTGATGTTTTTCTTTATTATCTTATTGACATTTTTCTTGTCGGTTTTTCTTATAAGAGTGATTGGTGTATCTATTCATAAAGTGTAGTTTATAAATAGAATTGGTTGAGGGTTTATATCCTGCGAACAACAAGTTTCCAAAAAGACACTTACGTACTGTGGAAATTATTGTTCTTAAGAAAGTACATTAAGTGGTAAACATAGCCCGATTTTATTTCATTGTAGGTTTTATTATTTAAGGGAATTTTCCCTACAAGTTAAGAACAATAACATTCCTATGATCATCCATTTGCCCATACAACAAGTTGAAAACAATGAAGATAGAAACGTATGCTCAAGAGCAAATCAAACTATTGTGGAATGATGATTTTGGTGAGATGTTGAACGGTTCGCTCATGATATTTATATGTTTCGAAATGCTGCAACATAATGTCACAAGTTGCACTAGTCTTTCAGCGATCTATATGTTCTTCTAGAACGGTGTCAATCAAATCGCATGCGTAACATATAGCGACATCATCACATGTTACCTCATATATTTAGATTCCACCGAGGACATTCAATAGGTCTGCTTCTTTCAAAATCAACTTACCACTTCACCACCAAGTTTAAACACAAACTTTGACTAGCTCGGTTTGCTACAAAACAGTGCTACATCTTCTTTTCCACTCATCAATATACGTCACGTGTATTGGTGAGCAGTTGAGATAAGGTTCTCTTTCCTTATCTCAATCACTCACCAATACACACGACCTATATTAATGAGTGGAGGTGAAGATGTAGTACCGTTTTATAGCACAGGATCCAAACTATTATGTTGCGGCAATGAAGCAGTCATTCACTCGATGGAACATAAAAGATATATGAGTAAGTAAAATGACTAAGTGAAGGTATATTTTCTGTTAGTACCATGATGTACGAATTTGTGGGAAAGAGAAAAGTCAATGAAAAAAATCTATTGACTAATGATATTGCAGTGGATTCACTTGAAAAGTACTTTTCAAGAGAAACAAAATGCGCGAGTTCTCGAAGGAAATGAGATCAACACCAGTGTAAATTGGAATAGCCAAAGTTGTAGCCTACTCTTATTGAGATATTTGTATAATATCTTTTAAGAGTTCAAAGGAATTTTAACTTTAGACAAATCCATGAAAAGGGAACTTGGATACTTTTCGAGTACATCAAATATTTTTTAAATCTCATTTCTATGAGGTGATGTACTTTAATCTTTTGCAAAAACAAAATAGAGCTTTGGATAATTTATCCTTAACATGCTTATAGACTTATTTTAGTTGGAGTAAGTGAAAGTGCTCTTTATAAGCATGCCTATGTGAGTGGACGAAGTCAGGGTCGCTTCTACGGATTTGCCTGGTGAAATCCTAAACCACTCATGAAAATAAGATTAGCACATGATCTATAACGTGCGGCTTGTGTAACACCATCATCTGAATATACTAGAACGTAGTATTTCAATCAATTCTTTGATAAGATCAATGTTCAATCCTCTTAATCAAAGAAATTTGGCATACTCAATGTACTCTATAGGTTCAAGGGCACTCCACCTATAGATATCACCATATTTTTAATCATGGAGTTTTACTATTTATTTTTTATTTTTCAATTTAGTATATTTTGGAAATGACAGGAGATTGTTGGGGATTTTTCTAAAATACTAATTACTATAAATAATTATTATTAAGTAGAATCATTAATTAATTTCTTAAGGGTATTTTATCCTAAGTATTGTGTCTATTCAAAGTATTTCTTCTCGAATCAATGGTTGGCTTTTAAGACACAACTCTTCATCATTTTAAATTGGAAACCAACTATATATATACATATATATATATATATATATTCTTATCTTGAAAAAAAAAATTATACAATATATAGTGATTTTTTCTTTATTACCTTATTGACATTTTTCTTGCCGGTTTTTTTTATAAGGATGATTGGTGTATCTATACATAAAGTGCAGTTTATGAGTAGAATTGGTTGAGAGCTTGTATTCTGGAAACAACAAATTTCCAAGAAGACACTTGCATAGTATGAAAATTATTGTTCTTAAGAAAGTACCTTAATTGGTTCTCATAACCCTATTTTATTTCATTCGTTGCAGATTTTATTATTTAAGGGAATATTCCCTACAATTCATAGAGAAAAATATTACAAATTCAAATAATTATTTGAATAATCCTCGTCTGGCCGATCGACGATTGGATGAAAATATGGTAAGCATCGCCATTAAAACAAATCCGAGGAGGAGAAGACCACTTGAAACATAGCCTTTGTCGAAGAATTTCTTGGCTTTGTCACTCAACAATTTATTAAAAGTGCTTTTGAACTCAAATGTCACTCCAAAACCAACACCAACTCCACTTGCCAATAAAAAGGCCATCACCTGCCATAAAGTTTTTGTCATAATCCAACCAAAATAAATAAATAAATGGTCATCTTACTATTGAACAAATCTTTTTTTTAAAAAAAGAAGTTTTCTTTTCTTTGTCTAATAAAAGAAAAAAAAAATGGAAATGAGTTTGAGTGACAGGATGTTGAGTCACAAAACCAAAGTGTCTAATTACGTATGATTATTATCGATGATGATTTTTTTTTTTTTTTCTTTTGTTGCAGTAACGGTTTTTACAAACATAATAGCTGCAAAACTATGTATAAGTTATCATTATTAATTGAAGAATTATAGCCAGTGATAAAAATATGTAATACAACTAGTCAAATATTTATGATCAGAGACAATTTAGAAAAATATTACCATGATGATCCGATAATATATATATATTTATATACATATTATATATATATATATATATAAAAAAATTACCGCTAAATTAATCACTATGCATGTTCCCTAAATTGAGTGTTAACCATGACACATAAGCACAATTTAGGAAAATATGATTAAATAAAAATTGTTTTCATTAATAAATATTACACACACGGACATGGCTGTAATAATAATAATAATATCTAGATTCTAGGTGTAGCCAGAACTAGATCCAAAAAAAATGAACACTTTGGATCTTTTGTAACATTTTCTATTATATTTATAATGCACACCACATGTATTGGTGAGCAATTGAGTCGATAATTTTTATTTTTTTTTCAATCGTTCATCAATACATGCAAAGAAGGAGCCGAGCTGAGGGGAGGGAGCATATCGAGCTAAAATTTATATATATTTTTTTAAAAAAATTTGAATTTTGCTCCCCTTCATTATAAAAATTCTTTTAATATTTTATAAAAATTTGACAACAAACCCCCCTTCAAACAAGAATTTTTGAGTCGGTCCATTATACATGTGAAAGAACCGGATACTAAAAACTAAAACGAGAGTGTGAAGTGAGAAGGGATTTAGGACCTTGTCTCCGTAGAAGTCAAATTCAGGCAAACAACCATTTCGTATCCACCTCTTCTCTTCGCCTACATTGTATATCGCAAACGGCATCTGAATCAGCGTATACAAGAATCCTACGGCTCCGCAGGCAAACACGTACCTGCACGAAAATTATGTTAACTTGACCGATTGAATATCCAAGTCAATTTATTACTCCATCCGTCCCATCAGACTTGTCATTTTAATATTATGCATAAAAATTAAGGAAATAGATTAAAGACATTAAATATAAATTATTTTGACTTAAAATAGCCGTTTGAATAAATTAAGTTATTAATTTCTCGTATCAACTATTAATCTCTCTCTTCTAAGGATATATTAAGAAAAAATTAATAAATTCCTTCTTGATATGTGAGAACGAGAAACATTATAGGACAAAAAAAAATTCTAAAGCAACAACTATTATGGGACCGGGAGAGTATAATGTATAGATTAATTGGAGGAAACATAAATTTCAATAATTCTTGATTTTTTTAATACATTCCATTTAATTGCATCGAGAGCTAAAAATCTCAACTTTGGTAACTGGGCAAGTTGAGTGGAGTTTACAGAAAGGGGTCGTTGCATATACATCATAATAGGTGAATTCCAATTTACTCGATTCTAGTCCCAAACGTCCATTAATACACATGATTGACGTGTACATATTGGTCATGAGTACTCAATTATATTACGAAAGTATAAGTACAGAAGGTGTGAACTATTGTATTCAAACCCAATTTTGCGACTCAATTGCATGCCTTAACACCTATATAAAAGGGAGTAAACTAAAACTTTTCCTAAATTGATTATTATACGATGAAGAATGTAGTGATATAAATGTGACATAAGTGGGGAAAAAAAAAATCAAAGATTGCCCACCAAAATATTGATCATATTTAAAAAAAAATGCAATTATAATTATATCTACCTGTAAGCTTTAAGATCAAAGAATTTAGCCTTGGAGCCATCATCATTGGTGAAATTGTTGAGGCCCATGAGCACAACTGAAGCAGCCAGGGCTAGCAAAGTTATGATCCTCAACAAAAGAACTGTCCTTAATACTGCTGGGCTAGCCATACTTGGGATAAAAAATAATAATAATAATCTTGTTCTTCGATCACTTTATTTCTTCAGTAATTGTGGGTTTTGATTTGTTTTTTTGAAGGTAAAAATGGGACCCTTTTTATAGACATTTTGTGATGTTGAATATATACATAGTAAATGTCGATGTTTTTTCCTAAATATTTGTGACATTGTAGGCATGCAGGCCGAGTCGAAAGTTTAATATTGGACGTAAAATAATGACAAAGGGTCTTGTTCTAGTTCAAAGCATAATCCAAGAATGGCATAAAATAGACTAAACATATCACAAGATCCAAAGCATAAAAGTTAGCATAAAAATATGATAAATTTTACGTGCTATGTTTGTATTGGATTTAGTGAAAAATATTAATTGAAAAATATCTTTTACTTTTATAAATTGTGCTGTGTATGTTCGATAGCAATTAATAATTGGAATCGACCTTGATACCCGAAAATTTTTTATTACGGCTTCATCCTCGTTCTTTTATGGTGAAATTGACCCAAATATTCACTTAATTTTAAAATAGAGTAAATTGCGATAAGCACCCCAACCTTTGGAATGTTTTGCACTTTGGTACTCAATTTTTGTATATGTGCGCTATGGTACCTAACATTCATCATTTGTGCATTGATGGCATTTTTTTATACTATTTCAGTGGAATATTCCTTAATATTCCTCAAATATGCCCGAATATTCCACAAAGATTCCATCAAAATAGTGAAAAAATACCACCTATACACAAATGATAAATGTTAGGTACTAAAACGCATATTTACAATAATTAGGTACCAAAGTGTGAAACACCCTCAAGGTTGGGGTGTTTAATGTGACTTACTCTTTAAAATATTAACCTACCATTTAAAACTTACATATATTTTTAGTCATAAGTTTATAATTGTTTATCTTAACAAATTTCACAAATGAGAGAAGAAATATAAAAGAGCTAAGAATATTTATATTTGTGATATTTGGGAAACATTTTTAATCCTATAAGTGGGGACTTTTTGATTTTGATTCCATTCAATCGGACTGTACCACATCTGATCTCATATTTTTTTAAAAAAAATTATCAATTTAAGTCCGCCTGATCCCTCCTATCATTTTTTTAACAACAATAAACACGAGGTCGTTATCTTTAGCATTTTGAGGATAAAAATTTATACGAAACCCCCTTATCAATTGTTCAAAATAATATTGTCCCCCTGAAATTTTCACCCCTACATTTATAAAATTATCTCACCCACAATTAACAAAAATTGATCCATAATTCATAGTTTTGATCCAAAATTTTGAAATTAAGGCATGGTTATTGGTTGAATGAAGAAGTCGTGGCTGCACACAGTGATTGCCTAAAAAGTTGTGACGTGCGATGCTTCTGTGGGTTGACGTGGCGTGATGATGGGGAAATATTACCACGATGAGAGAACAAAGCGAGAAGATCTGCCTCCACTCCACAATAGTCCACTTGACCCGCATGAACAAAAATGACCAATTTTTTTCTAAATCCCATGTTTGAGTGGGCACTTGATTTCTTCTTAGCAGATTTCAATTTTTTGTGCAAAAATTCGGTTGAAAATGGTGAAATCTATGACATGATAAAGAAAAGTGCAATTTAGCAAAGACTCGGCCTTTGGAAGGTTTGAATACCTGAAAATCTATGCAAATGTGCTACTAGCACCAACAAAATTTAACGGAAACAAGTTCTAAACATGGAAAAAGTTTAATTTTCAGCAGTGCCTTCAAATTTTACGTGTAATTATGTAGAATTATAGGGATCAATTTTTGTTAAATTATGTGAGAGAATTCTATGGATGTAGGAGGTAAGTGCTTATTGTACATTCTAAACACAATTGATTGGCACTCTACAGGCTAAAATTGAAGTTTTGAAATTTTGTACATTTGAAAATATATTAACTTGACACTTTGCACCCTCCACTCAATCCCATTGAAAATTTTCATTGGAAATAATATTTCGGCCAAAATTAAAAGGGAAATTTGGTATTCTATATAAAAATAAATAAAGTAACCGACTGAATGCCAACTTCTTCATACAAATTAGAATACAATATAGAAAAATTGGAAAAAAAATAAAATAAAAGCTAAGGAACTCCCCTTGATGGTTGGAGCGCTTCTCAATATCTCTTCAACTTTTCACCTAGTTTCTAGCAACAAATTGAAGTATCCTGACTATTGAAGTTGGGTAATAAACAATCATGGAAATATTAAACAAAAACAAGAAGATGACAACGAAGGGCACTTCACATAGAGAATAGACCATAAATATTTCTTTTTGGCTACTTTTTGTTGGTGTTTTTATTGAATTATACACTATCACACACAAGTTTATATCATTATCGCTCAATGACAACCTTATTTTTCAAGGCTATGAAGTGTTTTTAAAGTGATAGCAAATGTGGCCTTGCCAATTTGAAGCAACCTTTTATTAGTGAGGGTACTGAATTTATGATAAATTATTGATAATATCTAGGTCAAGTTTTGAATTTATGAGATTATTTTTTGATTTTCAGATTACCTTCTAAACTCTAGAGATTTCTTAATTTTTTCCAGAATATTATTTTCAGTGGAAATTTTTAATAGGGATGGGTGGAGGGTGTAAAATGTCAAACCAATATATTTTCAAGGGTATAAAAAATTGAATTTTAGGGTGAATAGTATCAATCAAATGTGTTTAGATAGTACAATATGCCAATTTCCCGAGCAAGTACAAGGCTTGAACACTTTCAAAGGGTTCAGTGTTCAAAGGGTTGGTGTAATTTTTTGCCCTCAAAATGTTGGAAATAATTGTCATTTATTTTACACGTAAGTTTTGCTATTAAAAAATTGACAAAAAGGGTTGGTGGGAATCAAATTGATAATTTTTCAAAGACGTGGAACCAAATGTGAGACAATCCAAATAAATGGGATCAAAATCAAAAAGTGCTCAACTTATGGGATAAAAAATGATAATTTTCATGTGATATTACATTATAAGACTTCAACATTTAAAGAAAAATAAAATTTTGAAATGAATAAAACTCTACTATTTTCCAATCAAATCAACTAAATGCATAATTATTTCACATAAATCAACTCAACTAAGACTTTAATAGTTAAAAAAATAAAATTTAATTTGACATTAATAAAATTCTTTTTTTTTTTTCAATCAAGGCAACTAAATACATGATTTTTCTTACATAAATCAACTCAAATTTTATTTTTTTTCACTACGCATAACCTAATTTTAAATATAAAAAACATGATTAAATTGTGAATAGCAAATTAAATGATGTACAATAAATAAATTGAGAGCGGCGTTTGACAATGATTAGTTTAATTTTGACCAAATAGAATTTTTTTAAAATTTTGAATTATTTAATTAAATAAAAAAATTGTGACCGGTTGATTCTCAAAATAACTTCCACACATGAAAAAAGAAAATAAAAATTAATTTTCTCTCACTTATCCTATTGATAAGTCCGCAATTATACTTTATCTTTATGTTTATTTTATCGAACTTATTGCGTATTTTTCTCTATTTGAGTCTTATTATGCCTAAATTTGAGTTAAATCGTTGTTTTATAGGTGAGATGAGAAAATTACCATAAAGGGCATGAAAAGTGGAAGTCAAGAGTTGGATATTTACACAAGATATCTTGAGTATCAACCCAATTCAAGTCATTTAAAGAAGAAATGAGTTTATATGAATAAGTACATACGCAAATATTCCAAGTATGTACCCAGTTTGAGTCATCAGGGGGATAAACGAATCTATAAGTTTGGGTACGTACGCAAAGTCTGTAACAACAATTTAAAACATTTCTTATTTGATTAGGACTCTTATTAGGAAAGAAGTTTTAAGGCGGATTTTGGCCCTTTTTAAGTCTAGATTCAGGCACGAAACAGTGGGGGAATGTTTTTAGCTATGTTTTTGAGATTAGAAAACCACTCTTTCAATTTCATCTACTTTGCATCGAGTTTTGGGATTTTTGAAGACGGAAGAATGAAGGAATCAAGAAGCGAAGGAAGAATGGCTATTGGAGGGAAGTTTACATCTGAATTCTCCATCGAATAAGTCTATTTCTTCTCCTTTTTGGATTCTTTTTCAGATTTCGTTCTTGTGTTTTTGAGATTCATTATGAACTAAACAAGGATTGGCTATCCCACGGATATTAATGCAATTTCGGATGTTTTTGTGTGCATGAATCTTACCTAAGAATTTAATCTTGGTTAGGGTTTGATCGCCCCTAAACAAAATAATTGGCTATTACTCCAAAACTCCTATTTTACACTCACTTCTCAAAACTTCCTAAAAATCTAAGTCACCATATCACCCACTAACAGACATGACAGTCAATATTGAAGAAGAACAAAAAAGGGTGAAAAAAATCATTCTTGATATTTTTTCAACAGTGTTGTTTCCAGATTAATATATTCAAGAAAACGTTGCATCTCCTATTTTTTGGTTAGAATATTTACTGCCAGGTTTTTTTCGTTTTTCTTTTTAAGCCAACTTTATAATTAAATTTACTCTAGATCATTTTTCATCATTTTTTTTCATTTGTAGATCATTATTTAGTTTCTTTGATGATGTTTTCATAGATTTATATTTTCAATAATCTCTATATATTTATCTTATTTTTATTTTCAAGTTCTTATTTTTTGGTTTGATTTTTTTTAATTTTTTATTTCAACTTTTTCCGTTTTTCTAATAATTATTGTTGGAATTCCTTATCTCCCTTTTTCTTTTTTTACATTTTTTCGAAATTGATAGATTTTATGTCATACTTCCAATTTTCATAGATCTCTTTATAATTTTTATATCTTTTTACTTAATGAATTCTTCATTTTTTTTGGATTTTTTAGTTTATCTAATTCTGTCACAAAGCTAAAGAATCGAGTTTAGAGAGAAGAGAGAGAGAGAGAGAGAGAGAGAGAGAGAGGAAAGTAATTCAGCTTAGAGAAAAATTGTATTAGCTGAAAAGTAAAGCAACAGTAATACAAAATTAATGACTCTACCTAACTAGCTATTTATAACCTAGCAACTAACCAACTTACTAAGAATAGAAAGAATACACACTAGCCTACACTACCACACTGCACCCTCAAGAATAAAATATCTAACTTAAAAGTTCACACCCCCACCTCAAGGTGGAGCTTGGTGGACCACTAAGCCCAACTTGACAAGAGATTTGTGAAAAATCGAACCCCCAAGTGCTTTGGTAAAACGTCCGCGAGTTGAAATGGAGAAGAGACATGGAATGGTTGGATGAAACCTAGCTTGAATTGATCCCGGACAATATGGCAATCTATCTCAAGGTGTTTAGTGCGCTCATGGAACACCAGGTTCTCTGTGATATGGAGAGCTGCCTTATTGTCACAGAAGAGTGGAATTGGAGCCGTAATGGGAATCTTGAAATTCTGAAGAATATATGAAATCCATTGGAGTTCACAAACTGTGGTCGCCATGCTACGATATTCAGCTTCGCAAGAGGACCTGGAGATAGTCTGTTGCTTCTTTGTTTTCCAAGAGACCAAAGCACCTCCTAAAAATACACAATAGCCGGTGATAGATCACCTCGTGAATGGACAAGTAGCCCAGTCAGCGTCACATTATGCTTGAAGAGTCAATGAACTTTGAGCAGGGAAAAATAAGCTAGTATTAGTGCTGCTTTTAAGATGCTCCCAATGTGCTTGAGTAGGGTGCCCAACGAACTGACTTAGCTGTTGGACAGCAAAAAACTAATGTCAGGTCTAGACATATTGAGGTAGAAGGGTCTTCCAACAAGGCGCATGTATTGTTCTACATCAATATAAGTTGGGCTATTATTTACTTCAAAACTATGGCCCTCAGGAAGAGGAGTAGCCGCTGGGTTGGAGCTACTAAGACTAGTGTCATGAAGGATATCCATAATGTATTTCCTCTAAGTGACTAAAGTACCATTAGTAGACCTCGCTATTTCAAGACCGAGAAAATATTTGGCAAAACCAAGGTCTTTAATGGTAAAATGTTGATCCATAAATTGCTTAACCAATTCAATGTCCTTGAGATCAGATCCTGTTATTAGCACGTCATCAACATACACCAACAAAGCTAAATAAGAAGAACCACTTTGTTTGAAAAAGAAACAGTGATCATGAGCACACTGTTGGAAGCCAAAAGACAGTAGCTGACTTGTGAATTCATAATTCCATTGCCTTGAAGCTTGCTTAAGTCCATAAAGGGACTTCTTTAACCAGCAAACCTGCCCCTTAGAGGCTTTGGTGTAACCCTCAAAAGGAATAAGGTAGACTTCTTCATCTAGAAAAACCATGAAGGAAGACATCATTTATATCTAATTGACATATAGGCCAAGAGTGGGTTGTTGCAATAGCAAGGAAGAGTCTCACAGTGACTAATTTTGCCACCGAGGAGAAACTCTCAAATAATCAATTCCATAAACCTGCTTGAAACCTTTGGCCACTAGTATGGCCTTGTATCTCTCAACACTACCATCAGGCTTTCTCTTAATTTTGTACATCCATTTAGAGCCAATTGCTTGCTTACCTTTAGGCAAGGTTGTGAGCTCCCAAGTGTTATTATTCTCCAAGATTGTTAACTTTTTATTCATGGCATCCACCCACTCTTTATGTTTTACAACATGTTAAAATGAAACAGGTTCATGAACCATGGATACAAGAGCCATGAATGCAGAATAACATGGTGTAAAAGTAAATGAATAAAAGATAAGAGTGTAGGAGTATTGGATGTAAGAGGGGTACCATCTGTAATATTGCAAACATAGTCTTGAAGCCAACTGGGAGGCTTCCGAAGTCGAAGGCTTTGTCTTGGGGGCAATTGGTTATCAGAAGGCATTGGAGGAGACACTGTAATGTCAAAAGGAGGATCACAAGAGGGATTTTCTAGAATTGGTGTGGGAATAGAGGGAGAAGTGCCATCAAAAATATCACAAGTAGTGGAGAATGGAAAGACAGTTTCATAGAAACATACATCCCTAGAAGAGAACACAGAATGATGAGTGAGATCATAGAGTTTAAAGGCCTTTTGTCCTAAACTATAGCCTAAGATGATACACTTTTGTGCTCTTGTATCAAACTTGGACTTATGAGGATTGGTGTTAGCTGCAAAGCAGAGGCAACCAAAGACTCGAAGATGCTTATAATCAGGAGGGGTATGGAAAAGGATGTCATGTGGAGTTTTCCAATTTAAGATAGAACTGGAAATTCTATTGACTAAGTATGTGGCAGTTAGTATAGAATCACCCCAGAATTTTGAAAGGAGTTTGGCTTGGAACATGAGAGCTAGGGCAATTTGGAGTAGTTGTTTATGTTTTCTTTCCACTACCCCATTTTGTTGAGGGGTGTAAGGGCAAGAGGTCTGATGGATGATGCCATGCTCAGAAAAGAGTTTTTTGTAATCTTGGTTAAGGAACTCAGTTCCATTATCAGATCTTATGCACTTGATATGACACTAAAATTATGTAGGAACGATGAGGATAAACTGGTGAAGGATGGAGTGAGTGAGATGTTTGTGGGGCAACAGGTATGTCCAAGTAGCCCTATTGTATTCATCTACGATGGTTAGGAAATAGTGTGCTCCTGAGATAGAGGGCTGCTTGTAAGGCCCCCACAAGTCCATGTGAACAAGTTCAAAACAAGCATTTGTACTTATGCAGCTTCTAGAAAAGGTAACTTGTGTTGTTTAGAGTAATGACAAACATCACAAGGTTGTATCTGATCAAAATTAGGGGCAGAAAGAAAAGTAAAATGCCTCATAGCAGAAGGAGAAATGTGGCCATCTCTTTGATGCCAAGTTTGTAAATTGACAGATTTAGAATTTATTCCAGTGGTAGCATCAGCCATTGAATTGACTTTTTTATTACAAGTAACGTTTTGTACCACGGGTGTACAATCAAAAGAAGCAGGTTCATGACAAATGTAAGAACAAGAATTAGAAAGCTAGAAGACTTGCAGGTGAAGGAGTTATTGTCTAACATATACAATGCTCCTACAGCTTTACCAATCACCACCAATCTTTCAGCTTGTTAACAGATAACAAATTGTATTTAAAGAATGGGATATAGAGCACATCTTGTAGAGTTATGTCAGGTGAAAGATGCACTTGTCCAGTATGTGTAACTGTTTTAACTGTGGCATCGGGCAAGTGAACTAATATCTCTTTGGTAGGAGGTTTAAGGTGAGCTAACAAATCAAATTGGGAGCAAATATGATTGGAAGCTCCTGTATCTATGATCCATACACCTAGTTTCACAAAATTCATGCAAGAGTGTTACCTTCAAATTCCACTGCAAAATTCACATCCTCCTTGGCAGGAATCTTGTTACCTTTCATAAGTTTGGCCACCTCTTCCCTTACAATGTTTGAAATGGTAGTACTCCAATCATTGCCACTGCTAGTAGGAATTGTCTCCAGTGGTGTATTCTGCACATTTTGCACGGCCGCTACAAACTTTTTCTGTTGATTTACACCTGGTCCTCTCCAAGTGCCTCCAGTTGCACCTTGTTGTTCCTTAAGCTCTTTATACCAGTCCGGATAGCCATGCAGCTTAAAACAAAGTCTCTTGTGTATGTCCAAGGGCATTGCAATGATCACAATGATCACAATACCTATCCTCCTTCTTATAATTTCCTCTAAAATTGGCTCTATTCAGAGTTTGTTTTCCATAGCCTCCCTTGACCAACAGTGCTGTTGTTTGCTACTTTAATGAATTAGACACAGGCATCTCTTTGGGCCTCCACTCTTTGTAATATAGAGTATGCTTTGTTAATCCCAGGTAATGGCTCCATAACTAATATTTGGTTTCTAACAGCTTCATAACTGTCATTTAACCCTATCAAAAACTGAATTAACATGTTTGAAGGGTATGTCTCATCAACCAAACGTGCAGCTCCACAAGTACAACCACAACTACACCTTGGAGTAGCATGTAGACAGGTCAGTTCGTCCCAAAGTGCCTTCAATTTGTTAAAATAAGCAGCTAAACTTAGTGTTCCCTGTGAAACGAAGCTAATCTCTCTTTTTAGTTGATAGAGCAAAGGTCCATTGCACTAACCGTACCTCTGCTCCAAATATATCCACAATTCTCTTGCATTATTAGCATACATAAAACCTTGCACCAAATCCTTAGAGATAGAATTGAGTATCCAGGATATCACCATGCTATTAACTCTATGCCATTGTTTGTAATTTGGACCATCAGACAAAGGTTTACGGATAGAACCATCTATAAACCCTAATTTCATTTTAGCATCGAGAGCGATCTTAACAGAACAACTCCAGGTCATGAAGTTCTTGCCGTTCATCGGTACGAACACCAAAATCATCCCAGGGTGATCTGAGTTATGGACGATCAACGACTCATCTGATTGACCGCCATTGAAGAGCACGAAGAACTTAGCAATAGCTCCAGAAGGTAAGAATGACGAAAAATCAGCTACAAACTGCAAGCGAAAGCAGAATAGTGCAGGATTGTACTGCGCTCTGATACCATGTCACAAAGCTGAAGAATCGAGTTTAGAGAGAAGAGAGAGAGAGAGAGAGAGAGAGAGAGAGAGAGAGAGAGAGAGAGAGGAAAGTAATTCAGCTTAGAGAAAAATTGTATTAGCTGAAAAGTAAAGCAACAGTAATACAAAATTAATGACTCTACCTAACTAGCTATTTATAACCCAGCAACTAACCGACTTACTAAGAATAGAAAGAATACACGCTAGCCTACACTACCACATTGCACCCTCAAGAATAAAATATCTAACTTAAAAGTTCACAAATTCCTAATTTTGGTATTTCATTTTTATGATTTTGGTTTTATAGATTTATTTTAATGATCTCCATATTATTTTGGTTTTGTTCTTTGTCATTAGTTTCTGCTTCTAGTTTTATATTTTTTGATCTTTTGTTTCTTTTATATTTTATTCTATGTTTTCCCTTTGTTTATCATTTTTTAGTTTGTTTGACAAAGTTTAATAGATTTATTTTTAAGTGGTCTTTGTATTTTGTTTTCTTCTTACTTCCAAGTTCTTATTTTTAGGTTTGATTCTTGATTTATGTTTTTCTACAAGATTAAGTGGATTTTGTTGGATTTCTTCTAAATTAATTAAGTATATTGTTTATTTTTTATTTTCATATATGAGTTTACAATTTTTATATCTTTTCACTTAATGAAATTCTTCAGACAATAGTTTTTTATTATTATTTTTTGATTTTTTTAGTTCATCTAATTCGTATTTTTTTAGTATTTCATTTTTATGATTTTGGTTTTATAGATGTATCTTTAGTAATCTTCAAATTATTTTGTTTTTGTCCTTGTTATTAATTATTCTTTAAAATTCTGAATTGTTTTATCTCTGTTTCTTTTATATTTTATTTTTTGTGTTTCTTAATGGATGCAAGGGATTTGTCGTGTTCTAATATCTATAGACAAAAATTTTAAAAAGATAAGAAATTTAATCATTACTTGTTATTCTGGTCCAAATCATTTAATTATTTTTTGTATATGCCTTCTAAAGATCTAATTACTTATACGTAAAATATACTTAAGAATGAGTATACTATAGTAGTCGATGTTATCACCTTTTGTTAAACACAAAAAAATGTAGGCTGGAAATAGAAAGAGGGCACGAGTAATCTCTATCCTTAAGGTTTTTATTGTCCCTACCACGAATGATTTGCTAGAAGTTACAGAAATACACCTCTATGACATTTTAAGCCCTGAGAAAATAGTTTCAGCAATAGCAATTTACTGAAAACAAAAGTGACGGTTTGTTATTTAAGGACGACTAGACAGAGCAGGTATGAGACATATTTATACTAACCAGATATTGAAGGCTAGCTTTGTTGTTTTGTAACCTTCAGCAATTTCAGGTTAGTAACCTGAGCGTTTATAACCACTAAATGCAAAATGATTGTAACTTCAACAGTTTCAAGAATTGAAACTATACACTATATATCACCCAACAAACCAATTCAAATTAAAATATTTTATTGTTAATATTTAGCTTATTTGTAATTTGGGTCGAGTTCCGAGCAAAAAAATGCAGTTGACTCGGCTCCTCACGATGATGCATGAGAGTTAAGTGCGCCTAAAGCGCCAATGTGACTAAGCGACGCAAATGCAACCCCGGCATGGGCGTGACATCTCAATTCTACTCTTAAGTTCCACAATTTAGTATTGGTAATAACATTTATGCTTATAAAGCAATAAATATTATATAATAAATTCAATATGAGACAAGAGACGTTAGTTTTGCAACCAATACATATTCCTTTCATATACTCTCTTATATTACAAGGTCTATATCAACAACTTTTTTACTTCATTTTTAATTTTAATCTTCATCTTATTATGTCTTATATCATCCCACTCTTTCCTATCGTACAAGTTCTAATTTTATGTAATTCAATTGATGAACTATTATATTCCAACTTTGGTACCAATATACTTTTTTGGTTTTTTTTTTTTTCTAACTTGGGTATTAAGAGAAAGTTTAAATAAAATATTATACGTCTCCTTGATTGTACGTACATATAGCTAACATAATTTTAATATTAATATTTGGATTGACTTTTTTATTAGAACGACAATTTGATCGACTCTTTATCACACAAGAAAAGTTGTGATTCTATAAATAAAAGAAAGATAAACTAATTTTAAAAGTTTTCAGCCATAATGTTTGTATGTAATTGTATGATATTAAATTAAATGCATAATATTTAATTGTAAAACTTTGTTAATTTGACATATCTATAATTGATTATATTAACTATGTGTTTTATTAGAATATTACTTTTGTTAATAAATGCCAATATAATATTAACTATTTATTATTGTTTTTGCAATTTATAGTAATCAAATATGTAAAATACAGTTTTTAATATTTATATAATTAGTAACTATCGACAATATCCGGACATTACGCTACTAAATATAGTCATACAACAACAAACGACCGACTATTATTCGTAGAATCAAAAAGATAAAATTATGTAATTCAAATGCTAAATTATTTCATATGTTTAGCATGGGCTATACGCTAGTTTATATTATTATATATTTGATAGTGGCCCGTTGATTTTAATTGTGCAATTTTGACTGAATACTATTTTCTCATAATTTTGAATTTTTTTATTAAAAAGAAAAAATATAATTGATTGGTTTTTCCAAAAAAAAAAAAAGGAGGAAACTCTCCTTCGTCCACATTAACTTCTATCACTCAAAACTCCTCTCTCATCCCACTACTTGAAACTTCTTTGATAATTTTGTTGTGCCATGTTTGGTCGGATACGAATTGCGTTCATAGTTCTTTTTCTCGGTCATTTCCATGAAATAAGTTGTGAAAGGCACTTGGTTTCTGCGTGTTTTATGAATGTTATGCATTTCCATTGATAATAGGGTTTCGGTTTTTTCTAGGCCTTGAAGAAGTTACGAAATTGGGCTGAGAAATACAGTAAAAAAATACATTTCATATTTTAAAATACAAAATATTTTTTCATTTGTTTTTGATGGATATGTTTGCTTGGGAGGTTAGAGCCCATTTCGATCGGCGTTTATGAAAAAAGAAGTGCTTAATTTTTATTTTTTTTTAACAAAAAAAGCATCTGGTAATCAAAAAAATTATGTTTGAATTAGCTTTTAGAAAAAAAAACACGAGTCAAGAAAAAACAAAAGGCCAAAAATAGCTTCTTTTATAAGCTACTTAGAGTAATTTTAAATAAATGCATTTTTAATAAAAAAAATACTATTCAAAAAATTTTTTTTTTTTAATTCATCCAAACAGACTCTTAGTTTGGTTAAAAACTAAAAAAAAAAGAAAAAAGTTGCCAAACCATGCTCTTACACGTGCAGCTCCGCCGGCGATTAATTATATTTTGAATAAGACATTCAATTATTCTCAAGATTAGACATTTATCATATATTTGGACAATAGATTACGTGGTTATATGCTTGTATTTGAGTTTCATTTTTAAACACATAACTTTTATAACTAGTTAAGGGGCACACTCTCTAGCGTGTGCAACAAAAATGATATAATTTAATTAAAATTTTAAATATTTACAGAATACCACTATAAATAGTTATTAATTTTCTTTTATGAGTATACCTTCTTAAAACTGATTAAATTAGTTTTATATTAAATTAATGATAAATGAAAAGTAAAATAAGAAGAAACAAAACAAAATGTGTAATAGTGGGAGGGGTGGGAGAGAGAGAGGGAAGGGGGGGAGGGGGGGTGGGGTGGAGAGATTAACGTACCACACAAGGGAAGAAAATCATTAATTTCCAAGTTGGGAAAATTACAATTCGGCCCTGACATTAAGCCAAATTACAGTTATACTCCTTTGGGTATAGAAAATTACACATACCTCCCTTGAGGTTTGGATCCGGCTAACATTCAAAGAAAAGATACTGAAAATGACTTTATTATCTTTGTCGAAATATTAAGAAAAAAATAAGAAAAAACTTTCACAATTCGGGTTAAACGCAAAATGATAAATCTGTCCATTTTCTCAATCATAATTATCAATTAAGAGTATTATTGTCTACGAAAAAAGTATGAATTTTTGGAAAAGGCATAAAATTGGAGTTCTATAATTAGTGATCGAAATGCGCTACCTATTAACGGAACTCAAACCTCAATGGAGTTATATATAATTTTTTATACATAAGAGAGTCTAGCTATTTTGACCGGATCTAAGTCTAATTTTCTCTTTCCACGAAAAATATAATTTTAAGTTTGGGAGATTAAGAGGTCGGAATCGGAAGTGTTACTACAACTACATTTGGGCTGCTTGTTGTAAAAGCTGGTTAATACATTTGGGCCTTCGAGAAGTTATGAAATTGGGCTGCGAAATATAATAGCCCAAAAGGCATAAAATTGAAAATAAGTAAACCAGTGGAGATGCGGGGTATCGATCCCCGTACCTCTCGCATGCTAAGCGAGCGCTCTACCATCTGAGCTACATCCCCTTTACGTTCAAGTTTCGTACATTATATAGATTGTTATTAAAACACACAATAAAATTTTATATAAGAATTCTCTCTTAATTTTAACAAATACTAAAACAATTATATATTGTATATAAAAATAATAAATATTTATAGTCTATAAAAAAAATAAATATTTATAATCTAAATTATTCAAATTTTAAATATATAATTAAATTGTATATATTTTTTTTAATTTTCCACGCATAACAAGCGTGCCCACATTTCACTAGCTTTATATAATATTCTTTAAAGAGTGTTTCATAGTTTTTTTATAAAGCCTTGTAATTTTTTCTATAAGACGAATTTGACCTCCTTGATTTGGGCTCCATTGTAAGGATGTAAGGGCGATCAAGTAAATTACAGTTCTTATCAATTCAACTTAAAGCAATTTGATTACACATTTCACCACTATAGTGAGATATGCTATCCCATAAATTGATGAATAAAAAATCGAACTTGAACTTTGTAAAATTTGAAAATAATATATCAAATATAATTATAAATGCAATATGTATATAACCATACTCACAAATTCCTGCCAAAACGCACTGTTTTAGTTACAAAGATCAATAAATTATTGTGTCGCAACGTAGTTATCAATGATTTCACAAATATCACTAAGACTTTACAAGAATCCATAGCACTCATGATTAAGCTAAACTATTCAGCTCATTAATAATCATTTATTTATTATAAGTACAGCGATCAATTTCTATTAACTATAATGCGCACTATATCCATATAGTAGATGCATATAAGAATAATTGAAAAACATTTCCGTTTTCGTATAGTACACGTATTAAACTTAACGAATAATATTCGTACTTTTGATATAGCAAGTTCAATACACGTATTTTATGTATTGCGCATAATATTTGACGACTAATACTTTATTTATGAAATATTTATTATGCAAGAATCACTATCACTCTAACTAGTCATGAATGCATAATTGATACATATCAGTATTTGGATCCATAGTATCCGCAAATTTTAATATATTGGCATGCGCTAATTTTGTTATTCATCGTGCCACTCTGGAAGATTGATTGGGATTTAGTCAATTCCACAATTTGAAATTAAAAATTAATTTGTTTGAAATAATACACACATAATTAAAATCTGCGGTAACGTAGTTGACATTTATATGTGCTATTATTTACCTAAAAGTTAGATTTAAATTAAATGTGTTAGGTGGATTGATCCACAAACTCGTCATGTCAATTCATCATTCCAACATTTTATTGATTACGATTAAAATACTTTTTATTTAGCATGTATAATGATTACTCAATAATTTATCAATTTTATTAATGCTAACCCATTCTTCAATCTACGAGTCGAAATTAATGATTTATTTAAAAAGGATTAACATGAAAATTAATATACTTATATGCAGAAAATAAAAATAATAATAGTAAGTTTATTATTAAAGTAATTAAACAGAAATATTATGTAATTCATAATATAATCGATAAAATCTAGTATAAATGTGGGGTTAATTTAATTTTGGTCCTGTAAGTATGCCTTTGTCTAATTTTGATCCCATTCGTTTCAAATTTCTCAATTTCGGTCCCATATATTTTAATATTCTCAATTTTCGTCCCATATATTTTAAATTTTTGTAATTTTGAATCATTTCTAAAATTCTATCTAATCTTTAACGGCCAAGGCACACGCACCTCACGTGACCGTTAAGTTCCATACGCTTCAAATTTTTGCAAAGTCCCAAAATTGCAAAATTTTGAAATGTATGGGACCAAAATTGAGAAAATTGAAACAAATGGGACCAAAATTGGACGAAATTTTGATCCCACGTGAGGGGCGCGTGCCTTCGCCGTTAAATATTAGATAGAATTTCAGAAAAATTCCAAAATTGCAAAAATTTGAAATGTATGGGACCAAAATTGAGAACATTAAAAGGAATGGGTCCAAAATTGAACAAAGGCATACCTATGGACCAAAATTGTAATTAACCCTATAGATGTGCATATATCTTTAAATTTAAGTATAAATTACTTTTATTGTTATTCGAGTCATATCAATTATTATACAGTATATGCATTTTATACCTAATCAATCATGTTATATGATGAGTCAGGTGTCACCTCACCACGCCACGTTACTATGCACCTCAAATCCGCCTAAGTGGGAGAGTGCGGCCCTCGATATAACGATGGCCCTCGAAAGGGCTTGCAAGCCGACTTCCCTCCCTCGAGAGCTCCACAAGACGCCAACACGCTGCCACAGGTACCCTCGAACTGGGAAGCGGCCCTTGAGGGCATCCCCGTCGAGGGCAAGGTCCCATACTTAGCCTTTGCAAAGTTGGACGTACAATAGGAACAAATACAGCTGACGACCTCTAACAGGTGCAGTCCACTGCCACCTAACGCATCCCAGTGGCACATGGGTCCATCCCTTTAGTCTTTGGCGTATTAAATGTCAAGTCATAAATACAATCCTTGGTCATAAATACCAAAGATGCACATTTATTGCCAACAAGACCCCTCATTAATGAAGAGTGGGAGTAGCTGCCAATAGGATCCATGGAAGGGGGCAAAAGGCACAAATCTGAACGGCCACAGGGTCGAAAGTGACCGGTTCCCACCAATCATGTCACATCCAGGCTCATCACTCTCATATAAAAGCTCTCAATGGCTCTCCACCCAAGGGTAAGACACACGTAAGTTTCAAAAACACAAACAACCTAATTACTATTCATCATCTTCTTCACCCGTATATTCTCAACTGACTTGAGCGTCGGAGAGCCTACGCCGGGACAAAACCGACTAGTCTCACGTGCGTTCCTCCCTCTTTGATAGGTGGGCCACCAGCAAGGACATTTCGGAGTACAGATTACCCCGACACGTGGTCAACCAAGATTCGACCGCATCATTATATATATATATATATATATGTATATATATATATATTTGTACACGACTACAACAAAGAAACTTAAAATTAAAATCTAATAAGATTTAAAATGGTATATCCATCACGGTTAGTTTAATTGTATAAACTAATCAATATCTAAAATTGTTATTTATCTCTTAATTATAACTTTAATGATACTTTCTTTATTTTGTTAATTAAAATGACTTTTGCTCAATAGTTCAACATCAATATTCATCATCGATCAATTAATTTGTCTAATCGATGAAATTACAAATTAACTTTTTTAAATTTCCATAAATCAATAGTTGCGACAATATTCGATTTCTATTGTTAATCATACATAAAGAATGTTTATAATTTTATTGATCTTTATTTTTCCATCGTGAAATAACTTATTGGATTTTTTATTGGTATAGAATTAATGATAATATGGTTCTTTTTGAAAAAAAAAATTTATTAACCTTTTCTTTTAATAAATGCTATAACGTTTAAAATATGTAATTTTTCTCTTGACAGTAATTTTTTTAACATAATAATAACATAGAATATCAATAAGAGATTGAATCATTGTTTACTTGTAGTCAATGTTTTTTTTATATTGTCAATCCTATAAATATTATTTTGGGTATCATCTTAATCATATTAATTTCGTGAAATTGGATATAATTCGCACTATTTATTTATTAATTAATAAATCACTATTTATTTATTAACTAATAAATATGATATGTTATTTTTTAAAATAATACGTGCCTTACACAAAAAGTTATTTCTACATGCATTTTTTACTTATAAAAATATATTTATTTTTTAAAACTGGTGCATTATGAATTGGATTTCGATAACAACAATATATGTGATAAATTTATTTTTACTTTTTTTTTATAGATTATTCTATTCAGAAAATTATGAGAAAATTAATGATGAGAATTTTTAAAATTGATGTAATTTTAAAATTAAATAAATAATATATTATTATGTGGCAAACATTCCCTTTCTCGCTTTCGTTAGCATTTTTAGAAGAGGACGTGAATTCTCCCAAGTCTCCCAAGTCCAAGTGAGAAAACTAGTACCCTCAAAAACTAGTAGGTGGCCTTCAAAGAGGCCCAAATACAAAAGAAGGCCTCAAAGTGAAATAGACTCTACAAAAAGGAATCATTACTTGAGCCTACCCTATATTGAGTTCAAGGTAAACGTCCTCAAAGAAGGGCCCAATGAGGTCCTTGAGGGATTCAACTTAATAAACGGAAGTCCATATATAGTGAATTATCTGAAAGAGCCTGAGAAATAGAGTCATATCAAGGTATTAAAGCCCCATTCGAGGGCAAGAAGGCTAGGGCCCTTTGGGCAATGCAGTGTACCACTAACCTGCTAAAAGGAGGAGCTTACCAACCCTGTCGGACAAAGAGAGTTACTATCACCTAACATGTACTGGCAAGATGTGATAGCCATTAATGCTCTTTCTTAAAAGATATATTGGGCATTTAATAAATGGGATATACAATAAATGCTAAATCAAGCCCCATTAATAAAAGTATCGCCTTGCCGTCATGGAGAGGCAAAAAAAAAAACAAAAAAAAACATACTCATTTGTACTTTACTTGTCAATGAAAAGACCAACCCCTATTATTTAAGTCAAATCAAGGCTTATTTTTCCTATAAACAGTCTCCTGCCTTCCCAAAAAAGGTATGATGATTATTATTAATCAACCCATCTCATACTCTAAGCTCATGCAATAGTTATAATTCATTACCTTCTTTCTCCCTCCACGCACTAGAAGTGTTTCCCACACTTACTTAAGTATCAAAAAGCCTACGTTGGGGCAAAATCAACTAGTCTCACGTGTGCTCTTTTTCTTTTAATAGATAGATCACCAACATCTCATTCGGAGCGTGTTAGCCCGGCTAGGTAGTCAAACTAAAGAGACCCCCATAGGGCCAAAAAGTTTGCAATTATCGTCGTCGAATATTTCTCCAAGATGGTTGAAGCATAGGCCGCCCCCAAAATCACAAATGCCTCATATGGGCCTTCCTTAGGAAGAATATTATCTATCGGTTTGGGGTACCTCGAGTCCTTATCTCAGACAATGGTCCCTAGTTTCAAAGCAAAAATATCACGAAATGGTGCCAAGATTACAACATCTAACAACACGTTACCTCGGTGGGAAATCCTTAGGGGCAAGTGAGAGTAACTAATAGGACTATTCATTAAATTTAATAGGAAAGTTTTCATTTTTAGAGCACTATTTTGTCCAAATTTGACATTTAAAACTCTAATTTGCCCAATTTCAATTTTAGGACCTCAATTTAATAATTTCTGACACATTAAGGACTTCCAACATAAATTGATCGAATTTTGCTTACATGGTACACCAATTTTCAACTAGTCCTCCAATGATGTCATCTTTTTGGTTAAATTGCACAATTCGAGGCATCAAGTCCTAAATGTATTAAAAAAAATTAAATTGATGTCCTAAAATTGAAAGTGGGCAAATTAAAGTCCTAAATGTCAAATTTGTGCAACATAGTGTTCTAAAAATATAATTTTTCCTAAAATGAAAACTATTAAGATTCATATCAACAATCCTAAAATTCAAATTTCTACACAATAAATAAAAGTAGTATACAATACTTTCTTGTATGTTGATTTTGTAGAAAAAGTTGAATATTGTGGGGTTTGTGAGAGAAGAAAAATTTTAATAGAATTTTTGATGTTTTAATTGGAATAAAAGAGAGAATTAAAACCAAATAAAATTTTTAATATTTTTAATTTGGAGAGAAGAAAGCGAAAGAGAGGAAAGAGAAAGAGAGAATCTAGTTAATTATGTTAAATGAAATTGTGTAAATATAAATCATCAAAAATAAAATAGAGTAGAGAAAATTAAAATTTTTATTATATACCTTATGTAAAAGTCAAAATTTTATTTTAGAGAGGGCGAATTTTAAAATTCTAATATATATATATATATACTATTATAAAAATAAAGTTACTTTTGTCTCACAAATTGCAGTTATTGATGTGATTTTACAAAATTTGCCCTTCAATTTTATGTAGAATAAATAGAGATATGTAAAATTATGGATAAAATTAAAAATTCACATGAAATGGATTCAATTCGAATACCAAATTTTAATGTGCCAATTTTACCCTTTAATTAGTAAGCACGTGCGATAAATAAGCAAATAAAAAGGTCAATATTGTAAGATTGCATCCAATTTAAAAACCCATGTTTTCAACCTACAAACCACTTTCTCTAATTACCATTACTTGGTTTTTTTTTTTCCTTTTGTGTTTATTCTTTATCATGTAATTTTATTTCATACTAGCAACACCGCACACTCTACGTGTGTGTAAAATATAAAAAATATATTTTAATTTAGTACTTAATTTTTTTTAGCATGAAAATATAAATATATTATTAAATTTCTTTTATAAGAATACTTTTTTAAGAATTATTTGAAATAATTTATTAAATTATAATAATTTAAAAATAAAATAATTATATGAAATCAAATTACATGATAAAGAATAAATACAAAAAGAAAAAAAAAATCAAGTAATTGTAATTAGAGAAAGTGGTTAGTGGGTTGAGAACATGGATTTTCAAATTGGATTGTGATATTACAATATTATCCTCTCTATTTACTTTTTTGTTGCATGTGTTTACTAATTTAAAGGGTACAATTGACACATTAAAAATTGGTATTCGAATTATATTGATTTTATGAAAATTTTCAATATTAGCCACAATTTTATATAGTTCTATTTATTTCACTTAGAGTTGAAGGGAAAATTTTGTAAAATCGTAAAAAAATCTATCATTTTAGACACAAAAGTGACTTTTTTTTATAATAGTATAGATAATTATTTTATTTTAAATTATTATAATTTAATAAATTATTTTAAACAATTCTTAAAAAGATTAAATTATTTCAAATAATTCTTAAAAAAGTATTCTTATAAAAGCAATTTAATAAAATATTTATATTATCATCCTAAAAAAAATTAAGTACTAAATTGAAATATATATTTTTTATATTTTGCACACATATAGAGTATCTAGTGTTGCTAGTATATACTAAAAATGAATTTTTAAACAATTGGGGGGAAGGGTTGGTGTGTTTGGAAATTAGTAATCTTTGTTTTTTTTTTTCAGATTTTTTAAATCTATTTATTTATATTCTTTGTCAACAATTTATAACTTTTTTTCTAGGGGTAAACATAAATTTTTAAAAACCGTTAGAACCACCTGCACTATATTGAACCACACCGTTCTTATCAACTTTTTCACAAATTAAGTTCAAAACTACGCCGTAAATTTGATTCGATTCTAATTTTTTCATCAAAACACATCGAATTAAACTGCTCTCATGCATTTAGTACATATGTCGAAATTTATCCCTTTATTTAACTTAAATTTTTCAACATATAATATAGATTATTAATCCCTTTTTAAATTGTCCCAAATTTCGTTGGTTATTGATTTAATTCTTGAACAATTCATATACAATTAACCATTAAATATTAACTTTATGGTCTCTATTTAGTCTTTATACTTTTTATTTCAAAATTTTATTGTCATGCATTTTTTTTAGTATTAATTCTAATATTTTGCTAATATTAAAAGATGATATTTTTTTTTTACTTTTTATATAATTATTTTTCATTATTTAAAACCATCAAATCACACCGAACCGATTCACATTGCAATTTTAGTTTTACTTTCAAAAAATCACAATTTGAAACACATTTTGAATAACACTTCATTGATTGTGAATAGCAATTAACTACTAGTAATATTGACATATTCGATGTATATATATAATAAAAATATTAATTTATTTTAATGACTTAATAAATTTTTTTGATAGTGTCTATTCTATTAAATATATTTTTAATAGATTTATGATATATTGAATAATATTAGGAGATAAAAGAGGATAAAGAAGTGAGACACGGACAAGGAGAGAAAAAAGGGACAGAAAATAAAAGAATGATATAAGAGGAGGGAGAAGAGAGAAAGTAAAAAAAAAATGATAAATTAAAAATTAATCAGATTAAAATTAGTTATTAAAGGATATTCTTTCGTTTTAAATAATAGTATAAATAATATAGAAAATAGTATAGATAATAAACTAATCTCACGTTTTTTGTTCATTTTTATTTTGCCTTTTAATAAGCGAAGTCCCACACCTTTCGCACCACTCCACACCCAACCCCTTCATTGATATTTGTACAAAATACAAAATTATTCAGCCATAAATACACACACACACACACTCTGAGAATTCCCGGGATAATCAATTCAGTCGATTTCGAATCAAAGATCAATGGCTACAATGCGAATTCCAGAAGTGGAACTGAACTCCGGCCACAAGATGCCTGCCATAGGCTTCGGAACTGGAGCACATCCAGTGCTGCCGCCGGAGCAGCTCGTACCCCACCTAATCGATGCCATCGGAGCTGGCTACCGCCATATTGACACGGCGATGCTCTACCGCACGGAGGAGAGCGTCGGCCGAGCTGTGGCGGATGCGGTGGGCAGCGGCCTCGTTAAGAGCCGCGATGAACTTTTCATCACCTCCAAGTTATGGTGCACCGACGCGCATTCTGATCTGGTCCTCCCTGCCCTCAGGGAAACACTCAGGTAACTAATTGACCTAATTTGTGTATTTTGGACCATTTTATGGAGAATTAATTTTGTGCATGTTATTTGGTGTAATTCTCTGTTACTAAGCTTGCCACTTCTGTTTTTCAATTTGTAATTTTGAATTTGTAAACAATTTAATGCTGTGATTGCATGGATTAAAGAGGAAAAAGGTTGATTTGGGAGACTTGGTTTGGAGTGTATTGATTATTTATAGGTGTTTGCTTGTGATATGTTTTGTGGAAATATTTTTTGACACTTGTTTGTTGTGTTTTCATAAATTTTTTAGGAAGTGTTCGAGTTACTTTTTGTATATAATAACTGTATAAAAATGGGTTTAGCTTTTGGGATAAGTTGTGGTAGTTGATATTTGAGGAAAAAAGTATTTTAAATAAGTTGTAGTCAAATCAGAGTGCGTTAAATTGTTTATTCTCTTCATTTTTTCAGCTTTTCTTTTTTCAATGTTTTGGCTCTGAATTGTCAATATTTAAGAAGTAAGTGTCAGATCCTTTCTGGAACAAGTTCTTCACAGAATTCCTCACAGGCATTTGCAGTTTAAAGGTTCTATTTTTCTCAATAGTAATTTTCTTCTTTTTTTTTTTTAAAGTACCCTCTCGTTTGAAATAGTCAATGCTTTTGAAAATTAGTGTTGTCAAATTATTATTTTAAATATGATATAAAGTTTTAGATTTACATTGAAATGCGGTACTATGGAACTATGCAAAATCATCAGCTTAACTTTCATCTAATGCCCTCTTAAATCATAAATTTCATTAAGGATGGACGGAAAACTAGTTTTAAGTGGCTATTGAGGATACTTTTGATAGTTTAATGGTCCTATTTATTTTATCTTACTCAAGTGAAATCAACTTATGCGGTAAAATGTTTGATTGAAAGAAGACAAGTAATGAAGAACAATTTTTTATTTACCATTGCAGGAAGTTGGGCTTGCAGTATGTGGATCTGTATCTTATACATTGGCCAGTAAGGCTGAAGAAGGATTGTAACTCTGTGGAGCTAATGCATTTTGATATAAAAGAAACTTGGGAAGCCATGGAAGAGTGCTCTAGACTGGGCCTGGCCAAGTCCATTGGTGTCAGCAACTTGAGCTGTGCAAAACTCTCTAAACTCCTGGAGAATGCCACCATCCCACCTGCAGTTAATCAGGTAATTCATCCCTCTCTCTCTCTCGGAATAATTGTTGCCTGTTTTACAATAGCTGAAAGATGGAGCATATATTGTTCAGTTGTTGAAGGTTGATTATTGGTTTCCGGCTGATTGGCTGTTGTTGATTCATATTGTTTATGTGATGAGTGGCTGTTGATATTCTTGATGTATTGATGCTAGCAATGACTCAAATAAAAGAAAAAGAAGAAAGAATGAATGATTGAGAAGCAGTAATTGTGATTAATGTGTGGAGTTAACTATGTTCCAGGTAGAAATGAATGTTGGTTGGCAGCAACAGAAAATGGTGCAATTTTGCAAGGAGAAAGGAATCCATGTTAGTGCGTGGTCTCCGCTTGGAGCATCTGGGTCCGCTTGGGGTTCGAATGCAGTAATGGAAAGTCCAGTCCTCAAAGAAGTTGCAGCAGCCAAGAACAAGACCCTACCACAGGTGCATTAAAGTAATTTTTTTTATTTTTTTTATTTTGGTGTTGCATTAACAAAGTAATTGCCTTGTGTCTACTCATGCCAGATTATGTTCAATGACAAAATTATATCACGCACATAAATTGCTCCTTGTTGGTATCAGAATTACATGTACCTCCCTTATATACGCAGACGTGCACGCGCACACACATTGTATCTCGAGTTTGATTCACATTAGAACACCAACACATGCGTGTTTGCTTCAGCCCAATTTGCATGGGGACTCTAATCTTTATGGAAATCAAATCTGCATTAGAATTTTCTCACGTTTTGAGTGATTTTTTTCGGACTTGATGTAGGTCGCATTGAGATGGGTTTTTGAGCAAGGAGCGACCCCGATTGTGAGGAGCTTCAATAAGGAGAGAATGAGGCAAAACCTTCAAATTCTTGATTGGGAACTGACTGATGAAGAAGTTCGTAAAATACAGCAGATCCCACAGCAAAGGGTCGGCCTGGGGAAGGACTTTGTTCGCCCAGATGGCCAATACAAATCACTCGAGGAACTCTGGGATGGAGAAATATGAATCTGCACTTGTTTGTATGCTCACGTTGTCGGGCAAATGTAATTCAATATCATGCATTTCTCTGCAATAAAAATGTAGTTTGATTTTTGAAACTCCAATTTGTGATTTACTCCACTTAATCAAAAAATTACTTGGGCATCCAATGATGTAACTATATCCGGGATAGGCCTGTTAGTGGGTAGGGTAGGATTACCCTACCCTGATCCTTATCTCAAAAAATACGCAAAAGAGAAAATCTTATATCTAACCCCACCCTATTTAAATACTGAGCCAATGGGCCTGTGTATTGGGTCTATCCTAATTTTAGGATCTGAGTTCAAACCCAACACAACCATTTTTATTGTTGTCCCTATGTGTGTGACTGTGTGTTTTTTTTTTTTTTTCAAACCCATTTGAGACTGCAAACACATAGTTCACACAATTACAAACACTGAGTTCACACAATTACAAACACTGCACACATTGTTAACACAAACATACACGCACACAGACAGAACACTACATATAGTTACACACACTACACACATAGTCCACACACACATTGCACAGTTCACATACACACACACACTGGACACACAGTTCACACACACACATGTACAAACTTTAGAATTTCACACACACACACACACACACACATGTACAAACTTTAGAATTTCACACACACACACAGATATTGAAATTTTACATGTTACACACAACATACACGCTCAAAATTCTTGAAATTTGTTTATTTGGACAAATAAAATTGCAAATTAAAGTAATAGTAAGAACACCCTTTGAGTATTATTACTCAATATGTACGAACAGATAAGGTCTCACCCTACCCCATATATTAGAATCAGTATGGGTTTGGATAGGGTATAGGTAGATTTCAAATTTTTAGTGCATGAGTATATACGAGTAGAAAGTGAATGGATAAGGATAGGATAAACTCTATCCATTGACAGGCCTAATCAGAGAGCCAGAAAGTTGAGCCCATTTAGGTTGAACCATGAGGAGAAAATGATCGTACACCTATCATCTTGGAGGTGCAATGCAAAATTATCTATCTTTCTCAATTTGGGGTCTGTTTGGGTAGATTTTTTTAAGAAAAGTGTTAGTCGAATCATTTTTTTATAATAAAGTTTTTTTAAAACTCAACAATTTTGCGTTTGGATACAATAATTAAGAATTTATTTGAATAGGCATAAAAAAGAAGTGTTTGTCAAATTATGGTGGAGTTTTTTTTTTTCAAATTAAATAATTTTGCGTTTGAATGCAGCAATTTTAAGTAGTTAAAAAGGTTCTTTTATTTGAAAGCCGGTCTAGATAAATTTCAAAAAAAGCCACTTTTGGACCCTCTTTTAGTTTTGTCTTATTAGAAAAGTCTAATCAAACACAATTAATGAAGTTCTTTTTTCTTTTTTTTTTGTGCAAAATTAATGCTTCTCTTCTAAAAATAGTCTAACCAAACAGGCTTTAAAAGTTTGTTTAAAATGTGATTTTCTATGTAAGCTACTTTAAGTAGAAGTTTTCTAAAATAAGGTCATCTCGTACAAGTTTATATAAAGTAGGCCTCTCACTAAGTGCCTACATGCTTATTTTTAACTTTTCTATGGGTTTAAGAATTGAATTGTAACTGACTGCCTAGAGCTTTTAACCTGGACTGGATCCCTTACCCTATAATAGTGCCACATCCCTTGCCCCATACTCTAGATGTACGATACATGTAAATTTTGAATATTTACTTAACGATAGAATATTTAGTCCATTAATTGTATTATTTTGGTTATCTAATCTAATAAGGAAATCTCTTTTTTGCCGTTGTGTAAATCTTCAAGATTTACGCAGTGTCACACATTTAGAGTGTGGGGTAGGGCATATGACACTATCACCGGATAGGGGATCTGGTCTGTTTTTAACCTCTATCTCTAAAATCGAAATGTTTATCTTTCTATTTATTGGATATCACTATTATTTGCTCTATTCTCTCTCTAAGTTATTAAATAGTTTCTTATTATTTTTTTTAAGATAATGACTTAGCCATGGATAAATCTGTGACTGGATTAAATTTATTTTAATTTTTTTTAGCCTAGCCATGGATCCTAATTTTTTTTTTTAATTTTGACTCTTAATCTATGGCTAAGATTTTTTTTTTTTTTTAATTTCAAGCTTAGCCACGGATTTATCCATTGTTAGTTCGTGGCTAACATAATATAGCTTTTTTTTTAAAGTACAGACATTTAGCCACAGATGATCCGTGTCTAAGCTAAATAATTTTTTTTAAAAAAATACAAGATAAATCCGTGACTAAGAAATATATATATTTTTTAATTTCAATCTTAGCCACAGATAACATAATTTATTTTTTTTAAAAAAAATACAGACATTTAGCCACGGATTTATCAAGTGGCTATGCTAAATAAATTTTTTTAAAACGATACAAGTTTAGCCATGGATTTATCCATGGCTAATAGTTTTTTTTAATTACAAGCTTAGCCACGGATTTATCCGTGCTAACATAATTTAATTTTTTTTAAAAAAATACAAACATTTTGCCACGGATAAGCCCATCGCTACAAAAATTTTATTTTTCTTTAATTTTTTATATAGATATTAATTCCGTGGCTAAGCTAAATATTTTTTATTAAAAAATACAAGCCTGGCCACAGATTTATCCGTGGATAGAATAATTAATTTTTTAAAAACAAATACTGACATTTAGCTATGGATTTATCCGTGGCTAAGCTAAATAATTTTTTTTAATAAAATACGAGCTCAATCCGTGCCTAAGAAAAATTTATTTATTTTTAATTACAAGCTTAGCCGCAGAATTATCTGTGGCTAACATAATTTAGTTTTTTTTTAAAAAAAGTACAGACATTTAGCTATGGATAACATAATTTATTTTTTTTAAAGTACAAACATTTAGCCACGGATTTATCCATAGGCTAAGCTAAATATTTTTTTAAAAAGAAAATACAACCTTAGCCACGAATAAATCCAGTGGCCAAGAAAATTTTATTTTGTTTCAATTTCAATATTAGCCACGGATTTTATCCGTGGCTAATATAATTTAAATTTTTTTTAAAAAAAATACGGACATTTAGCCACGAATTTATCCATTGCTAAGCTAAATAATTTTTTTTTTAAAAAAAATACAAGCTTAGCCACAGATATATCCGTGGCTAAGAATTTTTTTTAAATTACAATCTTCTAAAATAAATAATTTTTTTTAAAAAAAGCACTTAACCACGGAATTTATCCATGGCTAGGCTACAATAATTGGGGATGGCAATGGGTTCGGGTTTGGCAGGTCACGACCCGGACCCGACCTACTAGGGTCGGGTTTAGACCCGGGGAACGAGTCTTGGGGCGGGTTGCAGGTCCAAAATTTTGAACCCACCCGAGTTCGGGTTGAGTCTCGGGTCCACTTAAACTCGACCCGGACCCAACCCCGTATATATATATATATATATTTAATTAATATATTTATAATATATAAATAAATAAAATTAAAAAATAAGATATTTTTGATGTTTGAGAGTGCATTAGGATCAAATTACATATTTATATATTTATAATATATAAATATATTTAATAGTGCTATTTTTTATGTATGAGAGTGCATTATGCTTTTTTCTCTTAATAATCTTAGGATTCAAACTGCAAAATATCCAATAGTGTAATTTAAATATTATTATTTCTCATCTATCTCTACATGTTTCTTCGTGAATTTGGTTTTGTTTGGTCGATTTGTTCGTTTTCTTATTTTCCTTCGTGAATCATTATATTTGTTTCATGTATTTGAATTGTTTCTTTCAACCAAATAGAACTTTTATCAAAATAATACAATTTTATATAATTTTCATCATTCTATCCTAAAATGGAAAAAAGGTAATTACTTTTTTGTACAATTTAAAATTATTGTTTCAAAGAAATTTGTTAAAAATAGAAATTTGAATTACTGGGGCAGGTTCGCGAGGCGGGTTAGGATGGATAGGAACCCGACGAATTCAAATGGTCCAAACTATCAGGTTCGGGTCTAACACGGGTCCAGGACTCGCCAGGTCTGGGACGGGTCCCGAGTCCAAAAAATTCTAACGGGTCGAGTCTTGGGTTTGGCCAAACCATACCAGACCCGTTGCCACACCTAACAATAATCCGTGGCTAATTGCTGCTATAAAAACAATACTTAGCCATTTTTTCTTTCTATCTCTCTCTATCTCCCCAAAGGTAAAGCCCTAATCTACCCCCCCCTCCCCACTTCTCGTCAACGCCTCCCCTCCCCCTGGACTGATCGGCCATCCCCCAATCGCCGGTCGCATTCTCGTATGGCAGTGTCGTGGTGTGCCTCCCCCTTCCCTCGTGTTCCTTCTTTTTCCTCCCCTCTTCTTCCTTTTTCCCCCTCTTCTGTTTCTCGCTCCGAGCCACACCGCCCTGCCCCCTACCCCTACCGAGCCGTCGCCCCCCCCCCCTACCACAGCCTCGTCTAGCCCCAAACCCACAGCCTACCCCCTTTTTTCTATTTCTTTTTTAGGTTAAATTTTTTTTTATTTTTTTGGTTTATTTATTATATTCGTAGGTGGATATTATATACATAATTTGTGGAGATGAAGTTTGGAACAATGTATGAATTTTTATTAAAAATGTAGCTTAATATTATATAATTTTATTTAAGTGTGAAATAGAGTATGTAAGTTTTGTTGTTGGGGTGAATTTTGAACAATGCATGAATTTTTTTGTGAAGAGGAATACATATAGTTTTTTTGTAGGAGTGAAATTTTGAACAATGTATGAATTTCGATGGAGGTGTATATGTGTAGGATGATTTGTTAGAATATAGAATATAGAATATAGAATATTGAATATTGATAGAGATGTTAGAATTCTTAATTAATATGTGTTTAGATTTGTAAACTTTATAGTTAAAACTTAGAAACTTATTATGTGTGTACCACTTGAAAGTGATTATTATGTTTTTAATGATATTCATATTTAGGTCTTAAGATATTATGTTTTTGTGAATATGTTTCGAAAAATTGGGGAAAATGTAGGGGAATTAGCGTTTCGTAATTAAATCAGACCACGAAGTAGAGTAGCTAATCAACAAATTGCTACTGGTCATCCGTTGCAAGAACCTACACCCGTTGTGAATGAAGTGCTCGATAATGAACCTACGAGTCGTTTGGTAGATGGTGCTGGTCGTGTGGAAAAGGTGAATTTTGACAATAATGTATTTCATTATGTTGTTGAAGATGATAATGAAGGAGATGATGCGATCGAATATGACGATAATGAGGAGGATGAATTTGACGAGGAACTTGAAGATGACAACAAAGGAGATGATGCGATCGAATATGACGATGAAGATAAAGATGATGAGAATGAAGATGATGAATAGGATTAACATTTAAATTGTTGATGTACGTAGTTGATGTTGTGAATTGTTATGAATTGTTGTGTATTAGTAACACCTAATTCAATTTTCTATATTATTTTGTTGAGCATTCTCAAACAGATAGCTGGACGATCGAAAAAGGGCAAAGAGAAAGTTCTGACACAGGCTCGCATCGGTGGAGCGGCATATGTCTCCACCGACTAATCTGAACATTAATTTAGATATATAGCTCGAGATCATATTTCCATTCCCTACCTTAGGATCCACCCTGTCGACGCCGATAAATGAAGGCCCTTCTACCGACATGTCTCAAAATAGTAATACTGATGGACATCATCTTCTAATCATATCGCAAGAAAATGACTAAGTGAATTGATTTATGTAACTTTGTTATCTTTGTCAATAAATAGATATATATTCTATACATTTTACGTGTGCTATTATGTATAATCTTTTTTTTTCACTTGTACAATAGATTTGATAAAGAGGAGAAATGTGTGGAAGAGAATGGTCACATAATTGAGAATGGTTTCAAAAAACCATAGCCTACTTGGAAGAAGGTCCCAATAAAGATCCGACAGATGTGGTTCGCCATTAGTTTAATTGAGAGTTGGTTATTAATTTGACTAATTACTATAATTTGTCCATATACAAATTTTCTTTTATTTTTTGATTTTTTTAGAAAAAAATTCTTTTGGCGGTCTGATCACTCGAATAGAATTTAGAAGAATTTCGAACATGAAGGGTTAAAGATCTTGAAAAATTAGGCTATCTAAAGCTTGCAGGGACAATCACAGGCCTAATTGGATAGGGATAAAAATTATGGGATACTTTATGAGTGATATGGGGAGCTCTAGAATTCCAAAGAATAAGCTAGCAATACAGGGAAAACAGAGCATCGACTTGCGATGGAAAGGGATTACCTGGCCATAAGGGAGGATCAAAATCTCATATCAGGTAGGCAAGATCATTTGGCAAGTAATTATTTTTTATTTGTACTTTATTTAATTAAGTGGTGTAATTTTGCTTTTAGGTTATCTAATGTTGTCCTTACTTCTATATTTTAAAAAGTTTTTACTAGATGTTTATTATAAACGAAAAAATATGGACATCGGCCTTCTGTTGACAAAACATTTAAGCCTCTCCATTATTAGACAGACGAGGATAGAAACGAGCATTACGTGGATGAGCGAGCAAAGTCAACTTTGGTGAGTTTGCTTTATTTATTTATCTTTATATATTATTGCTAAGTACACTTTTATAACAATTATGGATGTTAATTTTGTAGGAGAGCTTTAGAGCTAACTATGACAAAGCTTGTGCTCAAGCCGTCGAAAATGTTGAGGGAGGCCTTATTCAGTAGCCTGACAAGTGGGATGTAACACTAAAAATTAAATTTGTTAGATATATATACTTATTAAAAAATATATACATTATTGAAAATATATATTACATAAAGCTCTAATTATTTTTTATTTATTTTATATTTGGAAGCAAACAGTTGGCAGTCCAAGGAAGGGTCAGTGGTATGGTATTGCTAGTGGACCCTCTACTGTGACTGTTGAGCCTTCCGGCTTATGAACTGACTTGAGTATTTGGGTTGGCCCCGAAACACAGGAATTGAAGTAGAAGGTGAACGAGCTAGAGGAGAAGATCAGTCATAAGATCACCGAGATCTCAGAAAAGTATAGTAGAGAGATCTCAATCCTTCAAAAGACCGTGTTCCAGATGACAGCAAGCCTCAAAAAACTCACACATTGATTATCTCCGCGACGTAAGAAGGGTTCGACTTTGTCTGCTCCTGTTGCTCATGATGAAAATAAAGGCGACGATAGTGATAATGATGACGACGACGATGATAATGATGAAGAGAATGATGGAGACGATGATGCTTGTGCATCTGACTATTAGATACTGTTTTATATGTATTGTTGTATTTAATTAGTAGGATAATATATTCTCACACTTATATTAATTATTAATGTAGATTTGATCGAATATTCCTTGTGGATTATTAGTATCATATTGATTGATAGTTTGTTGGTATTAAGATTTGTGAAAAAAATTTGCAAGTTTTGGGGTGCATTACAACAAAATACACCATAAAATAAACTGAAAAATTAGCAACAGAATTTTTCCGTGGCTAAATTTAATTTTTTTTAAAAAAATAATTACCTTAACCACGGAATAATCGGTGGCTACGTTTAAAAATTAAAAAAAATTACAATTTTACAATTTAGCCACGGATTTTTTTGTGGCTAAATTTAATTTTTTTTAAAAAATATTTACTTTATATTTTTAAAAAAATAATAACCTTAGCCATGAATTTTCCGTGGCTAAATTTAAATTTTTTTAAAGAAATATTTACCCTTAGCCACAGAATAATCCATGGCTAAATTGAAAAATGAAAAATAAATAAATAAATAAATAAATAAATCCGTGGCTAAATGTAATTTTTTTTTGTAAAAAAAAGGTTGTATTTCCGTGGCCAAATTTGATGTTGGCCACGGATCAGGACATGGCTAAGAATCTGTGGCCACGGTCCGTGACTAAGTTTAGCCATGCCACATTTGGCCATGAATTTTTTCCGTGGCCAAATCCATGGCTAAATCCTAAATCCATGACTAAATCCTTGTTTTCTAGTGTGACATTGAAATTAAACTAAATTATTAAACTAGCTGATCATTCAATAGATTATTGTATTGAAATGTAACTATCAATGATTCAACAAAACATTAATTAAGAATTAAAGTAATTACCTGCACCTGTTATTAACTAATCATGCATACATAATCATTAGTTGATATATAGTTCATCAATAACAAGCAACAACTGAAAACTATGTGCTTCATATATTTATATATGCATAACATTTTGCCAACACTATTGCTATGTTAACTAGTATGTCTTAACAACTCTAAACGTAAGGATTAATATTCATCACTTCCAGTCAAATTTTCCTCTTGACTTTTTTTCTTCTTTAATCTTTCTCAAAAGGTCTATCAAGCAAGTATGTGAATTATTAATCAAAACAAATGCTGATAACTCAGAGTTTTTTATTTCATTATTCATTATTGTTGCTGCGACATACTAATAGTTATGAATTCAATGCAAGCTAAAGAAAATGTACAAATTTCAAAGTTAGTTTAATAATGTCCATGGAGAGCAAAGTGGGGAGAGAGCATAAAGGAGAGAATTAAGGTAAAATGAATCCTTGATAAAGGTGGGTGGAAAATAAATAAGAAAAAAGAGATGAACGGGAGAATAGAAAATCAACTATCGAACCAAAAGACACCAAAGATACAGTTTACTACCCCCTTATAATTTATCTAATAATTAGAGATGGGCATGCATACTCAACGCGTACGTGTCCAATTTTTCAATTTCTTAAAAAAATAATCATTTAATTATTTATTAAAATTTGATAAAATAATATTTTAAGTATTTATAAATTTATAATAAGTCAAAAGTAAAATAGTTAAAAATAAAATTATGGGACTAAAAAAATAATTAAACACAAAATTTCAAAAATATTAAGTAGTGCGACGTTAGAGAAAAGAAAGAGGAGAAAAAGAGAGATATTGAGAAAGTAAAGAAAAAGAGAGTTTGAATAACGAAAGGCGAATAAAAAGTAAAATGAACCAAAACAGTTTCTATAAATTATTCTCTCTGTCTCATCATAAAAATAAAATAAAATAAACGAAGAAGTATTAGCATCATATATATTTTAATATATAGTAATATGTCATATAAGTACTACAAACAATGTAAATAAGATTACAAATAATACAAAGATATGTAGCTTTGTTTCCTGCGGTGTTGTCCAAAGACGCCAACCGTTCCATGGTTCCCGCCCCAGTTCTTCGAACCCTGCACGAACTTCACCAAGAACAATTTACAATCAACATAAAATATATAATTACTATAGGAAAAAAGTATTAAAATGGGTCACATTATTAAAAAAATTCATTTACCTGGAAAATACGTTCACTAGCCGTTTTACCTTCATGTTTGACCAATTTACAACTAGTTTTGTATATAAAATACAAAAACGTTGAGCTATATATATATATATATATATATGCATACATAGAATCCCCAAGACAAAATCAATTTAGTTGATTTTGAGTCAAAGATTAATGGGTACGATGCAAATTCCAGAAGTTGAATTGAACTCCAGCCACAAGATGCCGGGCATAGGGTTGGGAACTGGAGCATCTCCGGCGCCGCCGCCGGAGCAGCTGATACCACACCTTCTCGATGCCATCGGAGCTGGGTACCGCCACATCGACAGGGCGGCGGTCTACGGCACCGAGGAAAGCGTCGGCCGAGCTGTGGCGGAGGCGGTGGGCCGCGGCCTGATCAAGAGTCGCGATGAACTTTTCATAACGTCCAAGTTAGGGGGAGCTGACCCGCATTCTCATCTCGTCCTGCCTGCCCATAAGGAAACACTCAGGTAGGTACTCCCGAACATTCCATTCATCTAAGCAGAAATCAACTTATAGGTGCTGCAATCACAGATATTCATAAATCGCACATCCCAAATCATAAAAACCCACAAACGTCCATGAATCACAACTAGGTAAGAATTGAGAGTTATGGCAGGAGTCTTCTGTATATGATAAATGAAACCTTAGGTTTTCATTAGCATTAAGTGTTGGGTTTTTCTCTAATTTGGTGGTCTCATGTGTTAATTCATCGTACATGGTCTGTTATCTTGTGAAAGGAGCACAATTGTGTAATCCATTAAGAAATAAATTTAATGGGCTTATGAAAATATTATATTGACTATGGGCCTTTCATGTTTAGAAGTCTGATCACACTTTAATTATATTTGATGGCTCATAATTAAAGTGTGATATATTAGGTATATTTGGGTATGGTCCCTAAGCCAGAATATAACGACGTTTTTTTTTCTACAATTTAAGAGAGAGAATACAAGAAAGTTACGCTTTGATTTAAAAGATCACTAACCCTAACACCACTTCTCTTACGTATCTTTAATGGATCAAGTTTACTAATTTTGGTTAAAACATTACTTGGTTATTTACTAGTGGTCCTGTGATTAATATATTCATAGTCCATCGGAATCGTATTTTTATTTCATATGATGGATTATTGTGTTTAAATTCATGTTTGCTAACGTTTTCAACAGTAAAGGGTTTTTTCTTTTTTTGGTTAAATGAAAACTACAAGAAAAATAACTAAATAAAAGCTGCAAAACATTAAATTTTAGTAATTTTTTATTTTTTTCTATTAAATGATATTGTGTTGGGTCGGGCCGAGTCTTGTTGATAGATTACATAAGACAATCATTGTGTTTATCGTATAACTCAAATTTTATGTAGTGAAAATCCTAATCCAAATCCACGCAAAATTTCTGTGTTTCTTGTGTTGACCCCATTTTCGACCCGGCCTAATAATATCATACCTAAATCTTGACTCAATAACATCATGTTGGTTCATATGGCGTTATCATATCGTGTTGAAAATTACCCTCCTGTCTACTTATATATAGTAAAATATTTCGTGGAAAGAATTAAGACAAGTAATAAAGAACAAATTTTGATTAATGTGCACAGGAAGTTGGACTTGCAATATGTGGATCTGTATCTTATACATTCGCCATTAAGGCTGAACAAGGATGGTAATTCTATGGAGTTATTGTATTTTGATATAAAAGGAACTTGGGAAGCCATGGAAGAGGGTTGTAGACTGGGCCTGGCCAAGTCCATTGGTGTCAGCACTTTCAGCTGTGTAAAACTGTCAAATATCCTGGAGAATGCCACCATTCCACCTGCAGTTAATAAGGTAAGTCATCTCTCTCCTCTCTCTCTCTCTCTCTCTCACAATAATTATTGCATGCCTGTGTGCAGTAATTGTAGGATGGTCATTTATTGTTGTAGTTGTTAAAAGGTTGATTATTGATTGCCAGCTACTTTGGATGTTGTTTATGCATAATGTTGATGTGATAAGTGGTTGTTGATATTCTTGACGTATCGATGCTATTAATGACTAAAAGAAAAGACAAAGAAGAAAGAATGAATATTGAGAAGCAATAGGTGTGGTTAATTTGTGGAGTTAACTATGCTCCAGGTAGAAATGAATGTTGGTTGGCAGCAACAGAAAAAGGTGCAATTTTGCAAAGAGAAAAGAATCCATGTTTGCGCATGGTCTCCACTTGGAGCGTATGGTCCTCTTGGGGTTCCAATGCAGTAATGGAAAGTCCAATCCTTAAAACAATTACAGCAGCCAAAAACAAGACCCTACCACAGGTAATGCACAAACAAACTGCATGCCTGTGTCTGTGTCACCCACACACACACACAAACCTCTATGGTACTGAAATTACATGTACCTCCCTTACGCACAGACGCACGCACACACATTGTATCTCAAGTTTGATTCCTATTAGAACATCGATATGGTTTGCATGTGGAAACTAATCTTATGGAAATCGAACACGAACTAGAATTTTCTCACATTTTGTGTAATTTTTTTTTTTCGGACTTGATGTAGGTCGCGTTGAGATGGGTGTTCGAGCAAGAAGCGACCCCGATTGTGAGGAGCTTCAATAAGGAGAGAATTAGGCAAAACCTTCAAATTTTTGATTGGGATCTAGCTGATGAAGAAGTTCACAAAACACAGGAGATCCCACAGCTAAGGGTCAGCACAGGGAAGGAATTTTTTCGTCCGGATGGCCAATACAAATCACTTGAGGAACTATGGGATGGAGAAATATGAATTTGCACTTGTTTGTATTGTATCACCACTTATGGTTGGGTAAATCAATGTAATCCTGTGTCCATTATCAAAAACAAATAAAAAAAAAATGTAATCCTATGTGTGATCAAAATTTCTTTTGCAATAAAAAGTTTTGAGTCTTGTAAATCCAATTTATTCCACTCAGAGATCTCACTTCATTTAGGTCTTGTAGATGCTGCACTTGATACAATGCACTGCGCAGTTGGATAAATAATTTTTATCACACTAAAATTTGTTGGGTCCAACCCTCATTTATTGCACACATATTCACTTCTACAACTTAATTTGTAGCTTTGTAGTGGTTGATTGAATATAGCTCACTCTAAACAAAAAATAATAGCAACAACAATACATTTTTCATAGCTACAACACAAATTTTCAGCCGGCGTAGTTTTGATCTTGATCTCAATCAAGCAGTCATTGGTCATTTGTGGTTCGATTTAGTTGAAATTTTAACAGCATGTCAGCAAGACATCAAGTTTGAATATGTACAGTGGATCTTGTATTTGGAGCACCCATAGTTACTCGTTTGTAGCAAAATAACTGCATTTTTTTTTATGGCAATGACCCTTCAATCCTTTTGTTTTATTTTATTCTTGCTTCAATTTGACAATTCATTTTTTGCTTTGGTCTCATAATCTTCATGAGATTTTCCCTTCACATTAGAGGGGTTTTCACATTAAAAATCCTTATATTCTTGTTTTATTTTTCTTGTGTATATTGGATTTTTTTATTAGAATTGCTGGTTGTGCATTGATTTGAGTTGAGAAGAATTCAATTTCTACTGCGTGATTGTTTTTCTTGATAAATCCTATTCATAACAAAATTATAGTCTAATTTGTTAGCATATGGCATTCATTCAATTACGCAGCACAATGATACTTATCTAATTATCTCACTAATGACCCCCAACTTCAATTTAGGTCAAATATTAGTTGGGCATCGAATGATGTAACTTAATTTGGGAGCCGGAAAGCTGAGCCCGTTTAGGTTGGGTCACGAGTATGAAATTAAGCGAGATGCGAGACGCACTACTTACTATATTTCAATGCAAAATTATCCATCTAGCACGATTTAATTTGTGTAATATGTTCCACTTTGAAAAATCACAATCCTTTACTAGAACTATATATTTTATGAGAAATAGTGAGAATTCTTGGTTAAAACTTACATTTTTCGTCCCAAGACGTACAACAAACGCGCTAATCAGTTTTAGTCTCGGTACTTGCAAGTTGTTGACATTTATTTCCATGATTATTAAAAAAAAAAAAAAGAGCAAATTTCACTGTTTAGTGAGAGACGGGGAGGTTGCAGTCGTCATTTCTCAAATTCATATCGAATTAAGATTTATATGTATATATTTGAAAATTTTGGACTTTGCTCTCCCCTCAAATCAAAAAAATATCTTTAATATTTTATAAAAAATTTGACATCACCCCTCCTCCCTCCAAACAAAAATTTCTAAATTCTGTCCCTACTATGGCAGAATCAATACATGCCTTGTGCTTTTGTTTTTAATCCTTTTGCTTATTTTTTTTATGATTTGATATCCCCGAATATATGCTTATTTCAACTAGAAATCTATTTATTTTGGACAAATATTATACATAGACGTACAGAGTTTAGGATATATTCTATTTCTAGTCAAAAAAAAGAAATCAAATACGCCAAAATTGTAAAATCAACACGCCTTTGCGAATTTAAGTGCATCAATAACCAATATTTTCGGCAATGTGCGTGCTCCCCTAATTTTATACACGTTATGCCCCCGCCCCCTCCAAGTAACTATATTTCAATAAATATTAATACAACTAGTATTTAATCCTGTACCAATATACGGATTTTATTATAATACATTCTATTATATAAAGAATAAATTGATAAAAATAAATGAAATAATTTTTCTATAGAACGTAAACTTCTAATACCATATTGTAAAACAATAATTGATAAATTAGTATATTAAAGTATTCAATTATAATGTAATATATTTAATTTTAAAATGAGATTCTGGTATAATTTTGTCATGAGATATTTTTTTAAAATTATGCAGAATTAAGTAATATATCCTTCTAATAGTTTACGATTAAGATAATTGATACATATTGTAAATAAGACACTATAAATAAAAAATAATAATAATTCTATTATTTTATCTGAATTAAAGTGTAACATGTCTTATTTTAGATTATAAGTAAGTATTGGATTATTTTGGATGTGTTTGAATTATATCACTCTAGAAAATTAAATAGTAATTTAATTTTATATACATTAAATTTTATTTTTAATGGTCTAAACCAATATCATGGACGTAGAAAATGTCCAAGACAGTCAAGCGTCTTTCATGGTGACTGCCCTTTCTCTGCTCCCAAAACGTTCAACTCTCTCTCTTCCCCACACACAAACATGCATCAAACGATGCCCTTCTTTCCATGTCTTCCTCTTCTACTACTGCTAATTCAATCCTGTGCCTCCGCTATGCTTCAAGTTTAGGGCTGTAAAATACTATGCCGCAGAGTACAAATTAGAAGAAAAACAACAAGAATGGTGTTCAAAGGCAGGTTTTTTTCTTCAAAGAAATCGGGCACTTCAAGCCCAGATGGATCCTCCAACAGCCCTCGATCCTTCGGGTCCAACCCGAATTCCCCTAACCGATCCGATAAGAAGAAGCCCAAATCTCCATTACCCGCCATTTCCAAGGATAGAAGCTCCCCTGTATCAACCACCCCCGCCAGCACCGCCAAAAGCCTTCTCAAGAAAAGGGACTCATCCAAAGGCAAAGAAACACTGAATTTAAGTAAGCCCACTTCAGGAATCTCGAGCTCTGCCTCTTCTCTTAACAAGTTGGAGAACTCCGGGGAGGCGCTGCGGCCGGCCGGGGCGGCTCCGCCCACCTGGGTGTCGGCTTCTTCAGTAATGGCGTCTTCGTTGGGGTTGAACAAGATAAAGACTCGATCGGGGCCATTGCCGCAGGAGAGTTTCTTTAATTTTGGGAGTAGAGAGAAAGGGCCTGCATTGGGTGCTAGTAATTTGTCAAGGCCGCTGGGTGGTAGTGATGAGGGTTCGAGAAGCAAGAAGAAGAAGGAGAAATCTTTTGCAGAGAATTCAGATAACGGGAGCAATTCGGATAGTATGTCAACAGAAAGTGGGGTGTCGAGGGAGCAAAGCCCGCATGTAGTGCGGGCTCCGGGCCGGTCTCACCTCCAAAATGGGGAATCATCTTCCGGAGGAAACGGTATTCATCTCTATTACCAATGAAGAAATGTTATGATTTATGCTCATTAACATACATGTTCATGTTTATTGATAGGTATATGGTTTTAGTTGAGGTGTAGACCTAGTAAATAATTACTAATCTATGGCTATAGTTTGATTTTTCTGCAATAAGAAGGATCAAGAATATGAATCAACTTACTTATATGTCGGGTAGTAAATTTGCATGTGGCATTGTAGACATGATGATTTATCTTGAGACTATGTTTGTGAATGTTGAAATTCTTCCATAATTTGTCAGTGACTGAACTTATACGGGAGTAAGATGAACTGCCAGTCCAATGGACAGTTACGTACTATAGAAAAGCAATAGGTGCTCTTTATCTTTGTGCCTGTGCCCTGGCTTTGAGCTATTAGTTCTGATGGAAGTGGACATATTCGACACCAGGATATATCCCTTTCCAATATATTACGATCCATTTAATACATAGTAAGGTTGTGGTGTTTCTTGTTTTTACTGGGTGAACAAATAACCTGTTTTCTGAAACAATTCAAAATTAGGTGGATCATGCATCGTTTTCATTAATTGGTGATGCAACATGAGCTAGTCCTATATATATATATGCATTGAATTTTCTAGGAGACCATTATGGAATTTCTCATCAGTTTTAAATGGGCATATATCTTGAATGAATAGCAAATTCTCAAGTTAAATTCATTCTCTCCTCCAACTGCACTCCTTAAACTAATAGCCCTACTTTCCCATTAAATCATAGTTGCTATCTTCTGCCAAGCATAACTAATCCACTATATTATTCTAATAAGCAAGCCGTGAGCTAGCCTTGCCATATTCAAAATCCTATTTCAATTCTAAAACCTGATTTCAACTAATCAATCTTTCTCTAATTTCTAGTAAAAACAAATGATGAAATATTCGTTAAAAAGAGAAAGTAATAATATGAAGAATAGTGCCATTTATCATTTGTCTGGCATGAGGTGTGCATGAGGAGTTTCCCTCTGCAAAGGAGCATGGAAAAGTGATATAACCTAAATGCTGATGAATTTACAGCAAGAGTTGCTTGGTGAAGAAACAAAGAGCACTGGGCAAAATGGAAATTATGGACTTTAATAAATTAAAGTCAATGAAAACCATTCATGTTCAAAAATTTTTGATTCTGATTTCTTGTTCTCATCTCTTTACATTTGTTAATTTTATCACAATGTCAGTTCCCACTTTCCAGCTGAGCAAAAAATTTTTACTTAAAATTTTTTTGTAATTTGATTTTTTTTTTTTTTTTTCAATCTTCTTCGTATATCAGCTTATTGAGCTTGTATTGTTCTAGGTTCTTTCCTTTTTGTGACGCTCCGATTCACATGGTCTAGCTTATTTTGGGTATCTGTCGTCCATAATTATTCATGAGTGAGAACATTATAATGTGTATATTTGTGATATGAGCTAGGTGCATCTTACTAGAATAGAAAGTAAAGAAGACACTATTGCTGTGTCTGGACTTTGTACATTGATGAATAGAAGTCAAAGAAAAATAAAAAGGATAAAAAAATCAAGCGTAGACTACAATCATTTGAAGTGACGAAAAATTTCTTCTTTCTATTTTCCTTATTAAAATTCAAGGACCAAATGTAATTAGGTTTCCCTGTAACTGGATTACTAGAATCATATTGTTATGGAGTTTTGTGTTCACGCTTCTTACTGGCTAATTCAGGGCTTTCACCATGGGGAGATTCTGGAGGTCTAAGGGGTTCAGATGCATGTAGTCCAGAGATGAAGGTAAAAAGGTGTATTTTCCATGAAGATAGATGTTACTAAAAAACTTTTCGGAATTTCGTTACTGTTATATATGTTGGCTTTCATTTGCAAATAGCAACCAGCTGAAGCTTAAATAACTTTTTATAGACATCATATGATTGTGACAATCCAGAAGAGTCTGAATCTCCTCGCTTCCAAGCTATACTGCGTCTCACAAGTGTTCCTAGGAAGAGGTTTCCTGGTGATATAAAAAGTTTCTCTCACGAGTTAAATTCAAAAGGTGTACGACCTTACCCATTTTGGAAGCCCCGAAGGTTGAATAATTTGGAGGTAACCACATTTGTGTACTCAGTTACATCTCAAGCATGGGAAGTTTTGCTCTCGTTACTTCCTGGACATTCATGATTTGTCTTAAAAAAATTGCAACAGGATGTTTTAGCCATGATACGGACAAAATTTGACAAAGCAAAGGAAGAAGTGGATTCTGATCTGCGTGTTTTTGCAGCAGATCTGGTTGGAGTTTTGGAAAAGAATGCTGAAAGTCATCCAGAATGGCAAGAAACTATAGAGGACCTGCTGGTTCTTGCTCGGAGCTGTGCCATGACTTCTCCTGGAGAATTTTGGCTGCAATGTGAAGGTATAGTACAAGAGTTGGATGATAGGCGTCAGGAACTTCCTATGGGTATGCTGAAGCAGCTACATACTCGAATGCTTTTCATTCTTACTAGGTGCACTAGATTATTGCAGTTCCATAAAGAAAGTGGGTTAGCTGAGGACGCACAAGTTTTTCAGCTTCGTCAATCACTTCAGCCCGCAGATAAACAAGTCCCCCCTGGCATAAAAACATTCAAGGTCCCCTCCACAAGAAAATTTTACAGTCAAGAACAATCCGAGTGGAAGAGAGGCCATGCTGTGCATGGTAATTTTCAGTTTTCTCCTTCTGAAACTACAAACAATGTGGATTCTACTACCGGTAGAAATCGTATGTCATCTTGGAAGAAATTTCCATCTCCTTCTGGAAAAATCCCAAGAGAAACTGGATCAGTTAAGGAGGAGCAGAATGACAATCTCTTGAGAAAAGGGATCATTGATGCAGAGCTTGCTACTGCCAAGGTCTCTGAACTTCTTCCTGCTAAAGATTCTCATGAGCACCAACATAAGCTTTACTGGGGCTACTGGGGAGATCAGCCAGGTGTATCTGATGAAAGTTCAATAATATGTCGCATCTGTGAGGAGGAGGTTCCCACTTTGCACGTGGAAGATCACTCTAAAATATGTGCAATTGCTGATCATTGTGATCAAAAGGGTCTAAGGGTCAACGAGCGACTCATAAGAATTGCTGAAACTCTTGGTAAGCTAATGGAATCATTTTCAACGAAGGACTTAGAACATGCTGTTGGGAGTCCTGATGGTGTCAAAATATCAAACTTGAGCATGACTGAAGAGTCAGAGCTTCATTCTCCAAAACGTCAGTGAGTGGTCCCGTAGGGCCTCAGAAGACATGCTAGACTGTTTTGCTGAAGCAGATAACACTGTTTTGATGGATGATATAAAGGTTTTACCGTCCATGTCTTGTAAAACTCGCTTCGGTCCAAAGTCCGATCTAGGAACGACGACATCATCTGCAGGCAGCATGACTCCTCGGTCCCCACTGATGACGCCGATGATGAGCCCAATTGACTTGCTTTTGTCAGGGAAAGGTGCTTTCTCAGAACATGGTGATCTTCCTCAGGTAGATCCTAATCTGGCTAAAGTACAGTTCAACGCTTAGATTGATAACGTAACTGTCATACTAAATTTTGTTATCTTTCCAGTCTAAAGAAATTTTTTTGATCTTTTCTTTGGTAGGCTAGCATTGCAGATATTATTGGTTGATACCTAAATTCAGTATGACTTTCTCCAGCATATTTAGAAAATTTTAAGTATTTTCAAGCCTTTTCATTTCTTTATTCATATTTTTATTGTCTATTAGGCCTAGGAATCCAATATTTAGCTCAGTGGTTGACCATGATCCACTAAATTGGCATGTGTTGGGTCAAGTAATTAAGACTGGAGTAGAACTAATGGTGTTTGAGTAAGTATCCAGCATGAAATGATTCAGGAACAATATTCTCAGGCACACTTGCAAACAGATAATTAATGACTGCTTAACGAGGCAGTGTAGAAGATAGAGATTCTTTGACAGATATATATCTGAAAAAACATTTGGACATTTGATGTCGTCCTCAAGTTTGGACAGGAATTCATTTCTGGCACGATCTATTGTTTAGGAACTTTTCTTGAACTCCTCTACTACTTTACTTGTTTCTTGTTTTTTGTAATATGTATTTCATTGTGGTGAAATTTCATGCTAGTTCTACCTTAGGAAGAAAAGCCATTAAAAGAAATGGAAAGCAAGAACCAATAGCCACGTTCACTTTGATGTTTCAATAATTTCTGAATAGTTTTCATTGTGCCTTTCGCTTGATTTCTAGTAAAAGAATGTACAGATTTACGCACTGGTAAGCTAATTACAATTTGTGATCAATACATCTGTAGATTCTTCTGATTGATTTCTTCATAGTATTCACATTTCAGCAATCAAGAAATTTTAAGAAAATGCTATTACAAATGTGCTGTCAATATCAGATACTTTTATTGTTTATATCATAAAATCCTCCCCATAAATAGATATAAGATGACCGCTTGTGTGAATATTACTGGAGGATCAGTCAATTGTATTATATGGAAGCAAATACCAATTGTATGAATTCTTGATACTGAATTAGTAGTAACATTCTAATCTGAGCATTTCATTCTTTGTGAATTCATGGTCAATTTTATTTGAACTTATAATGCTGGAAATATCACATTGAATTAGAATATCTTGTTTCTTGTCCACTGTGCAGATGAATGAGCTTGCTGATATTGCTCGATGTGTAGCGAATACACCCCTGGATGATGATCGCTCTTTGCAATATCTTCTTTCTTGTCTTGAAGACTTGAAATCTGCCATAGACCGTAGGAAATTCAACTCTCTGACAGTAGATACTTTTGGAGCACGGATAGAGAAATTGATTCAGGCGAGTTATTGATCCCTTTGTTTTTTCTTGATACATGGATCGGAGTGGGCTGGTGCTTAAAGCATTTATTTGAAATTTTATTAAATCATCCAGGGAGAAGTATTTACAACTATGTGAACTAGTTGATGATGACAAGGTTGATGTAACAAGCACTGTAATTGATGAAGATACAACTTTGGAGGATGATGTTGTGCTTAGCTTGCGCAGTAGCCCAATACATTCTTCCAGAGACCGGACTTCAATAGATGATTTTGAGATTATAAAACCAATTAGCCGTGGGGCATTTGGGCGGGTTTTCTTGGCAAAAAAGAGAACCACTGGGGATCTATTTGCGATAAAGGTAAGAACTTTCCAGTTTTAGATATAATGTAGCCTATTTTCAATGTTTGCTTGAGATGAGTTTTGACTAACGCCTGTGAGAATTGTTCGAAACCAAGAGAAGTAGAGAAGACAAACACCAATATTCTGAGTTGTCCATTATGTTCAACTATAGAATTACTATGAATTCTAATAAATTAATATCAAATAACCCTGACAAATAAGCTAAGTTAATTTGTGGTTTGTGCAGGTTCTCAAGAAAGCAGATATGATACGTAAGAATGCCGTTGAGAGTATTTTGGCAGAGCGTGATATATTGATATCCGTTCGCAATCCTTTTGTGGTCCGTTTCTTCTATTCATTCACTTCTCGTGAAAATTTGTATCTTGTAATGGAGTACTTGAATGGTGGAGACCTTTATTCATTATTGAGGAATCTAGGCTGTCTGGATGAAGATGTCGCCCGTGTATATACTGCCGAAGTTGTAAGTCTATTTTTTGGTTGGCTTCTCCTGTTACTTCTTTTCTTTTCCCCTTAACTTTTGATAAATGGTGACTGAAACACATGTACCACATGCAATGGGTGTCAGGTTCTTGCTTTGGAGTATTTGCATTCTCTTCGTGTGGTTCATCGTGATCTAAAGCCGGACAATTTGTTGATTGCACATGATGGCCATATCAAGGTAGTTTCTTTCATTTTTCTTGTGACGGTTCAGTTTGTTTTCCCGTTCTGCATAGTACTTTGCTTATACACATTCAAATTGTGGTTTTGGCCTTTGTTATTTCAGTTTTCTCACGGTTTTTTAGGTAAATCAAGAGATAAAGAGGAAAAATAGTATAGGCTTTCAAAATATAGGTCTCTTGGCTAGATAGAGTTTGGATAAACTTTGACACTTGGCAGTTGGTGGGTACACTTTTTTGGGAATGCGCTAGTGGGTCCAATCAAGACAAAAACTCTACAAAAAGTAATTATGCCAGAAACATGAAGGGAATTACCTAGCAAAATAATGCGAGAAACGAGATACCAAATTTGACTTGCAAACCACTTGGCAGACACCCCCCAAGGAAGCCCACTAACAAATATTGATTGCAAAAAATACTCAACCTCTTTGCCCCATGCTCAAGTCAACCAAACAATGGAAAAAAATACAGTTAACTTTCACCATCCTCTGTATTGTTTTATTTTAGTTTAAAAGATTGATTCTTGCCATCGATTTGAACAGCTGACCGACTTTGGACTATCAAAAGTGGGTCTTATTGACAGCACTGATGATTTATCGGGTCCAGCTGTCAGTGGGGCATCGCTTATGGAAGAAGATGAACCGCCATTATCTGCATCTGAGCATCAGCAAGAAAGGCGTAAGAAGCGCTCTGCTGTGGGTACACCTGACTATTTAGCACCTGAGATTCTTCTAGGAACTGGGCATGGTTAGTGCATACTTTATCCATTTGTTTATTTATTGATTGATTTTGGTCGTTAATGAAATAAGAAACTCCATGTGAATTTGGCGGATTCAAATATTTCTTGCCTTGTTCTTACATAATTGACCTTAGCATCAGAAAGCAAAGCTGTAAGTCACAACTTATCAGGTTTACTTTAGATGTTTGGGAAAGAGGTCGCCAGATTCAGCAAATCAAGTGTTGCTTAAGGACATGATATCCATACGCTAGCTCTCATTTTTGCGCATTTAGTGGCTGCTTACATTATGTTATTAGTGGCTTCCACAGTTTCTGGAAGTAGGTTTTGATTTTTGCTAGATGATGGTATTCTATTTATACTTTATCGATGAATTTCTTTGCAATTTTAATGTACATGATATTGTTATCTGCACTTTCCTCAGGCTTTACTGCTGATTGGTGGTCTGTGGGTGTTATTCTATTTGAGATGATTGTTGGAATCCCTCCTTTCAATGCTGAACATCCTCAGGTTGTTAAATTGTCCAGAATTTTCATTTTTCATCTCTTTTTTAATATTCTTTTATTGGAATTTTCTTTTAAGTCTAGTAAAATATTTGAATCAACAGTAACTTTAGTTCAAGTAAAGCGGCTATTCCATGAGATTGAACACAATATTTTTAAAAACAATGTTTTACACACACACATTTCATACACAGGGCTTTACTGTATCCTCAAGAACCTTCTTTAGTTTGTTCTTATTATTCATTTTTTTTTTTGTTTACAGAAAATATTTGATAACATTCTCAATCGCAAGATTCCTTGGCCTCGGGTTCCTGATGAAATGAGCCTTGAAGCTTATGATTTGATTGATCGGTAGGTTAAGCTTATATTTCTTCTCTTTCTGGCCTAAAGACAATTCTTTTCAATGTTCTATGAAATTTAATTATTTATCTTGTTAGCAATATGATTTTGAATGGTATCACTGATAATATCGAACCATGCACTTATCTAAATGCTCTTTTACTGTTGTGGTTTATTTGATTGTCTAACCATTCTGCCAATTTCTTGACATCCAACCACATACTGGACATAGATTTCATCTTGAACTTCATGACTCATGGTTATCCCCGCCCCACCCACAACACAAAAGACCCACCCACCCGACTTCATTCGCAGTGTGGTCTATGAATGTATTTTAAGCATTCCTATGGCTGGCAACTTTTTATGATTTATTCTGAATACTTTACTATATCTCTGAATACTTGACAACACATAAGCTGAACTAGTGGATCCTTCGATAGTTCCTTTTCATTGTTTGATTTCTATTGTCAGGTTGCTTACCGAAGATCCTAACCAGAGGCTTGGAGCTGGAGGAGCCTCGGAGGTGATTTTTAGTTCCTTGTATTACTTGTGATGCTCATTCTGTTTTCATTAATATCTTTTAATGGTAATCCGTGTAAGTATTTGATTACAGGTGAAGCAGCATCCATTTTTCAGAGACGTCAACTGGGACACCCTTGCCAGACAGAAGGTTTGACTATAAACCTAAATAAAAATGTTGGTCTTTTTTTTGAATTGCTTTTCATCTCTTGTAATTCTCGTACATCCCCTAGGCTGCGTTTGTCCCTGCATCTGAAGGTGCCACAGATACAAGTTACTTTACCAGTCGATTCTCCTGGAATCCTTCAGACGAACATGTTTATGCACATAGTGAATTGGAAGATTCAAGTGACAATGGTAGCATGACTGGGAGCAGTAGTTGCCTAAGCAATAGGAATGACGAGCAGGTGAATTAATTACGTTAATCATCTTGAGCTTGCTAGCACTATATAGATTATTTTAGCAATTAATTATAGCCCCCCCACCCACCCACCCACACGCACGCACATAACTATATATAATCACTCAAGTATCCCCTCATAGTTTCAAATTGACATACCTCCCTCTGTGTAACTTTCCACCTTACAGTTGCTCCCTCCGGTTGATTACAATACATACTGAAATGATGCTATATTTCAACTTTTAGTAAACTTTTCAAAATTGATCTTGCATGGATGGATTATGTTCTACAAGTTTTTATATATGTATCTTTTTCAGTTTTACTAGACTTCCACGATCAAGGTATTTGTAATTTTGTACCTGAAAGGGGAAGGTTATGTAATCACAGATACTTGTAGGGGAGGTCGGTGTGATTGACTCTATTTATAGTTTTATTAAATTGATTCAATTATGGATGTGATGATAAACAGGGAGATGAATGCGCCGGTCTCGCAGAATTCAACTCAAGCTACGATTTTGATTATTCATTTAGCAATTTCTCATTTAAGGTAAACCTCCGTACACATTTGACAGCTCAGTTACATTTGTGTTGCCTAGCTATCAAAAATACTACATTTTTTTTTTCTGCATCTCAAAGTGTAAGGGTCCCTTGTGACTTATATGTACATCTATCTGTCCATCGACACAACCATAAACCATCTTTATTTCCTTGGAGTCCTCAAGAAATCCGGTCTGTAAAGCATATTATCACTGGGATGTGCATTTTAGTTTGGTTTTGAGTGTCTGTACGGCTGCAAGAAAGTTAGTTTGGAGCTGTAATACTTGAAAGAACTGTTGGGATATTAACTTTCTTGCTCCGATATCACGTGCTCTAATTTGCTTTCTAATTCCGTTTCGTTTCTATGTTGGCCAACAGAATCTTTCCCAGCTTGCATCAATCAACTATGATTTGCTTACCAAAGGTTGGAAAGATGATCCATCGACAAATTCTAAAGCGTAATGATATATAGTTTAGCTTTCTCGTTGGCGTTTGTTGTAAATATATTTTGGCCTTTTTTCTCAGTTACCTTTTTGTTAGTTCATGTAGAATAATGGTCTGCAATTTTTACTATGTACAGAACTCAGAAGTGTATATATAGATAAAAAAATATGAGGGTTGGAGTTTTGGGTGCAAAGATTTCGGTTTTAGCTTTAGCACTGTTAAAACTTATCGTGCTTTAATGCTTTACTGCCATCAACTTGCATCCATCCTATTTCCAGAATTTTTCAGCCCCTCTCTCTCTCTCTCTCTCTACAAAATAATTTCGAAGATAATGGGACCTGTGATGCCTAAAGCTAGAGAAACCCCATCTCTCTCGTTCTGTTTTTTGCCCCCATGTCGGCACACGGGGACATGGAGACGTCATGAAGTGGATCCTATCAACTTGTTCCGACTTAGCATAATAAGTTCACGAGCTTGGTCTCATTTCACCATCGAGAAACCAAAGAAGACTTCCATCTCTAAGTTTAATTCAAATGGAGCTCATTTTTGTTTTTTGGTGCGAAAGTGTCAAACCAACATACCTAGTATACCTCACAAGTATTAGATCTCCCCGAATATTTTTGACAACTTAATAAATGCTTTTGTTCTAAAAGTCAATTCAAGATTAAATCATGATTGGTCATGAGTTGCTTCATACCAAATAATATCATATTTATCTTTTTTTAATTATTTTAAATGATATTAATATATATTTTTATCATAGTCACCATTAGTATACAATGATACAAATTAAATTAATATACAATTTTAAATCTTATATAATTATTTATATATGTAGCAAGATAATACATATATTATTTTAATAAATAATTTTTAATTTGATATTAATGTACACAAGTTACCAATAAACTTTACTTTGTGAATAAAACAATAACAACATTGATTCTTTTACTAGGACTAGTAAAGGAACGAGCGTTGCACGTTATGTATATGAAGTTTTGGGCATATTTCTCAATTTCTTCAATTACGACATTTAATTTTTCATCTATTACATTCGTTTAGCGAGAGCAATTAGGAAGCATAACTTATTCGATTCTTGTAGGCTTAATTACCTGTAATATTTGGACTCATGCTCCACCTATGTAAAGAAAATATTAATTAATATTAATTTAAGTAACAAAGATACCCAAAAAAATAAATTATTTAAAACAAACAATGATGATTGCACAAATGTATAGTATTGCTACGAGTCCAATCTCACTTTCGTTAATTCTCTGCATTTTATGTTTTAGAAAAGTAGATAAATAAATAAATACAACGAGACAAGAAATTTAAGATGATAAGTACCTCTTTCATGTTTAGGTACTCATGAATTAGACATCCAACATAAATTATAGATACTTCTTCAAATATTGCAACACATGCGGTATCATCCCCTTGTACGACATTAAAGACTAATCTATATCTATGTCTCCTTGTAGCTGTATGGGTGTTTTTGTTTTTTGATATTGTATTAAAGAATATAAGATATTTTTATGATATTTGGGAATAAATTGTATGTTAAATTTTAGTTTATTTATCTGTATTATGTTGTATAGTACAAAGGTATATGTACCCATTTGATTTGAAGGATTTATCTATATTCATTTGGAATATGACCAACATGCCCTTTAGATGTTGAATTTTACCAAGTTGGACAATTGGACTCCAATATAGACAAAAAGGTAAAATGACATTCAATCCAAATTAGTACAATATCCACTTTCTTCAATCTCACCTCCAAGGGTGAGATTCCCAAGTGTTGTAATACATGGTAATACACCGGGCCACAAGGAATAATGAGAAGACCCATATCATTGAATATAACAAATCACATGAGAATAAAAAAGATCTTAATTGTGATATTACAATATATTATCATGAAACAAAAACGCCATAATATATTATATAGCTAATATATATTTTGTGTGTATATTGATTTTGAGTTTTAGGCGATTTAACTCATTTTGAAAAATTCAAATCAAACTATAAAAAGAAACTCAGGCTTGTTCAATTCAATCTTGAATTCAAATTGTTTTTGTTGAAATTCAAGGTTTCTATACGCGTAATCATTGGTTACGTGCTCCACTATATTGCCACACGGTATACATTATTTTCAAAACGTGACCATTACTCAATTCCTTCAGCTTAGCTCATGCAAATCTATGACACCAAAAATTAAACACTTTAAGACAATGACCACTTAAGTAAAATTTTCAAATAAAAAGTGGGAACCATTTTAAGAACAAAGTTAAGCAGACATGGAATTAAATTTATGAAGCCCTCGTAAGGTGCTTGTTGTACAAGAACTTGCCAAGGGCAAATCAATCATTGTTCTCTTATTAGTCAGGAAGTAATTACGTACTTTTTAATTTAAAATGTACCTTTTCTTTCAAATTATTATTTTTTACATGACAATAGTTAGTTGGGAAGGAGTTTACATTATAGCTTGGATCACCCTTTGAATTAGATGTTATTAGATTTACGTGGTTATGCCAAATTAGATTATAAAATATAGTAGGAATAGGAAACATTTAGTTCATAATAACTAATGCATATGTTTTTTTTTTTGTTTTTCTTAAATTTGTTTCCAATTGAGTTAGTATAAAATATACGTATCCATAAAAAAAAAGTATAAAATATACATAATTTTTGACCAAGGTTACTTTCAGATGTCGATTGACCACCACTTGTAATAGTTGTCTAGATATTGGATCTTTTAACAATAAACTTCTCAATGTTTTGATGCCATCTAGATTCACCATTTGAAAAGAGAAGTTGATATTATAATGGGCCATCACATCTATAATAATGTTTTATCATATGTCTTTGACGTGAATGTGTATGAACTATAATATCTCTTTCAAACAGTATAGTGACATCATTTTCTTCAACCCATATAACAGGAATTTGATTAGTTGTTCGGACTGTTATACACTATTTGACCTAATCTCTTATCATCCTTTGAGATTATGAAGTTTTACAGTATTCGTAGTAGATATACATTTAATCTTCTAAAAACTTTTACATATGGATTTACATCTAAAATTTTTATGAGTTTCTTCACAATATTTTCGAATAAAGTCAAGTTTTCCAAGACTTTCATTCTATACTCAACCTCATTTTCCGTTTCAACAAAATACAGTTAAGAGTAATCAGGATCGCTTCATTGGAAACTGAACCTGAAAGTTCATGGTAGATTGTTCCCTGTGGTTGAAAAGTATAAACCCCTTGCTTTGCAAATGCAAGCTCTTTATCCAATTTCACTCCAAGTGAAGTAAAAGAGAATATCGAGTTGGACACACGGATGTTTTTCTAGAACCCAATGACTTTTTCTTACTAAGAAGTGAATAACTCATATAATCTCATTTGGAATTTCAAAATGTGCTTGGTTAATTTTTTTGTTACCTCCACCAAAGAGGTTCATATTCAAATCTTACAACACAACAATGAATGCAATTGAGCATTTTCTTCAATTCATGCATCTTTGAGTGTGTGGGATTGTAAAGAAGTGAATCACAAGGAACAATATCTTTTTAATTTTTTTATATTTAATTAAAACAAATGATTGTTTTTATGTTTATATTCGTTGGAGAACGTAAAAACAACCAACCTTCTGATTCATGGAGACTTATTTGAGTTTTTAAAAGCCATGTAATGTTTCTTGTTGGGTAAGGAAAGCCATGTAATGTTCTTAATTCTCTTTTGCACTTTAACATTGTTCAATCCTAATTCTTGTTGGACTTGGTTTAACTAAAAGTGATTAAAAATTAATGTGCATGTTTCAATTTAATCCTAATTATTCTTGTACTCTAATAGATAACAAAAGACAAGTACCTAATTGATGCTTTTCCGTTTTCCAAGCACCAAGAATTTGTAACGCGGGAAACAAGAGTCGGTCTTTTGTGAGCTTTATTCAACTGTGGGCAAAGAATCCTGCAAGAAAGATGTTAGCACTCAATTGAATTAAGTCAGTATTCGCTTGATAATGAGAAAAAATATGCAAGAAATGATGAAGTGAACATAAACAATGCTAAAAATCGCTAAAATTATGATTGAGAAGTGATCAAAAATGGTTTAGAGAACTCTTGAAAGTTTTTCGGAACTAAAGAGTGATGTTTTGCTCAGAAAATCCTCCCTCCTTTCCTGTGTACACCCCTGGTCCTTATATAGAGCCAGGGGCGTAATTGTCGCATCCGAGAATCAGGGGTGTAACTGACGCGTCCCAAGAATCAGGGGCGTAACTGACGTGTCCCGAGAATCAGGACGTGCTCCGCAAAATCAGGGCGTTTGGGGGCGTGTTAGTTGCGATTCCTCCCAAATTCGGTGGATGAACCCGAATCTCCTTATCCCACGTGCCTTTTGACTCAGGTCCAGGGTTTAGCTAGGTAGTAGGTGGGCCTAGGGCTTGATACGTTCCTCCCTGTTCTTGGGCTTGAGGACGTACCCTTCCTGGGTCTTTACCCACGGTTGAGGCCGGGCTTTAGGAACGGCCCATCCTTTCCTGGTCTTAGGCTCGTCTTGGTATACGTCCTGGGCTATGATCTAGAGATGTTCTTGGACTTTTATTAGGATTACTTCATAAAAAGCCCAATAACAAAATAAGGCCATATCACTAATGAAAATTACCATTGATTGAAGGGTTGTGATGACCTGCGCCTACACAAGCGTGGGAGTTTTGGAATAGCGTGTTAAAGCTTTTATAATTTTTGTTTCCTACAAATCAAACAAGTTTTAATTTGAAATATATGGGCATAATGTTGCTCAATCTTAATCGTTGTTGGATTAAATGTATATTCAAGAAAAGCTTAAAGGTTTCATTAAAGGAATGAACCATTCCCTGATTTGATGATAAAAAGTACAACTAAAAGCATAAACAGTTTAGAATTCATGCTCCACTTCGAACTTTTCTAGAAATAAATTACAAAGGGGCGCCCCGCCTATCGCATCTTTTTTCCGCAAATGACAAAATGATTTATTGTCAAGCCACCAAAGAAGCCATGACAAGTGTTCAAAAGGTACTACAACTCTACGGGCGAGCATCAAGTTAAACTAATTAATCTTACAAAGTCGTCCACAGTGTTTAGCAAAAATGTGCCATTGAATTGGCCGCGATCCATATGAAAACAATTTCGACAAGTACTTTGAGCCTTCCTTCGGTTGTCGGGAAAAAGAAAAAAGAGGTATTCTCGGGATAGAATATGGGTGGCTGGAATGAGAAATTGTTATCTCAGGTCATGAAAGAAGTGTTGATAAAATCTATATTGTTAGCCATTCCATCTTATGCAATGACATGTTTTCTCCTTCCAGATACCTTCTTGAAACAGCTTGAGAGTATGATAGTTGAATACTTTTGGCATAATAAAGGGTTTTGCAAAATTCACTGGATTTCGTGGGACAAGCTTTTCCAAATGGTGGACTAGGCTTCCTCCATCTTCGAATATTTAATGACGCATTAATTACTTGCTAAATAGTTTTGGAGGATTATTACAAATCCAGATTCATTACTCAGTAGGGTGATGTACGCATGCTACAACCCCTCATTCACTTGTAGAATTGTGTTTGGGACAGCATGGCTGCTTCAGGCGGGTACTAGATGACAGATTGGTTCGGGACACATAGTTGACATTCGGGAAGCACTATGGGTCCCGAGGCCATTCTCATTCAAGTCCTTACACGACGCTCAACATCGGAGCTTCAAATGGTGGATGCACTCCAACTTCCAGACAATGGAGGCTGGAACAGAGTGCTATTGGAGTCATTATTCCTTCCAGTTGATGTGGAGCAAATTTTGTCTTTCTTGTCAGGCAACTTGTCGAATGAGGATCGGTTGGTATGGCACTTCGAGAAAGGGGGTAGATATTGGCTTGGTGTGAGTTTGACTCATCTTGACAGCCCATGTCATCACCAACATGTAGATCAAGGAGTGATTCTCCTTGCGAGCAGATTGGGAAGGCTACGACACAAAATTAAGTGCGCAAGTTCACTTGGAGATTAGTGCATGATGCTTTACCCACAAGTCTTGCGCTGTAGACGAGAATAGGCTCGCGTGGAGATGGCCGCTACTTGTGTGGAGCCGATGTTGAGGATACCTGACATGTGGTCATGCTATGCCCATTTGCTCGTCTAACTTGGGCGATTTTGGATCTACCACACCATGTGCTTTTGGGCTGGACAACAAGTGCACTGGATTGGATACATAGGGTAAGAAAGTCACTTTCAAGAAGCGATATCGGGTATTTCTTAACGATACTATGGAGCCTGTGGTATAATCACAACCAAACGGTGATGGAAAACTCAAAGCGCAGGCTGGCAGAGATGCTTATCGTAGCAAGATCACTCCATAGGGGTTACATGAAGCCAAACTCTCCAGTAATGAGTTGGATCAACAGAGACATGTACACTAGGGCCCACCACCTATTGGTTGCATCTAAATCAATTTCAATGGGGCAGTTTTTGCAGACGATATGACCATCGGATAGGGGTTGTTACAAGAGATAGTACAGGTAACTGTGTTGGGTGGTCGGCTCGTCGGTTTTAGAACCCTGGAAATGCGGAAGTAGCAGAAGCAACAACCATGCAAAGAAGCTCTCGGTTTGACCCTCTCATGCTCACGGTCAAATGTAATCCTTGAAGGCGTCTGTCTCTCATTGAACAATGCCATATAGCATGGGAAAATTCTTGCCCAGACCCGGCTTGGCCGCACCCAACCAATTATATAGCAAGTATTAATACACTTGTCATATGATTGGTTACTCTCCATAAACTGTACACCAATCACATGACAAGTGTAAAACACTTACCACCTAATTAGTCGTGGTGTGACCGAACCCGGTGCGGGTAAGAATTTCCCTATAGCATGACCGAGAGGATCTCTCACACGTTGGAGACCTAGTTAATGATATTAGGAAAACTACTCATCGATTTTCCCTAATTAAATTTAGTTTCATTAGAAGAATAGGTAACATAGTGACTCATCGCCTTACCCGCTCCTCATCTCTTGATGAATCTGCAAATAGTGCAGTTTGGATCCTCGCATTGCATAATTGTGTTACATCTTCTATTACACTCATCAATATACGTTACGTGGTGAGCGGTCGAAATAAGGAAAGAGAATCTTTATATTTTTTTTTTCCATATCATCAGTTTTTCTCTTTCTTTATCTCGACCGTTCACTGATACATGTGGCGTGTATTGACGAGTGTAATGAAAGATGTAATACGATTATACAATAGAGGATCCGAATTGCAAATAATGAGCTTCCACCTTCTTTATGGGATGCTATGTTGGCAGATTCATTTTCTATCTAATAATATGAGATTTTGGCTTCAAAAAAAAAAAAAAATCATGAAAACGATTTATCACAGTAGATGTTACTTGACAATTTTGATTCTTTTATTTTCCCATAATCATCTCTTTTGTTTCGACGGTTGACATCGTAGTTTGATATGAACTTAATTTAAATAAAATCAATGATTAATAAATTATTAATTTATATTATTACCCTTAAAATAAGTATTATTGAAGAGATATTTTAGACGAATTAATGTACTCTGATAGAAATCTAAGCAAATAAAATTGATATATTGATAATTATCAATTTACATAATTGCCCTTAAAATAAGTATTATTGAAAGGGATTTTTTAGGCGAATTAACATTTTTATAATAGTAGAAGTAGGCAGATAGAAATTAATAATTTATAATTAAATTTAAAAGTAAAAATTTTTAAACTGACTTGTGGATTTTTGAATAATTATTTTGACTTCAAGCTCGTCTTATTAAAAAGTTTGAACTTGATAGTTTGTGCTCATTCTCGAGCGACCCCATTTGAGTCCATACAATAAGTATACGAGCCGACTCTATTCAATTTATATTATTTTATTAATTTTCGTTTTCTATAAAGCCCATACTACAGGGCTAAAATGTAAAAAATTTAGACCTTGGGTACCCAACTGATATTTGTCATTTTTGTTGGGCCCAAAAAATCCCAAATCCGACTACATGTCTATTTACTGATCAGAAAAAGAAAAACCTCCATTTCTGTTCGTCACAAATCCGATTCTCAATTCCGCAGTGAATACGGGAGAGAGAGAGAGAGAGACGGAGAATGGTGAGAGAAGTAGCAGAAAGCTGTGTGGAGAGTTTGATGGCGGAGATAGTTTCGTCATATTGCAAAGGCTTCTACGCCAACAAGCCAGAACTCGCCGCTCCGAGGATCGAAGCCATCGGCTTTCAGGTCGGCCACCAACTAGCCGAAAGGTGCGTTTCTGCTACACTTGCGTGCATATATACTACCAATTGATGACTCCTGAGCCTTTGCATTTACTAAATTGTTTATGGGTTGGTGGGAGGAGAAGAAAAGTCACAAATTTCGCTAGGATTTTCGGTTCAAATTAGTATATCTACAAGAATTCTTTTCCGATGAACTGAACTAGGGACAAGAATTGTCAGTCTCTAGGATTCTGATACGATTTTTATTGGGTGGGCTATCAGGTTTTGCTTAATTCCGGATATTGATTTATTTCTTACTAAACTGGGAAGATTGGATTGGTTGATTGTTTGGTTGCATCACATCACTGTATTCAGCTTTTCTATTTTTGATGTGGATACTCAATTTGATTTTATTGGTTATCTATCAGATACACGATGGATCGGCCGAGGTTCACTGATCACTTGGAGGCTATTAAGTTTATTTGCAAAGACTTTTGGTCTGAACTCTTTAAGAAGCAGATCGATAACTTAAAGACAAATCATAGGGTATGTATGAGAATTTTGAACAGAATTGTGAATTACTTTAATTAGAAATGTTTATGACTTAACTTCTATTTTCCTTATAGGGTACTTTTGTATTGCAAGATAATCGGTTTAGATGGCTAGCACATATGTCAGTTGATCCATCAGTGGAAACATCTGGTTCTATTCAAGACCCTTCAGCAATGGCAGAAAACAAAGCAGCTCAAGCTACAGGCCTGCATCTTTACTTTCCTTGTGGAATTCTAAGGGGAGCACTCTCAAACTTGGGAATACCATGTGCCGTTTCTGCAGATATATCCAACCTTCCAGCATGTGAGCTTACTACTTTTTCACATTCCAGAGTCGGCTTTATATAAATATAGATGAAGAGAAAATAATAGAATGAACTATTCATGCAATAATGGACTTATCCGTTTGTTTAACTTTATTTATTGGCAAAATTGTTGTTGGCCACTAAAGTTTTAAGAACTCAACTTTAGCCCTAACAGGTTTGTATGTACCAATTATCCACTACATACATGAATTGTACCTACAGTCGAGTATCGAAAAGTGGGTTTTGGAGGTCTTGAGATAGGATCCCCAACTTTCTTCCTCTACCTGTAGGAGCCAAAATGGTTCCAATTAGAAAAACTATCTCCTAAGTTCTACAGCTAAGAAAATTCCTTTCGAAAATAATACCGACACTTGTTTTTGACTGACATTACCTGGAAAGTCGAGGTAACATTTTGAGGGATGGTGCATTTGAACGCTTTTAATCCCTGTAGTTATGGTACACTGACAATGCCAATTGCCCGAATTTTTAGCGAGAATTACTTAGAGTGAGGGAGTCACTGTATGTCTCTTAAGAGATTTAAATGAGTAGTATATGAAAGAATAGCAAAAAATGATTGTTTTTAAAAAAAAATAGATTTTTGCTGGAAAAAGGCTTTAGAAAATGCAACCTTGAAAACCCAAAAAATGTGCATATTGTTTGATTTAATTAGGCAAATGAAAATGAACCACCATCCTAACTAGAGAATTGTGCCAGAAAACATCTGACTGAGTAGGTTAGCTTTCTTATAGGGCTTCTCTTCTAGTTAGCCTTGTCTTGCCTTGTTCACTAGTTTGTTCGTTTATTCATTTCTATTTCTTTAGTGTTTATTTATTTCATGACTTGCATAGGATGTGCTCCTGTGCTTTTATTTTCTTATTTTAGAGGATGAGTTTTCACTCTTTGTTTTTTTTTTTTTTGACCAAAAGTTTTCACACTCTTAAGTTTATGGTGTCTGACAATTTATCATCCTCACCTTCCCGCGTGATTGGAATAGGAGAATATCATGTCACTGCCACTGACCGTTCCCTCGCGCCTTTGACCTATCAAAGCGAAAACCTATCTAAAGTCAAGCGTAGTTTACGCTGTCAAACAAATGATAGAATGGAAAATAAAGAATAAACACTAGTAGGGATATGGGTTTGGTGGTTTTTTCGATGTAGTTACTGGAAAAAAATAATCTATATGAATGAATTCGTTATATATTTTCCACGAGTTGACTATTAAACAAACTGTGTGATTAATGTGATTATTGTCCTAAGATCTTGTTTGGTGGAGGCCACTAGTGTCAAGCACCCTTTGCTCTCTTTCTTTTCTTCTCCTTTCCCTTGTGATGGTATCCCATTGGCAAGAACTTTGGAGTTCCTTTTTGGGAGAAGGGATTGCTTAGGGACTGAATGGATGAAAGCATCGATATTTTAACTGGAAGCGTGTATTACGTTGAATCTTCATTGCATTCATGTAAATGATGAAAATTGGAATTAAGGGTGTTTGGCTTAGGCTGTTTTGTTTTAGGTATTAGAGCTCAATTTTGTTTGGCATAAGCTGCTTGGGAGAAGAAACAAGTTGTTCATCAGGATTACTGGAAACTATAAAATTTGGTTTAGTGTTATTTCTGCAATTCTAGATAATAACCATGTGGTTTCCCTCCTGCCTTAAGATAGGTGACTGTTTTGTTAAAACTTTAAGATGAGATCACACTGCCAAGCTTTGTCAATCCCCAAGTCCTCCCTTTGTTGCCTAAACCAATGGCAAATCTCTCTTTTGTTCTAGAACCATGCAACTGACTGGATTCATATTCCTGTGACAGCTTCACATATCTCATAATTTCTGTATCTGTTTTACCTGATCATTATAACTTAATTTGTTAAATTTGTCTTACTCTCTAAAAAATCCAAGGGTCCTAATTTACCTCTGTTCAATTCTAGATCCACAGACATGTAAATGTTTTATTTCTGGCTGATGCATATAGGACTTCTCATTTACGAAGAAGTCTCGGTGACTAACCTAGGTGGATAACCTCTTTGCTTACTTGTGATCTAGCCTCAGCATGACCCCCTCCTTTCCTGTGCAAGTTCTTCAATCTAGAAGTCCATTGTGGCTTAGTTGGTTTTCTTTTTCTGTAGTTCCTAAGAAAATTGAAATTTTAACCAGTTGGAACAATGACAACTTTTGTAAGGCTTTACTGTGTGATAACCCTCATCATTTTTGTCAGGCTAGCTAAACACATTCACTTCTGAAATTATATTTCCCGTTTCCTTGGATGGTAATTGATGTTGCTATTGTTTTGTCAATGAGATTTTAGCTTCCTTTTTAGGCCAACCTGAAATGAATACAGGAGTTTTACATATTACAGATGTTCAATCTCAGTTGAGAGGAATCCTAATGTCTTATTTCCTATCCTCTTGCATTAAAATGCCTGTGGGAAAAGATGGTGTTTCAATCTCCCATACAGGCCAAGGCTCCAAGTTGTTTTGCAATTGACTCCACAAGATATCATCATGTTCCAATCTTTCTGTTTCCCCCCTCTTTGTTTGTCAGGGCTTTCATTCTTCTATGATTCTGAAAGTTTTGATTGAGTTGGTTCCACAATGGTTTGTCAAGCTACATGTTAACATTTATTTTCTATAAGCTTTTAGGTTAAAATTTGATTGTGAAAATTTGGTGTGAAATTCGATTATTAAGCAAGTACAACTAGTGTGACATAACATTGAAGCAAGATGAAATCCTATAAACCACAAAAGTCATAATTAAGGTTTTCAGGCAATTTAAGCGATCATAACTCTCTCTTTAAAAGTTACTTGCAAATATAGATGAGCTTTTGCAAATTGTCGAAAGGCAATTAGTATCATTTCCCTTCCTATAGTAAAGCTTTTAAATGAGATGATAATTTTGTATGGTATCAAACCCAAGCACATTTAGATTGGCACCAAAAATATCTTCGCCTTTTAAAAATCATTAGCTTCTACTCAGTGAAGTGTTAGAGGGGATTTCATAATTGAGCTAGTTCTTCTATAAGATGAATGTATCTTCAATATATTTTTATGTGTCTAATTTTTTTGTTTCCATTTGGGTGTTTTGACCAGGTTCTTTCTTGATCCGCATAAAAACCTAATGAGCTGGTTAGGTTCTGTATTAATCGTTATTGGGCTTCTGGTTTAATGCTTGTGTGCGGAATCTCTCTCTTACAAGTGGAGATCACAATTCTAGTTTACCAACTGTGCTGTTTTGAAGATTTGGTTCATTCCAATTCAGTGCCTTTTGTGGGAGCTAAGGTGTTGTAATTTGTAAAGCACGACTCGATGTCAAAAACAGGTTGTCCCTTTTCTTGTGTTTCGTTATGCCGAAAAAACAAATATTCTATCCTTTCCATTTCAATCACAGTATTTTTAAATGGGAATGGTCTCTGTGCGATTAATCCAGTGATTGTTGCCTCTATTTTTATCTACGTACAGAGACAGTATCGTCGGGATGTCATTTACATGGGATTATCATAAACTATCAGGGATTTCTGATTTTATAGTTTGTAACAGCATGGTACTATTGACGTGGACCTTTTCATTGCTTTGCTTGTTTATTCGGAATGGTAGAAATGGAATTGGCTGTTGTGTTTGAGTTCATTCTGATTTGGAATGTTATCTGCCATTGATTGACAAGAAACTATTACACGTGAAGATTCACATGTCATGACTATAGTTCAGGGGAATTAGGACTTTAAATTATTTTATATATATTATTAAATTTGAGTAATCATCCTAGTTGTCCTTTAGAACATTCTATTTAGTGTACCCTTCAATATTTTTAGTTTATTATTTTGTATTATATGTAACTCATAATTGGCAGGTGCACCATCTAATTGATCCACCACGCTTATTTATGCAAAATAAATAGAAATTAATGTACCACGCCCAACTATCATTCTTAAGGGCCTTTTTGGGTCGCGCGAGAAACAATGCATGTGTTGAACTAGACTTGTGATGTGATTTAAGGTAAATTAAGGTCAAACAAACGCCACATAGATTACCTGAAACCGCATGCCCACAATTCAAGTTCCACGCCCTGTGACACTTTATAAGCATGTGCATTATTTGTCAAATCTTGGGCTCACGAGATGCGGCTTCTCTTAACAACTACTTTGTATAGCAAATATCAAGAATCTCGCGGTAGGTATGATATATTGCAATCACCCCCGTTCAACGAGTGGCACCCTCATCACACACTTTCCTAGACTCCAGGACCACACCATCGGACCGGTAAAAATAAGCGAACCACTTCAACGAGAAAGTCTAGGCCTGCAATGTGTAGCTTAATCCACGACCGTTGCCTAGTTGGTGTCAAGTGTTCAGGCTGCGTTTTGTGCAATCAATGTCCACACGACATCAGCGGTGCATGATAAAGCATTTGTAGAACACGATTAGTCTGGCACTCCGTCTCCCTTGCAAATTAAATCACATATTAATTCCACCTAATGTGGTTTCACAACTATCCCTTTGAAATTCGAAAATGTAATCCGTTTGATTTGCAGGTGCAGAACAAGAACAACTTAGTGAACTTGCTTGGAGAGTTAGGGTTTTGTGTGCTCCTTTTCATTTTGGTGATGCGAAGCAACTGTGCTGACAAAAGCTGATCTGCAAGACAATTAGGAATAGAAAGGAAAAAAGCAAAGAAAAGAAAAGAAGTCAGTGCAATTGTGCCATTGATTTGTTCATAATTGAAAAGCCAGACAATTTGGAATATGAAAATTCTAAGGCATTCACACAAACTTTTCTCAAAAAGTAAACGGCCAAATCAATATAATACCCTCAACATTTGAATGTAAAATCACTTATTGTTCAATATTGGTGTGCAATATTACAAGTTTCCATGGATGTTCCAATACAATAACCTCAGGCAATAGAAAAAAAGAATCAATGAATAAATGAATCAAACTCCGGTCATTATTCTACATCTTCTCTAACATCTATCCAACTCTATCCTGTGAAGTCATCAAGCAAATCTCTCCATTATGGTTTTTGCTTGAATGTCAAGTGGAACCGATGAAAAACACCTAAGATCAACTTATCAAGAAACAATCGATCTCTTCATCGGCGCTTTTTGCTCCAATGTTCAGTCTTAGCTCCTCTGTTCTGCACAATTCTAATCTACAAAAAGGCAACGGTTCTTCCTCCACTCTTTGAAGATGCGTGAATTGACAAACGAAAGCCTCCAAAGCTTCTTTCATCCACGAATGTGCGCAAACTTCTCTAGCTTTGTCGACCGTCATCTGTAAAAGATATGCCAAACCCCACATTAATACTTGCTAAACAACATTAACATTGCAGTCAAGATTGAGAATTAGCAGGGGTGGAGCTAGAATTTTTACGTATTTCAAGAAATGGAACGTACCCAAACTCGTTGGCGGACATTTTTCTCCGGCCAAGCATCTAATTCCTCGGTGACTAACAACGAAAACATGGATCCCTCGTGATACTTTTCTTGGCTTTTGCTCTTGAAAATCCATTCGCCTAATTTATCCTGCAGAAGCCGGCATTGAAAAGATTTAGAACATGAAACAAGAAACTAGATTGAATCCACACACATACATACATTTGTATTGATTCAACATAATTTACAAAAAAAATACTAACCCCGAGTGAGCCGATTACACCAGCTTCCTCTAAGGTCTCTCGTGAGGCGGCCAATTCAATATCCTCATCAAGTTCCCAACCACCCTGTTGAATTCATATTCAAAATAAACAATGTCATGATATAATTCTAGGGATGATTTTCTTTTTTTTTTTTTTTTTTGCATTTTTACGAAAGAATTGAGATATGGGTAAAAAAGAAATTACCTTAGGGAACATCATTCTTGTGCTCTTCTGAGAGCTGATCAAAAGGACTTCTACATCTTCAATTAATGTCCCACAGATTTTGGGTGATTTATTATTTTCTCTGATTCTGTAGGGGATACATCTGCACAGTTTGCAAAAGGCAAATGCAAATATTAGGCACAGTTTTCAGCCAATTATTATTTGTTTTTAAATTGATCTTTAAAAGTCAAAAATGCCATATCCTTTTTCATTTCCACAGGAATTAACATGATTCATATGGTCCATAAGAAAAGGAATTACAAGACAATGAATATAAAAAGAAAACAAAAGTCAAAACCCTAAATGTACACCAAATATCAGAACCCTTTTTTTTTTTTGTTTTTTTACACAACAAATTACAAATGTATATCAGAGAAAACAAAGAACCCACATGAGAATTTTTCTCAATTTCATTGAAATTAATTAAAACATAAAACAAAAATAAAGAAAAAAAATAAAGGGACAAATAAAAAAATGTATCAAAGACTTACCCAACAACCTGACGAAACCCTTGATTGTAACGCTGCATAGTTCTTCCTGATCGGGAAGGTGAAGATGCCAGCTGCTTGATTTGCATAGTCATATCAAAATCAATGATAAATCCTCTCTCTCTCTCTTTTTTTTTTTTTTTTTTTTGCGATTTTTGGGGGGGAAAAATGAAAATTTCCACCAAGAAAACAAAATCCCTGAAAATAGAAGGTTATATATGTGTTTAATATCACCGGAAAAAATCGCTGTCGTTCTCTCTTGAGAGCACAAGCTATGATTTTTATTGTCAACCAATTAAAGTTTATGGATAACTGCAAAATGTTGAGCCCGTCCACTCGTTTTTATAGGAAATTAGCTTAAAGAAGACAACCCCCGTGGGGGTGGGGTAGGGGGGTATCTTTTGTGTAAAATCCGTGTTAGGAAATAGTGTTTTTTATTACTTCAGACGAGTATGATTTATGAGTTATTTTGTTTCTAGACACTTAGGTCTCTTGTGTGTGTGTGTGTGTGTGTGTGAGAGAGAGAGAGAGAGCAGAGAGCACGCGTTTCCGTCGTTTTCGGGAATAATGACTATGATGTAAGAAAGGTCTAATGTGTCATGAGTAATAAAAGGGCGCACCAACATGTGACCCGTATAACTTAGATAAAATATTTGCTCACTTGGACAATTGGGATTCCTCTTGTTTTAGTTTGATAAATTGCGATTTGGCCCCTTAACTATGCGGTAATTTTATCTAGTTATGCTTAATTTCTAAATCCTTCGAATCTCTAAAAATAGTTTTTATTGGGGATGGACAGGTGTATTTTATGCTACTACTCCGATATATTGATGAACAAATGTCATATATCACTGTTAAAAAAATAAAAATAAATTGATGATAAAATAATAAGTAATAATGTAAAATTGCTATTAATTATGTACCTTAAGCGACATGAAATATTGTTTTCGTCATAAAAAAAATTATAATGTCAATGTGATAATAATTACAATTAAGTTTTACAACCATTAATAATTAATAACACACTTAGTGTTAATTAACAATTTAATGGCAAGGAAAATTATCACAAACTTATAGCAACAACTTTTCGATTTCTAAATTATTATTATAAGGGTGTCACTAAATCGTAAATAATGACAACTCAAAATCATAAATTTTGTCTCCTTGAAATCATTTTGTGATATAAAATAAAGTTAGTGTCACTAAATTAATATATTTAATTAGTTACAACATAGATATTGTTGCTTGATACATATTATTAGTGATAACTTTCACGTGCGACTTTTATGCTTTTATCACTGATATTGCTTTTTTTCTTGTAGAGTATAAATTGATGTCGTAATTTTAATAGGGTGTAAAAGGATAACAAACTTAAATTAAATGAACTTATTGCATTCATCAGATTATTCAGTATTGTATCAAATGCAGCATCTAAAATAAGAGTGGTTTATTGTATACGCCATAATGTTATTGAACATTTTAATGAGCAAAGTCAAAGAAATTTCGCCAATGGTCTTTAGTTATATAATGTAAGAAATGTTTCTAAACCTAATTGTTGGTTGGAACTTAAATAATTTTACATTTGATTGTTCATTATTGAAAGAATCTATGTGCATGTGTAACATGCAAGGATGTTTTTTGTGCAAAATTTGTTGTGGACTCACATAAATCATCCAATCAAGTCAACTTTGCATTAATCAACATTAACAATTTATTAGAATCAAAAAACCAGGATAAAAATATAATTAAAAAATGATAATTAATTAGTTCCTACTATCAATGTAATGACCCGATAATCCTTATTATTGAAATAATTGATATAAAACCTTATGTTTCTTGAAAATGTCCTTGTTACTTGTTGTTTTCAAATTTTAGTACGATTTTGAGAGTAATTTACAATTTGAACGGTAAAGTGCTAATTTTTGAATTTTGATTACTATTCTTGAAAAATTCGTCTATTAAATACTTATGAGTTTTCAAAAATAATAAGTATTCTAGACTTTTATATATGGAGAAGATACAATTTTGAATAAATTACATGATTTTTCAAATTTTAGAGGAATTTGACATTCTAACACAATTTTTGAACTTTCTATGTCCTAAATTGCAATTTTCAAAAGTATAACTGAAACATTTTTAATTTCTGAGAAATATAAATATAATTTCAGGTTTATAAAGATTAAATTTCATAATTTTGGAATTTTTCTAAATTAATTATGAATTTTCGGATTTTATGTCCTAAAACCCTAATTTTCGTTTTTAACAAAAATAAATAAATACAAATTCGAATTTTTAATTAAATAAAGATATGATTTCAGATTTTAAAAGATTAGAACAAAAAAAATCAGATTTTATTTGATTTTATTTGATTTTGTGTTACTATTTTATTCAAATATCTCACAAGATATTTTTCTAAGATGATTCTTCAACTTGTACACTTGCATGGTTCTTGTTAAATCTTGTAACAATATTTCTAGAAAATGTGCACTTGCATGGCTCATATGTACTTAGGGGATGATTCATACAATGTAGGGCACACTTAAGCATATTTAGAGGGCCACTTAAGTCCATGAGTTGGATTATTTCATTAATTATCCAACCAAGGTGTAAAAATTGCATTAAATAAAAATTGACCTTAATATTAAATAAATCTATTTCACATGCTCAACACTATAAATAGGGGAGGCATGCTTTCATAATTTTCACACACACAACACAAATCCCGCCTATAACCCACACACCCCCAAAATCTTGCACTTTCAATATATATATCACACTATATCATTAGCATACCTTCCTATATACATATATATACAATTACCCCTCTTTCTAACCACATATATGAACATATTAGCCTTTCTATATATCCATATATACACTCCACGCTTTATACTTATAAAGAAGAAGATACCCCTTTGAAAGGTACGAGTATTGTTTAACTTCATGAGTAGAGTAGGAATTTAAGTATCTTGTAAGTCTTAGATATTTTATGCTTTCATTTTCATTATAGTATTATGTGAAATTATGTGTCTACGTGCACCTATTCAAACACACGCGCACCTTATGGGTTTGAATGATATTTCTACTCAACCGTCGCGTTGACTCCTCTTTTCCAATACTTTTTAGACAGAAATGAAATAGCGGATCAGAGTGGCGCAGCGGAAGCATTTCGAAGCCATTTACGCAATAAAGTTACTTTTGTATTCCTTTTGAAAATTGTAACTTCTGTATTTTGTACAAATTTTACGTGAAAATAATTATTTATACAACTATGAAAATGTTACCGTTGCGCGTTCCAGTCCAATATATTTTAATAAAATAATAGGGTATTTTTGCGGGTCGTGACAATCAATGAGGTCTAACTCAAATATGTGTGTGTGTCCATGAATTATGATTACAACTATAAAGATCTTTGATTAATTTCTTTTCACACCATAAATTAATTAATATAATAAATTGAACGTTAGGAGCTCAAATTATTGGAAAAAAAAATCATCGAACACCACAGAAAATGTAGGTTCTTGACTTCTTCCTTCTCTATACTTCCCAGTTCCCATAATGCATATTCTAGGAGGAGTCAATACATTTTATTTTAATTTTAAGAATAGAAAAAAATGAAATCCATGTGCTTTGTTTACTGTGTTAGAGTAAACAAAAGCCTGCCCAAATCAATGTACGGTTTATCGACTATTTCAATTTCTTTACACAATATTTCTACGATATTTATTTATTTACTTTTTTTGACGGATGCTACACTTATTTTTTTATGACCTTTGAATTATAATCACAGTGTTAGATAAAATTACAAATTTCCTTAGGTAACTTTGCCCATTTTGAATTCATCCTTGAATTTTGTTCACTACCAAAAACAACTGCTAATTTTGGAAAATCACAATGTGTACCATTAAACAAAAAATAAAATAAGGGCACATGCAAAAACTAGCCGGAAAATCAAATTCAGACTAAATATGCCATTTTTTTCAAAGTTAGCAGACATTTTTTGTAATGGACAAAATTAAAGTACAAAAATTCGAAATGGACAAAGTTATCGGAAAAAATTTGCAATTTTACCAACAATGTTATGTTATTACACCCTTTTCTCTGCACTCCGCCCCCCCCCCCCCCCCCCCCCCCCGACTAGCTAAATAAGATTATCATTCCCTTTAAAGACAGATCAATTCACCCCACATGCGACACACAACATTCTATTTTTGTTACGAACTGAACTATTATAATTTAAATACTAAATTACTGAAACTCATCAATCATATATACAAAAGTCAAATATAATAGTTAAAGCAATTTTGATATTTAATCCAAATTTAAAATAAGGAATTAGTCTCTTGCAAATGGCATCTAGATGTCGATAATGTTTGTGCGGGGAAGACGAAGGTTAAACACCAAATGGTATATATATTTAGATCTAATTTTAGAAAAAAAAATTAACACGTGAACAATTTGACAAAATTAAGTGTAACAAAAAGCATATTTATCCTATAGTTAAGGGACCAAATTGCAAAATTCATATTTTGTTTGGTTTGTTCAACACGTCCGAGTATCCCTTGGGTATAATTCAAAGTCAGACAGTACTCGTGGGACTCGGTGCGGAAAATGGCTCATACACGTTTTCATAGTCGCACAATGTTGTGGATCATGGCTAGCTACCCGTATATCAACTTGCATATATAAACTAATAATATTCAAATACCTTAATTACATCATTACCTTTTATATTTTAATTAATGCTTTGGGACATAATTGATGCACTCGTGCCTGCTCAGCCCCAATTAAAAACTTCTTCGGGACATAATTATTAGTTATTGGATAATTAATTTATGCTACAACATTACCAAATGTCAATTAATTATAAAAGTCCTTAATAGCAAGAATTATTAATTTACATATTGCCGCGGGTTAGATATTCGATTTCGAACATATAATCTCGTTCAATGCAAGAAAGCAGCCCTTCACGTTACTAATCGAAAATTTGTGAAGAATAGTTCTCGTCACAAAAGTGAAAAAAAAAATTGCTATGAACTTGCGATCAAATATTGTTAAAACGGAATTAAAGAAACAATTAGTAACAAAATATTTAGCGATGGATTTGTAACGAATAACATTTGCTATAAAATTATGTTTTTGTGACGAATTTAATTAAATTTTTGATGAATTATTTCGTTAATGAAAGAAGTGTAATTTTGCAGTGATTGAATATCAAACTATGCAACAAATTAATTATGCTACCACTACAACAAACCAATAGAAGTTCATTTACGTTGAAAATTATTTATAGAATGAATAGTCATACAAATAGAACATGCAACAAGCTTGGGCGCTTAATATATATATATATATATATATATATATATATATATTTGCTGATCAAAATAAGGGCACATCATTTTAGAATGAATAACTCACCAACCTCAATGTCTCTGAGAATATATGTTTCTTTTCTTGTTTCTCCTCGTCTCTAATTTCTCGTCCATATTTTCTTCCATAAGCTTTTTTCTAAGGGAGTGTTTGCAATCTTTGAAAGAGAAAGTGTTTTTTTTTTTAAATTTTTACTAAAAAATTTAGATAATGACTGTTTTATTTTTCTACTTCTATTGAAAAAGCTTTAAAATAAGCTAGAAGTTGGAAGCAGCTTTCAGATTACTTTTTCCAACTTCTAGTTATTTTTTCAATAGTCAACTACTACTTTTCACAATTTAATTCCAAATACTATCCATTTTACTTGCCAATTTTTTTCAACTTTCTCTACAACTTCTAATTCTTCAAAAGAAAAAGTGTTTGCTTACCACCCCCTAATTCTTATCTTGAAGCAAATCAACAACAGCGGAGTCAGAAATTTTATTTATGGAGGTCAAATTAACATATATATAATATTAAAGAAAATTATAATAAGAAATGAAAATGACTTTCAAGGAACAAAAAGCAATTATTAGTTTTTGGAGGAGAAGCAAACTGTGTTATTATTTACATATATATATATATATATACGTATCTAGTATTTTTCCTTTTTTTTTTTTGGTTTTATGTAAAAAGTGGGCTCATTTCTTGTTTGGTTACTTCATGAATGAATAGAAATTGTAATGTTGCCTAATGATTTTACTTTGCAACCATGTAAGTTTATAATCTTGTTACTGAAGAATAATTAACATTGCCCCTCTGTTTAGTTTTAGGATTTTGGTAAAAAAAATAAGATATAAAATTTTTTCTTTACTTCAAATGATAGTACTCTATACTTTCATTTTTGGTCTTTTTCATTTTCCTCACCAAAATTTTTGTTTCAAACATAGCATACAAGTTATAGATATCTTCAAGTGTGCACATAACGATAAAGTTCTTGAAATGTAATGGATGTCAATTGATGAAACCCCTCATCCTAACCTGGCTCCTCCCTTGCTTGTCAACCAATAGAACACAAAATCTAGCATATTTCTTTTTCTAATTTTTATTTTAAGAAAGAAAAATACTAGATAATCATATCTATATATGTCATTAAGCGTGAGCAACATTAATCCCTAAAAAACAAACTTGAAACATTTCATGTCCAATACACCTTATAAAATTTATTGAATAGCTGTTTTTTTTTTAATATAATGGTCTTTGTGCGCGTGTATATATAGGCATTGCCCTTATATAATTCTTGACCAAAAAAAAAATTGCCCTTATAATTAAAAGCCAGAATTCATATACATATATACATATATACACGCGCACCCACACACACACACACATATATAGTTTACATCCCAAAAAATATGAAAAAAGATCTTATACTTTCCTTTTTGTATATATACATAGCAAGGTTTCTTAGTACAATTAGGCAGATATTTGCACAAGTTGTGTGGGATCAGACCAAGTTGTAAAACAAGACAACATCTCGATCAGATTAAAATAAGATGTGGACCCCATTAATTGGGTCCCTTCAACTTGATCGAGGTATATATGTAAAGATGTAACATCATATGATATATCCCCATGAAAAAATTAATGAAAATGTCTTTTTGTTTGATTGTAAAAGTACCAGTGTAGGCTTAATTCAGAAATTGTTGTCACCCATCTTTTGATGATGTATATATATATATGTATGTATGTATATGCATTAACAACTATTATCAAGCCAAGGTGCTAGCGTGTGAGATAGCTATACATAGATTTTTCAACCACTTTTTACATTTTATTATTCTTTTTATTTTATTTTATTTTATTTTATTTTGATATTGAAAAGGTGAAGAGGATAAGTTAATTAATCAATGGTTATCGCTTATCACCGAGCTTCTCTCACTGTCGTTTTCCGAACATTGGGCTAAACAATTTCAGAGATATATCCCAAGAATTTGGTGCGTAGAGCACTAACGAAAATGTCATTTGTTAGTAATTTTTCTTTTCCTTTTTTTTTTTTTTTTGGGTTCTTTTCTAGAGATGGCAATGGGTCGGGTCTGGTACGGATTTGGCCAGACCCGACCCATCAAAAATTTCTAGACCCGTCCCGAACCCGCGTGAGACCCGAGCCCGCCGGGTTGGACTCGTTGAACCAGCCAGGTTCATAAACTTGCCCAACCCGCATACCCACCAAACCCGACCCGCGAACCCGCCCCAATAATTAAAATTTTCATTTTAAATTTTTTTTTTGAGACAACAATTTTTAAATTGTACAAGAAACTTAATAAAAGAAAACATTCAAATTGTACATAAAATCTAATAAAACGTATTCAAATGAAATAATAATAATCAACTTCAAATTTAATTTTTAAGATTTTTTTAATTATATTTATTTATATATTTTATATTATACATATTAAATATATATAGGTCAGGTCCGAATCGGGTTCAAGTGAACCCGAGACCGACCCAAACCCGTGCGGGTCTAGAACTCTAGCCTCGAACCCGATTTTTCGGATCCAAACCAGCCTTGAACGGATCGGATCCGAGACGGAGACCCGCAAAACCCAACCTATTGCCATCCCTATTCTTTTCAATGATATTGCTTTTGATGTTTAATAACCTATGAATGAAGTATATCTTAATTTGTTGAAAAGAATACAAGAACGTTGCCATTGAATGACTTCTCATTTTTCATTTTCTATAAAGAAAAGGTGAGAAATATATATATATATATATACACATTTAAGTAAAAATGATATAGGAATTTTGAGATTTTTAATTTGATATTGTTAATTTTGCATAAACCCCGTGATGCTAACACATCAAAAATATAAAAATTTAACACATAACACTTATGTAAAAATACATCCCGTTGCTATTGTGTGCGGATCTTATGCAACAACAAAACACGTTTAGTAAAGTTCAAACGAAATTATATCTGTGAGCCTTTCATTTGATATAGAGAATTATTGTATTTAAATGCGAGTCATCCTTAAATTCTCGACTTGATCGCATCCACAAATCCGAATATATCCACACAAATAGGAACCCAAACGTTCTTCCTCTAAAAATAGTTCACTCGAACAGATCTCCTTACATTCTCGATTCTATGTTGGAATCGAATCAAACACCATATAGGCATATATGAAATTATGAGCCCGTTTGGATGGGCTTTTTTTTCAAAAAAAAAAACACTTATTTTTTGAAAAAAAACACTTCGAAGAAAAAAATTGCGTTTGGATAGGCTTTTGAAAAAAAAGCAGAAGCCAAAAATGATTTTTTTCAGAAGCTACACCAAAGTAGCTTCAAATAAAAGCACCTTATAAAGCACTTTTAATTATTGTATCCAAATTTCAAATACAAAACTGCTTGATTTAAAAAAAAAAACTTTGCTACAAAAAGTACTATTCCAAAAGCATTTTTTTTAAAGTCCATCCAGACAAACCCTATATCTATTTTGACTATTAGAAAAATTCCTAAACTCTTTTATGAATAAGAAGGGTGAATTTATATCTAAATGTATTTTAATTCTATGATTATCAATTGATCAAGAACTAAGAATGAATCAAGAGGGAGGGCCAAGACTTCACACCGTATGTTAAAGAACAACTCTTGTTCTTTTCTAATTGTAGCTCACAGCCAATTAGGAAGAACAAAAACAGGAATTAACTCTTATTCTTTTCCTGATGGTAGTTCACGGCCAATTAGGACGAAGAAAAACAAGAATCAACTCTTGTCCTTTTGTGGTTTTTCCCATAATCCCATCCCCACAACTCCATGTATATTGACCACATATATATATATATATATATTATATAATTTTATGGACATATATATACACACATATGAATACATGTTGTATATGTATATCTATATATATATATATATATATCCTTATGTATATAATATATCTTTCTATAGTATATACACACACACACGTAGAATTCTTTTAATCTATTCCCAACTCTTTACAATAAATTCCCTCTTGATTTCTTGCTTTGATTAGGATAAGAATCATATTTTTATAATAATTCTAATCGATTAAATCTATATTTAATTGATTTAATCAATTAATTATAAATTAATTAATTTCTCCATCTATTTCACTAAATTGAATTTATCCACCAAATTAATTAATGAGCTTGGGCCTTAATGCCGAATTAGATTAACTCTTTAATCTTGTTCAACTAAATTAAATATTTAATTTAATTGAACCAATCAAATAATTTAATATATTCTATTGATTAATTGAGACTTAATTAATTAATGGATTGGGTCGTCAAGCCCAACTAAATTAACTCTTTAATTTAATTAAATCAACTTATTGATTCAGTTAAATCCATCGATTAATTAATTGACTTAATCGATCGAATATATTTCTTCTTAGTCGATTAAATCAAAGCACTTTGATTTAATCTAATTAAAAGTTTCATATGCATTTAGGAGTTTATCCATTCGTTCGTATGTGGCTCCTTAGATTCACCAATTAATTAGAAATGAGCTCGCAATTTGTTGCGATATTTTTGATGATAAATTCATCGGCCAATTAATTAAGCTCATTTAATTAATCATTTGAGAATTGGAACCTTTTTCAATTTATAGTACCCATCTATCGTGGTCGATATCCAACAATAAGCCCACGAAACCTAATCAATAGGTGAAGTGTAATACGAGAACCTGCCCAGTTATGATTACCGTGCAAACATATTCCTTCCATTATCTAATCTCCTAATTGATGTTCAAGATATGAGATTTTTTAAAAAATCCTTTTAACATCAATTCTATGATTCTTATTTATGATTAGTCTCATTTCTAATCATTGTCTCTACCATGGCTACCGAAAATCATAATCACATAACATATTTTGATTCGCAATTTCTGTTCCCTAGTATGACTAAAATAGACGGATGACATGTTATAATCCTGCTTTCTTTCTATTTTGTTTGATTATGCCTCCGAAAAGAGAGCAATGTTCACTGCACGCCAATAAATCAAACAAAGATGACCTGTCCATAGGAGGGACATCTATCTGTGTTGAAAAAGGGGCCTTTTATCTAAGTCAACTTCAATAGCTAGCTCAAGAGGATTGTCCAGGCTATTATAAAATTAAAATACAACAATCTTTGTATTTAATCTTTGTGGCATCCCGGTTGTTCCGTAAGAAACAACAGGCGTGCAAATAAAACAGTTCCAGTAAAATTCAATTAAGAATAGATGATACAGACTGATGTTCGACGCTTCCACTTGAATTTAAATTAGAAGCATAAAATAAACAATTACAATGCATTTCAATTCTACATTCAGGATAGCCAAATAGAAAAGGGACTAACCTTCAGTTTCCTTTCCCGAGGATTAGAGGACTTTCTTCCCTGATCACTCCAACTGCATGTACAAACTATTTCCACGACAGATGCATTTTTTTTAAAATGGTTAAAAGATGAAACTTTTCCTTCATAAAACCTACATGAAGAACTGAGTGATTCCAGATCAGTATCGATTCCTCGGTGTTCGATGATTATAATTAGGAGTACTTCTTATCCAGCGGCGACCATACCTTTATCTCGCACGCAACCACCTCATCACCAAAGCAGCTGCTCACATCCTTTTCCTCATAAGCCTAAAAAATACAATAATTGCAGCCGAAATCGATCTGCTGTATGCAGCCAAAAAAAAAAAAAATGAATATACTTGCACAGATGTAACCTCAATATCACAATGCCAGAATACTAGAATAACTTGCAAACTCTCGTTCAAGTAAAACTGCTTCAAGAGAGGAGCAAATAAATCTAGTTCAAAATAAACAATTGCAAAAAGTATATGGTTCAATATCATAAAAGCCAAACTTTAAGTTGAGATACGCCCTAACCTTTTCATCGGTTGAACTATTTAATGAAGTGGCTAAATAAAGCCACTGAGAATTAATCAAATATCTTAGAACTCATCTTCAATGAGCAAGGCTTCTAGTATATAACGAAATTGGTCCCATTCTTCTTGCCAGAAATAGCACTAAATGCAGATGAATATACTATTGTTCATTTTATTTTCTCCAGGATCACATGGTCATTTTGGACTTATTCTCTCCTCTATAGAGACAATGGCTTACTTTCGCTAATCCTGTCTCCACAGCGATATTTCATGTTCATCATCTTTTAATAAGTCAGTTTTGGGATTTGTTGTCACGCGTCCAAGCAAAAAATATAATAGAAAAAAATCGTTCACACCTTTGTTGGTTTTTATATATGACACCGCAAAATGGAACAGAAATTAACACAATTTTAAAGAGAGATACCAATTTTTTTTCCCCGACACATCTACCAGAAAGTTATTACGAGACTAAAAATATATCAGGTTAGACAGATAACGAGACCAGACCTCTTCCTTCTCGTGTTGTCGTTTAGGGACTTTCCCACAAAGAGCTTCCCCTTTTGATGGCACAGGTTCAGATTAAGACGCTACGGTCTGCATCACTCAATAGAGACGTGTAAAAGTTAAAGTATACAAAAACAGAAAAATACCATTAGTGCAAAATAAATTGCAATAGAATCTAGATAAGTCGTCTTTTATTAGCCTTTTGAGAACTAGGGACGCTTGACTCGTCCTCCACAGGCCTGGCCAACGGGGATGAAAGTGTGGAGGTCATATTTTCTGGTGCACAACCAATTTTCTTCCTCTTATCTTCCCTACAATGAGAGTCTATCATTGATTTCCAATTGTTGAGCATCCATAAAGGATCATATCCCTCCTCTGGTTTTATCGACGACTCTGGTTTCTGACTCCTCCTTTGTGGAATAGGAACATTTTCTTGTTCTAATGCATGTGCCTTGGACTGCGAAAACTTTTAGCTTTATCAAAACAATTTGACGGTGTCCGTTGGTGTTTGTTGAGATTCTAATCAGTTTTCAAATCTTCAGTTCTATTGCCCTCAGCTAAATTAGATAAACCACCATCTACGTCTAAACCGGCATTCTGGTGACATGGCATATCTACCCCAATATTTTCCTGAAAACAAGAAACCAACAAAATTAATTATGATTGGAAGCAAAGGTAAGTCATCACAATGGAAGCAAAAGTAAGTCATCACAATGGCTGACTGAAAATAGAGTGTGCCATTGCTCAAATCTACTATCACATGATGCATGACTCATAAACACAAGCTTTAACAGTGTCTACTTTGAGTTAAATTAAAATAATAAAGAAGCAAGAAGCAATACTAGATTAACAGCTAACCTAGCAACTGAACATGTGAATAAACTAAAGCTTATGGTCAAAGCAAACAAAAATCAGAAGGACAAATACATTGCGTTTGATCTAATCAAATGCAGGATGCATCTCGTATTTTATGCTCAGTATTTACTACTAGAGAAACACACCATGTTTTCCCTTTGATGCAACTACTTCAGCGCAATCCTCAAAAGGAGTCCCAAAACATCTTAAAGCTTCTGGAATAGATACGTGCAGCAATGGTTAAACATGCAGGGGAAAGAAATAACAGGCCAGATTCCGACTGCTTTGGACTAGTGACAGCACTTAACAACGGTCACATTATCCACCTATATTAAAATGTCCTCCTGGAATGCTTAGATTTTATAGAAGGCGTGTCGCTAGGAAGTGCCGTCTCTTTTCTCTGTTGATAATAAAATGAATTTATTAACTGCTATCATGATCTAAAATAAAGAGATATTCATATTTTTAGATTAATGGAGCACCAAATCTTAAAGAAATTTTTTCATGCCGCATCAAATGTATGTTCTAAGACCAAAGGTAAAGGTCGAACTTTTTTAAATATTATTTTTATCTATTCCATAGCTATGTTAACCATAAGTAAGATTTGACAAGGCATGCGCTGACGTCTCAAAAATCAAGTGTCCTACCACGTAATTCTTTGACTACACTATGGTTTGCAATCAAAAAGAAATACAACAATATTGGAAATTGCTTAAGGAAAACAAGTTACAAGAGCGCAGCAAGCCGGAACTTCCCAATTTTATATCCAGTAGAAATACCAAGATGGCAACAATTAAGTTAAAATTCGACTAAGGAGTACAAACTACAAACTGATATGATGGCAAACAACTTAGCAGAAAAAAGGAATATAAAAGATAACAATGGTAATATTTACCTTATAGGCTTTATACCATTCAGAAACGGGTGAATCATTTGATGAACAATGTCATACAACTCAAGGTCCAGCATCGGCACGCATGACCGACTGAGTAATGCCTTCCTTTTATGACACAATCAATTGTCCACCATTCAAGGCAGGGTGGAGATGTGCGTGTCATGTTCCTAATGAACCAGTTCACCAATACTTTGACTTGATTCTGGGCTGAATAATTTAAACTCAATGGGAAGAACGGTGTTGAAGGCTAACTTCTAATTAAAGAGAGTATTTGTTCATAAAAGAAAATTCATTTGTTTGCACATGTTCAAGCAAGATGTTTTAAAATAAACCTTTAGATCAAAATGGTTTTCTTGAAAGAAATCACAGTACGGTTGGTAAAATATCCCCTTTGGATGTTTCCTGAATGCCAGTGGTTAAGATAAGCATGGGCAAGAGCAAAAGAACATGTCTTAAACCTTTCACTACTGGCTTTGTAATAGGCTAACAGCATCACTCTTATTTTCAGGATGGCAATATTTTGTTAATTGCAGTAAATCCCGGGTTTTATGGCCTTGGATGCCCAAATGCTGCATGAAAAAGGCAACACAAGCATAAATTCTAGCTTTTGCATAAAAATACCTCTCTTAAGGCCAAATTAATGCTGTCCGTTTAGTCTTGCTATATGCCTTACAAAATATTTGTCGTCAATATTACACTAGGGTGGGGCTGTTTTGATACTCTGCATGTGACTTTGAAGTCATGACATTCCTTTGTTGAGCTCCTAATAGGAAAGGAGAGAGACAATAAGAATATAAGACGATGGTTGGCACGGCACATGATCGTCATTTTGATAAGCATTTGGCTGAATAGAGGGGATAAATCACTTAGGTAATGACGCGTCAACTATGCTAGCTCCAGTTTGCGAATGAAAAGTAAAGAGATGTATAATTAAGACTAGCAAAAAGGAAACGAGATGTATAATTAAGAGCAGCAAAACGGGAACAAGTTAACATGCAGAAGTGTTCAGCTATCAAGCCATCCACGACACTTACATGCTTTCTTTCTTACATAAATATGACTAAAAGCACAAGGGTAGGGAGGAGGGTTGGAGGAATTCAAAAGTTAAGATGCTAAAGACTTAAATTACTCCCAACTTGAAATTCGAAATATTCATGAGCAAATTCATAGAAGCTCTCCACAACAGCACCTTGAGGACGCAATACAGGTTCGTCTATCACCATGCCGTCGCGGTCTTCCGCCACTTTCTCCTCCGAAAGATTCCTCTTCCTCACTGCCTCCTTCACCACAGAGCCGTCCAGCAGTTTCTCCGCAATTTCCTCCGAAAGATTCCTCTTCCTCACTGTCGCTTTCTCCGAATATTTGCTTCTTCCTCACTGTCTCCTTCACCACAGAGCCGTCCAGCAGTTTCTCCGAAATTTCCATCAGTGTCACTTCCTCGACCTCATCAGGGAAGTCGTTCTCAATATGATCCAGTCTAAGGTTGAAAACAGCAGCTAGCATTGATGATATACAACTACCATGGGAGAAAAACGCAGCACAGCAGAAACGTCCTCCTGTACCCAAAGGCACAACAGCGCCAGTCCAGTAATAAAGATCCCACGGATTGGTGAAGTATTCATGCAATCCCGTGATACGTTTTGGAGTCATATACATCAAATTTTCTAGTGAGGTGGACTTTCGCGGCGGTGGACGAGCATTCAAATTATAGGCAATGATGGACAGTCTTGGCCTTAAACAACGTAATTGAGGTTCAGCGTCAAATTTCTGTTCCTGGATGAGGTAAATCTTACCGTACAGTATTTGAGCGAAGCCATCCCAGGGTGGAATCTGGGACAAGTTGAAAACAAATGCATAGTTATATTCACTTTCACTTTCCATTTCACTTTCACTGTCACTGTCACTGTCAAGAGAAATCTGCCACCATTTGGATTCAAGGCAGTCGAAAACACAGAGATCCGGCTGCACACGCTTATAAGGAGTTGGAGGAGTTGGAACGTAGATTTTCTGATCTTCTTGATCAATTGCACAATAGATTTTCTGATGGGGGGCACCTAGAGATGGTGGGTTAGGAAGCTCCTCCCAAGATCTTTTCCTTAGACTTAAATCAAGCTTTTCAAATGCAATATGGTAATTCCTGGATAAAACATATAGCTTCTGACGCACAGTAAATAGTAAAGGTTTATGCTTGCCAAGATTCAATCCCGGGCCCTTTTCCCATTTGTGAGGCCCGGGACCACTTATGTCGCAAGTGTAAAAGCTTGCAGTTACACCTACGACAATGAAAAGCTCGGTTCCACAGGCTGCAAAAGCAATATCCTCCGGAAGCCTGCCGGCTTCGCAAATATCGTCGTTGAAATCGGAATAATCACTCAGTTGGAAATCGATGACATGATAGACTTTGCAGGTCTCAGGATTCAAGCCAAAGATCTCCAGCTTTGATAGGTCACTCTTACCATCAAACCTTAGACCCATAGTGAAAAACACCCATTCTGAACTGGGTTGCTCCGATAATTCCAGAATATCATGTTTCTTTGGAATCAAATCGTAACGACCAAACAGTCCCTCCTCCATCGCAACACTAGTAGCAGTAAACCCTAGTAACTCCTAATTCAATCACGTCCCGTCCCTTCCCTTCCCTTTCCTCTCTCTCAGAACACCAAACCCTAGCCCCGATTCTATTCAATTCAATTCCTCTCCCGAGTCTTAGTTTTGCTTAGTCTATACGCACCGCCCCCCTTTTTTTTCCCCCCTTTTTCCCTTTATATTTCCACTCTTATCCTGGGCTTTTTGGCAAATTGCACTCCAACCCTTAAATTTTCTTATTTTGGCACAAGATTTTCTAAAATTTCCTCCTGTCTTAACGCCCAACGGTCAACTTTATGGGAATTTTCAAACAAAGTTAAATGCATTTTGTAACCTTAAATTGTTTAAACACTTTGCTGCTCCTCGGTGGATTTTTCAGAATACTCATAAATAATACTTTACTCTCTAAATTTATTTTTTTAAAGTACTAAATAACCCATTCAAAATATCTTATTTATTATTGACAGATGATTTCACCCCCTTAAAAGTTTTATCATATATTTTATGTACTCGAGATAATTTCCTCATATAACAATAAATAACAAGTCTCTATCCATTATCACACTGGGAAACTGTTAAAGTTCTCTCAATACATGTATTTTATAAATCATAAATCAATCAAATAAATAGTTATTTGTTGTTGTATAAAATGAAATCGCTTTCTTCTGGTATCAAATATTTGTTAAACATAATGGATTCATCCACAAAGAAGGTAGCTTCTCATAGAGCTAGCTCGAGAGACGTTGTAACGTCGTCCAGTATATATGAATGATGTTATCTCACTCACTAGCAGAGCTAGCAGCTAAATCTTGAGGTGGGCAAGTGTTTCTTCAAACCTCTTGTGTAAAAGCATAAGAATTAATATACTATGATGATAAATCATTTTCACTAATATTTTTCTGCAGTGGAACATAGAGTTTTTGTTTTTGTTCTTCTTTTCTTTTTTTCTCTTCGAGAGAATCACTTTTTGCTGCAAATTAGAATGTACCAATTTTGCTATAGTCACATTTTGGTGTTCTACATAATTCTCAGCTTAGACATGTGAATACAAGAACTGTGATCGTTACAGCAAAGATAGCATCCCCTCTCTGATTCCAATTTTTTAGAATTGTTTACAAACAACTAATACGGCTCAAAATGTTAAAAGAAAAAAAAAAGGGGGGAAAGATAAATATTGTGATTACTATCTAGCCACGTCAATTGAAGATTGTAACTTTCTGTTAATCATTCTTCTCACCTTTCGACTTCTTGTCCAAAGATATCGAGAAACCATCTTTTCAGTGTTGTTTCTTCCCATTCTTAATAGCTGATGGTGTCTCATAATCTCCTTTGGCACCGTTGATGGTCTATCTCTTTTCATATGTCCCTCGACTTTTCTGCCTATGATTCGTGATGAGAATCTGAAAGACACTCTTCACTTTTAGATGATTTAGTGTCCTTTGGTCCAAATGTTGAATAGAATTCTTTGTAAGCATATTCTTTTGAAGTTTGCCTCGGTATCCATTGATCTGATCGCTTTTCCTATCAGTTGTAGCAAGAAATGGAGCAAGAGAAGATTAGCTATTATCAATAAAGTAGAAAGCTAGCATATTGTTCATGGCGTCCGCCGTTTGAAGAAAAATAAAGTATGTTCATGAGGTTTTTGTATATAAAATTTGAGTTAACTGTATTTTCCTCCCTACGAAATACATAAAGTGCAAGAAAAACCTCTTAAACTAAACAAAAGGGCAATCCACTCCGTTAAACTTTTTAAAATAAAGCATTTTACCCCCTTTATGTGTTTTGTTGTTCGTTTGCGCTATTTTAAATTGATATTTTGATTTTGGATCATACAATATCATTTTTGGTCGACCTTAACAAAAATATAGGTAAAACATTAACAAATTTTACAAATTTTCAATCAATTAAACCATTTTGACACCTCAAACTCTCTTTCTATATGTTAATTAAAGTCAAGAAAATTGCAAAAAAAAAATGATTAACATTTTCTTTCCCAATATTCAAAGAGACGAGAGATTAACAAACTCTGCCAACAACATTTCTTCAAGATTTTGTTTCCCTATATTCAAAGAGGCAAGAGATAAATAAGTCTACCAGCAACATTTCTTGAAGCATTTCTTGTAGATATATTTATATTTGTTGACTGTTGATAGTAATAGTAATAGCGAATTCTATCACTAATTTCCACTATAATATGAATAAAGTGGACATTAAATTGATTCTGTGTCGTCTAGCATAAGATGATGTGGTTTATTTGGAACTCAGTGCTGAAATTTTGTCAGGAAAAAACTTTTGGTGGAATGGCATAAAATTTAATTAGAAGATGATGTGAAATGATTAATTTGTATGTGTCATTTCAAAGAATGATATTTGAATTGTGAGAAAATTTCTCACTTTCTCGTATTATTATTTTTTTTTAAGAATCTAAACAAATCAGTTTTGGTTGAAAATTTTTCTACAAAAACACAAATTTAGAGAATTGAGTAACCATTCAATCACCTTTCATCATCGAATAATAGTTTTTTTTTTTTATACTTTATCAATTATATATATACATACACATACATCTCCTAAACTATCATTTTATGCCTGCTTTTTGTCTAAATATCTGACTAAAAGGTACCGAACCTTAAGATATATTTTATTCCAATAAGCCTAACATGGTAAAATTTAAAAATCATGGCATTAGTGAGGTAAGTGTGATTCTTGGGTCGGTTGCTGGTTCTATCAGATTTCTCAATTGCCAACAGGTCCTCTGCAAGGTGCCATGGAAGCTCTAATCAATTAACTTGACTTCTTTTTAGCAAAGAACATATATTCAAGAATTTGTACACACACCTTCGTTGAAACGACAGGTAGTGCATCTCTTGTATGAGGTAGCCCTGGAGACAGAATCAGCCTAGAATATGTTTCCAGAGTGGCTGATACAATGATGAATCAGTCATATTACAACACAGAGATCGTGAGATTCATAATCACACAACACATTGGTACACATTTCGTCCCCTAGTCTGAGTAAGTCATAAACTAGACAGATTCTGACATGTTATAATCCTTCCCCCCACCCCACCCACACACAAAGATTATGCTTCTGGAAAGAAAACAATGTTTACTACAAATATATCAAATAAAGATCCGTCCTAAGGAGGGACATCTACATCTGTTGGCAAAATAGACTTGGGCCCAACTAAATCTAATATTTCGCGTTCACCATCATCATAATCAGCCTAAATGAAGTCATGAAATGGAACCAATTAGATTTTGAAGAACTGAATCGGAGTGCATATTTCAATACTTTATCCGAGCAGAGATCTACTTATTTTAAACTAATTCCAACAACACAAGGGGATTATTTCATGCTGGAAGACATCACGCTCTGCCTTTGCAAGTGATGAAGACTGTACAATAACCAGGGAAACATTTTTGTGAATCCAGAAACTGACGAATCAAACTAAGTTGTCATGATTATCATGATCATCATTAAGAATCTTCATATGTGCAAAAACTTGATATTTTACCTGGTGCATTTTTTTCCAAATGGTCAAAAGATGAAACTTTTCCTTCATAAAACCTACGAAACAAGACAAATCCGAGAATAAAAAGTTTATTCTGATAAAGGAGAAATGAACATGAAGAACTCAGCGATTCCAGTTTGGTGTCAATTCCCTGGTGTTCGATGGTTATAATTAAGCATACTTACATCTTATCCAACGGCCACCAAACCTTTATCTTGCACCCAACCACCTCTTCACCAAAGCAGCTGCTCACATCCTCAGAAGCCTAAAAAACACGATAATTGCAGCTGAAGTTAATCTGCTGTTCACAGCAAAAAAAAAAAAAAAAAATGAACATACTAGCACAGATGTGTATTTTTACATGTTTGCGGGTGGGAGGGAGGGATTGCGAACAACTTTCTAATTTCTACTATAGCAGGAGGTTGGACAGATTGCAAATGTGAATTCTTGGCAAGAAAGTCGAGAATAATACTAAGTTGCTATGACATTTTACCAGTTTAGCATATGCATGCATGCATTTCATTTTATAGTAGCACGATTTTCATCTCAAATCACAGCAATACAAAGGTTATCGAGGGTAAAAGACAGGATCTGAACTTACGAGAACGCCAAATCTTCTTTGCAGTTCTCGCAATTATAGCCAAAGTTATATTTGGGGATTCTAACTATAGACTCAGCCAGAGATTTCAGAAACCAAGATGCAACTACAATATCACATGCCAGAATACTGAAATAACTGGCAAACTCTCGTTCTTCAAATTGTGAAAAAAATAAGTAAAACTGCTTCAAAGAAGAGCAAAGAAATATAGTTCAAAATAAACAATTGCAAAAAGTATACGTGTTTCAATAAAATAGAATCCAAACTTTAAGTTGAGATACAAAGTAACCTTTTCGACGGTTGAATTATTTAATTAAGTGGGAAAATAAAGCCACTGCGCATCAACTCAAGGACATATATAGCAGTAAATATTCTAGTTACACATCTGGCAAAGAATTAATGAAATATCTTAGAACTCATCTGCAATGAGCAAGGTTTATGCTGTAAGACCAAACTGGTTCCATTTTTCTTGCTAGAAATAGCACTAAATGCAGATGAATGTATTATTGTTCATTTTATTTTCTCTAGGATCGCAAGGTCATTTTGGACTTATTCTCTGTTCAGGCCAGACCTCTTCCTTAACTGTCGTAAGCTTCTTCTTCTGTTGTCATTTAGAGATTTTCCCACAAAGAGCTTCCCCTTCTGATGGTACAGGTTCAGTTTGAGAAGAAGCTACAGTTGCACCACTCCAGTGTGACGTGTAAAGGTCAAAGAACACAAAAACAGAAAAATACCATCAGTGCAAAAGAAATTGCAATAGAATTTAGACAAGTCACTTGTTACCCCGACATCAGTGTCTTCTGTTAGGCCTTACAGAAATAATAGTCTTGCCCTGCTCTTTCTTGCTGGAGTTACCCCAGACAAAGAGTCTATCCTTTCTCGTGCGTGTGTGTGTGTGTGTTGGGTTACTATTTAAGGGGTGCATTAAAACTTTTGATCGAGTCACAACATATCAACAAACACTTATAGTATTGATTATGAATCATGACAAAATAACAAAAGGAAATCTAGAAACCAGTTAGTGTAACAACCATATGGAATACAAAGAAGGGGGGGAAAAAAGATGGAGAATGGCATTTTGATTGCGTGGATGTTAAGAATCTTGGGCATGCAAAGGGGTCAACTAATTACATTTCGAGTTCAAAGGAGCATGGTGTTTTATGCACTTATGCATGGCCACACAACTACCAAGTTAGGGCTTGACTAAACTAATACAGGCGGATGAGCTGAAGAAATTAATCACACATTTCTGGAGGACTCCAGGAAGAGCCTTCAACAGATTAAAATTTAAAATTTGATTAAACATTGATTAAAGACATAAAGACAAAAGAGACAAAACACTACTTCGTACAATACACTACACCACAGCATCTGTGAGTAATTACCTTGACAATGACATAATTTCGTAGATCCTCTGAAACAATAGCCTTGCCTCTACTTTCTTCTTCAATAGGTATATTTTCCAAAGTTCCTTTCCCTTTTTCAGAGTCTTCATTAGACAGTTGAGAACTCGGGACACCGGATTCTTCCCCCACATGTCCGGATTCCCCCACATGTCCGGAAAACGAGGTTGAAAGTGTGTAGGCCATATTTTTTGGTGGACAACCAAATTTTTTTCCTCTTATTGTTCCTACAATGAGAATCTCTCATTGATGTCCCATTGCCGACCATCCATAAAGGATTATATCCCTCTTCTGGTTTTATAAAAGAGTGGTTTCCGGCTCCTTCTCTGTGTAATAGGAACATTTTCCTGTTCTGTTTCCTGATGATTGTGCTTTGGACAGCGTAAATTTTCAGATTCATCACAACAATTTGACGTTGTCCATTGATTTTCATTGAAATTCTCATCAGTGTTCAAATTTTAGTGACGTGACATATATCTACCCCAATGTTATCCTGAAAACAAAAAAGAACAGAACGAAATATGATTGGACGCGAAAGTAAGTCATTACAATGGCTGACTAAAAATAAATTAGTTCAATTATGCACATAATCTGTTCTCATTATCTTGGTCACATTTAGACAGAACAAAACAATTTAGACAAGAGGCTTTGATACATTCATCAATGGTTAAATCTGTCAAGGATAGAAATAACAGCACAGATTCAGACTGCTTTGGACTTGTCACAGCACTTAACGACAGCCACATTATCCACAATTTCCTGAATGCCAGTGGTAAAGATAAGCATGAGTAAGGCATGTCTTTGAGTTTGCTTCAAAGAACATGTTTTAAATCTTTCACTACTGGCTTTCTAATAGGCTAACAGCATTAGCCTTTATTTTCAGGATGGCATTATTTTGTTAATTGTAGCCGATCCCGAGTTTTATTGCCTTGGAAAAACAATTATAAATTCTAGCTTTTGCTTAAAAATATATCCCTTAATGTCTAATTAATGTGTCTGTTTACAAAAGATTTGCTGTCAATACTACGCTTAGGGAGGGGCTGTATTGATAGTCTGCATGTGACTTTTATGTCATGACATTCATTTGTTGAGTTCCTATTAGGAAAGGAGAGAGACACTGAAGACTTGAAGAATAAGATGATGCTTTGCAAGCCACATTATCATCAGATAAGCATTTAGTGCTTTCAAAGGCGTCATAGAGGGAATAAATCATGTAACTAATGAATGGTCAATTGCTAGCTACAGCTTGCGGATGAAGAGTAGTAAAGAGGCGTACGCTTGGCAACGCTTCTAATTAACGCTAATGGTCAAGCATCCATTAGGTAGTCAAGTCAAAGATGAATAATTAAGAGTAGCAAAAAAGAAACAAGTTAACATGCAAAAGTATTTAGCTAGCAAGCCATCCATGACACTTGCACGCTTTATCACATAAATATGAGTAAAAGCACAAGGGGTGGGGAGGATGGTTTGAGGAATTCAAACGTTAAGATGCTAATGACTTCAAATTACTTTGCAGCATAATCTTGCCCAATTGTTTACAAAGACCCTATGAAATGTGAAAACCACTAGCGAAGACCCTTGGCTGGTAGTGTACTTGACACGGACCATTTTTACATGTATGAGAGTGTATTAGGCTTGCAAATGTCGCCTCTTAACCTTGAGTTAAATTTACTAAACTCCCTATTTTAATTTTAATTATCACAAAAAAAACCCGTGCGCTAAAACCTCTCACGTTTTTAAAAACTAGCACATTGCCCCTCATGTACAACTCCCGTGTCTCACAAATCGTCTGTGAATGTGTGTGAAATTTTGAAAGTTGTGGTTTGAGATTTTTTTTTCCTCCATTTTTTATTTTATTGGATAAAGGTTTTTCTCTCCTTTAAAGAAACAAAACTTATTGCTATTCTCCAATTTTTTGGAAAGGGGTAAAATTGAAAATTCGTACTCAAATTTTCAGAAAAAGAACTCAGGGGGCTGTGTGCTAGTTTTTAAAAACATGATTTCAAACTAATTTTTCTTTACATATGATTTTTTATGCTGATTAAAATTAACACCGGGATATTTGTAAATTTAACTCATGATAATATTGAATTATGCATGTATCTAAATATTTGCTCACTGTTATGGATTGTTTGATTCTCCCACGTTCTGCCAATTTCTGGACACAACACAGACTGGGCATAGATTTCATCTTGAACTTTCCCAAATCATGGTTGTACTGTTTTAAAAACTTCAATCTCAGTGGTATATATGAATGTATTTGAGGTGTTCTACCTCTTTTTATTATTTATGCCGAATATTTTACCATATCTTAGAATACCCTTTGTGTGTGTGCGTGTGTGTGTGTGTGTGAGAGAGAGAGAGAGAGAGAGAGAGCTGAACTATTGAATCATTAGATAAATACCCTTTTTTTTGCCCCAAGTTTCCTGTGGTTTATCCAAGTAACACACTAGACCTTGTGTTTTCATAATTAGCATCGAGAACCCTAAGGTTTTAAGAAAACAAAGCACACAGAGTTTGTCCTTAACTTGAAAGCTGTTAACTACTCCAATCAAGAATCAGTACGTTGCAACAGGCTAAAAACAACTGGATAGAGACAGAGAGAGAGATTAAGCAAAGAAGAAGATAGCACGGAGGTGGGGAAAGGAATCATATTTATTGTTTACCAATATCTGGTCTAATGACAAAACATTTATAGCACACTCAAAAGTAAGGAAATATAACAATCTAACCACAATACAAAGATCCTTTTGTGGGTTGCTGATGCTAATTGCTATCAAATTTCTCAATTGCTGATGCCAAAACTCTAATCAATCAGCAAAGAACACACATACATACATTCAAGAATTTGTAAATGCCCCATTGTTGGAACAACAGGTAGCTCAGAATCAACCTAGAATCTGTTTCCGGAGTGGCTGGCTGCTACAATGATAAATTTGTCAGCTATTGTAACACCGAAAATCATAATCACATAACATCATTTTGATTTGCAATTTCTGTTCCCTAGTATGACTAAAATAGACGGATGACGTGTTATAATCCTTCTTTCTTTCTATATTCTTTGTTTATGCCTCCGAAAAGAAAACAATGTTCACTGCACGCCAATAAATCAAACAAAGATGTGTTGAAAAAAGGGGTCTTTTATCTAACTCAACTTCAAAAGCTAGCTCAGGAGGATTGTCTAGGTTATTATAAAATTAAAATACACCAATCTTTGTATTTAATCTTGGTGGCATCACAGTTGTTCCACAAGAAACAACAGGCGTGCAAATAAAAGTGTTCCAGTAAAATTCAGTTAAGAATAGATGATACCGACTGATGTTCGACACTTCCACTTGAATTTAAATTAGAATCATAAAATAAACAATTAGAATGCATTTCATTTTACATTCAGGGTAGCCAAATAGAAAAGGGACTAGACTTCAGTTTCCTTTCCCGAGGATGAGAGGACTTTCTTCCATGATCACTCCAACTGCATGCATAAACTATTTCCACGACAGGTGCACTTTTTTAAAATGGCCAAAAGATGAAACTTTTCCTTCATAAAACCTACATGAAGAACCGTGTGATTCCAGCTCGGTATCGATTCCTCAGTCTTCGGTGGTTATAATTCGGAGTACTTACTTTTTATCCAGCGGCGACCAAACCTTTATCTTACACGCAACCACCTCATCACCAAAGCAGCTGCTCACATCCTTTTCCTCATAACCCTAAAAAATACAATAATTGCAGCCGAAATTGATCAGCTGTATCACATGCCAGATTTAACCTCAATATCACATGCCAGAATACTAAAATAACTTGCAAACTCTCGTTCAAGTAAAACTGCTTCAAGAGAGGAGCAAAGAAATCTAGTTCAAAATAAACAATTGCAAAAAGTATGTGGTTCAGTATCATAGAAGCCAAGCTTTAAGTTGAGATACGCACTAACCTTTTCATCCGTTGAAGTATTTAATGAAGTGGCTAAATAAGGCCACTAAGAATTAATCAAATATCTTAGAACTCATTTTCAATGAGCAAGGCTTATAGTATATAACGAAATTGGTCCCATTCTTCTTGCCAGAAATAGCACTAAACGCAGATGAATGTACTATTGTTCATTTTATTTTCTCCAGGATCGCATGGTCATTTTGGACCTATTCTCTCCTCTATAGAGACAATGGCTTACTTTCGCTAAACCTGTCTCCGCAGAGATATTTCATGTTCATCATCTTTTAACAAGTCAGCTTTGGGTTTTGTTGTCACGCGTCCGCGCAAAAAATATAATAGAAACAAACCGTTCACACCTTTGTTGGTTTTTATATATGACGCCGCAAAATGGAACAGAAATCAACACAATTTTAAAGAGAGAGACCAATTTTTTTTTCCCCGACACATGTACCAGAAAGTTATTATGAGACTAAAAATATATCAGGTTAGACAGATAACAAGACTAGACCTCTTCCTTCTCGTGTTGTCGTTTAGAGACTTTCCCACAAAGAGCTTCCCCTTTTGATGGCACAGGTTCAGATTGACACACTACTGTCTGCACCACTCAATAGAGATATGCAAAAGTTAAAGTATACAAAAACAGAAAAATACCATTAGTGCCAAATAAATTGCAATAGAATCTAGATAAGTCGTTTGTTATTAGCCTTTTGAGAACTAGGGACACTCGACTCTTCCCCCACAGGCCTGGACAACGGGGATGAAAGTGTGCAGGTCATATTTTCTGCTGCACAACCAATTTTCTTCATTTTATATTTCCCACAATGAGAATCTATCATTGATGTCCAATTGTTGAGCATCCATAAAGGATCACATCCCTCCGCCGGTTTTATCAAAAGACTCTGGTTTCTGACTCCTCCTTTGCGGACTAGGAACGTTTTCTTGTTCTGATGCATGTACCTTGGACTGCGAAAACTTTCAGCTTTATCACAACAATTTGACTGTCCGTTGATTTTTGTTGAGATTCTAATCAGTTTTCAAATTTTCAGATCTATTGCCCACAGCTAAATGAGATAAACCACCATCTACGTCTAAACCGGCATTCTGGTGACGTGGCATATCTACCCCAATATTTTCCTGAAAACAAGAAAAGAAAAAAACGAATTATGATTGGAAGCGAGAGTAAGTCATCACAATGGCTGACTGAAAACAGAGTGTGCCATTTCTCAAATCTACCACCACATGATGCATGACTCTAAAACATAAACTTTAACGGTGTCTACTTAGAGTTAAATTAAAATAATAAAGAAGCAAGAAGCAACACTAGATTACCAGCTAACCTAGTAACTGAACATGTGAATATACTAAAGCTTACGGTCAAAGCAAACAAAAATCAGAAGGACAAACACATTGCGTTTGATCTAATCAAATGCAGGACGCATCTTGGAATGCTTAGATTAACGACAGTCGCATTATCCACTTATATTAAAATGTCCTCCCGGAATGCTTAGATTTTATATAAGGCGTGTCGCTAGGAAGTGCCGTCTCTTTTCTCTGTTGATAGTAAAATGCATTTATTAACTGCTATCATGATCTAAAATAAAGAGATATACATATTTTTAGATTAATGGAGCACCAAATCTTAAAGAAATTTTTTCATGCCACATCAAATGTACGTTCTAAGACCAAAGGTAAAGGTCGAACTTTTTTAAATATTATTTTTATCTACTCCATAGCTATGTTAACCATAAGTAAGATTTGACAAGGCATGCGCTGATGTCTCAAAAATCAAGTGTCCTACCACGTAATTCTTTGACTACACTATGGTTTGCAATCAAAAAGAAATACAACAATATTGGAAATTGCTAAAGGAAAACAAGTTACAAGAGCACCGCAAGCCGGAACTTCCCAATTTTATATCCAGGAGAAATACCAAGATGGCAACAATTAAGTTAAAATTCGACTAACGAGTACAAACTACAAACTGATATGATGCCAAACAACTTAGCGGAAAAAAGGAATATAAAAGATAACAATGGTAATATTTACCTTATAGGCTTTACACCATTCAGAAACGGGTGAATCATTTGATGAAAAATGTCATACAACTCAAGGTCCAGCATCAGCACGCATGACCGACTGAGTAATGCCTTCCTTTTATGACACAATCAATTGTCCACCATTCAAGGCAGGGTGGAGGTGTGTGTCATGTTCCTAATGAACCAGTTCACCAATACTTTGACTTGATTCTTGGCTGAATAATTTAAACTCAATGGGAAGAACGGTGTTGAAGGCTAACTTCTAATTAAAGAGAGTATTTGTTCATAAAAGAAAATTCATTTGTTTGCACATGTTCAACCAAGATGTTTTAAAATAAACCTGTAGGTCAAAATGGTTTTCTTGAAAGAAATCACAGTACGGCTGGTAAAATATCCCCTTTGCATGTTTCCTAAATGCCAGTGGTACAGATAAGCATGGGCAAGAGCAAAAGAACATGTCTTAAACCTTTCACTACTGGCTTTGTAATAGGCTAACAGCATCACTCTTATTTTCAGGATGGCAATATTTTGATAATTGCAGTAAATCCCAGGTTTTATGGCCTTGGATGCCCAAATGCTGCATGAAAAAGGCAACACAAGCATAAATTCTAGCTTTTGCATAAAAATACCTCTCTTAAGGCCAAATTAATGCTGTCCGTTTAGTCTTGCTATATGCCTTACAAAATATTTGTCGTCAATATTACACTAGGGTGGGGCTGTTTTGATACTCTGCATGTGACTTTGAAGTCATGACATTCCTTTGTTGAGCTCCTAATAGGAAAGGGGAGAGAGAGTCAAGACTTGAAGAATAAGAATATAAGACGATGTTTGGCACGGCACATGATCGTCATCTTGATAAGCATTTGGCTGAATAGAGGGGATAAATCACTTAGGTAATGACGCATCAACTATGCTAGCTCCAGTTTGCGAATGAAAAGTAAAGAGATGTATAATTAAGACTAGCAAAAAGGAAACGAGATGTATAATTAAGAGCAGCAAAAAGGGAACAAGTTAACATGCAGAAGTGTTCAGCTAGCAAGCCATCCATGACACACTTACATGCTTTCTTTCTTACATAAATATGACTAAAAGCACAAGGGTAGGGAGGACGGTTGGAGGAATTCAAAAGTTAAGATGCTAAAGACTTAAATTACTCCCAACTTGAAATTCCAAATATTCATGAGCAAATTCATAGAAGCTCTCCACAACAGCACCTTGAGGACACAACACAGGTTCGTCTATCACCATGCCGTCGCGGTCTTCCGCCACTTTCTCCTCCGAAAGATTCCTCTTCCTCACTGTCGCTTTCTCCGGATATTTGCTCTTCCTCACTGTCTCCTTCACCACAGAGCCGTCCAGCAGTTTCTCCGAAATTTCCATCAGTGTCACTTCCTCGACCTCATCAGGGAAGTCGTTCTCAATATGATCCAGTCTAAGGTTGAAAACAGCAGCTTGCATTGATGATATAAACCTACCATGGGAGAAAAACGCAGCACAGCAGAAACGTCCTCCTGTACCCAAAGGCACAACAGCGCCAGTCCAGTAATAAAGATCCCACGGATTGGTGAAGTATTCATGCAATCCCGTGATACGTTTTGGAGTCATATACATCAAATTTTCTAGTGAGGTGGACTTTCGCGGCGGTGGACGAGCATTCAAATTATAGGCAATGATGGACAGTCTTGGCCTTAAACAACGTAATTTAGGTTCAGCGTCAAATTTCTGTTCCTGGATGAGGTAAATCTTACCGTATAGTATTGGAGCAAAGCCATCCCAGGGTGGAATCTGGGACAAGTTGAAAACAAATGCATAGTTATATTCACTTTCACTTTACATTTCACTTTCACTGTCACTGTCACTGTCAAGAGAAATCCGCCACCATTTGGATTCAAGGCAGTCGAAAACACAGAGATCCGGCTGCACACGCTTATAAGGAGTTGGAGGAGTTGGAACGTAGATTTTCTGATCTTCTTGATCAATTGCACAATAGATTTTCTGATGGGGGGCACCTAGAGATGGTGGGTTAGGAAGCTCCTCCCAAGATCTTTTCCTTAGACTTAAATCAAGCTTTTCAAATGCAATATTGTAATTCCTGGATAAAACATATAGCTTCTGACGCACAGCAAATAGTAAAGGTTTATGCTTGCCAAAATTCAATCCCGGGCCCTTTTCCCATTTGTGAGGCCCGGGACCACTTATGTCGCAAGTGTAAAAGCTTGCAGTTACACCTACGACAATGAAAAGCTCGGTTCCACAGGCTGCAAAAGCAATATCCTTCGGAAGCCTGCCGGCTTCGCAAAAATCGTCGTTGAAATCGGAATAATCACTCAGTTGGAAATCGATGACATGATAAACTTTGCAGGTCTCAGGATTCAAGCCAAAGATCTCCAGCTTTGATTGGTCACGCTTACGATCAAACCTTAGACCCATAGTGAAAAACACCCATTCTGAACTGGGTTGCTCCGATAATTCCAGACGGAAAATTTGTTCATCCGACCTTTCAAGTTTTTTTTTAATTTAATAGCCCTCAATTTTTTTTCCTTTTTTTTTTAAGTTAAATATCCGATGTGGCATAATTTAAAGGTCAATAAAGTGAACTAAAAACTTCAGGATTGGACGGGGGTCGATTTGTAAATAAATAATTTTATAATTTATACTATATCGATCAATCGATCGTCTATATGCGTTGCTTAATCGATCAAAACATGTCGCTTAATCGATCACAACATGTCGATTAATCGATCACAACATGTCGCTTGATCGATTAAGATATGTCGCTTAATCGATCCAAAAAAGTCGATTAATCGATCTTAATATGTCGATTAATCGATTATCGTATATCGCTTCATCGATCTTCATATATCGATTGATCGATCACATGATATCGATTGATCGATCATAGCGTATCATCATAATAGACACCGCGCGGTACACTTTCTTAGTTCCTTCTCAGAGACGCTTCACATTCCTCCTTCCTCATCTCTTCTCTTCCTTCTCATCTCAGTTGGAATCCATTTGAGAACTCAAGAAAATCGTCGTGAAACCCTGATAAAATCCCAAAAAATTTAATTCTCCCCTCTTTGTCTCGTCGATTTCCCAAAAAAAATCCCTTGAAAACTTTAATCACGTTTACCCTTTACTACAAGACCTGTTAAAAATGGAAGAAAGGAAAGACCAACAAATCGATGCACAAGAAGCACAACAGCCATTGGTGAACGAGCCACTGGTGAACGAGCCGTTGATGAACGAGCCGTTGACGAACGAGCCAGTGGTTAACGTGGAAACCGGTGCTTCTCCACAAGAAGAACAGGTACTTTAATCCATTATTTGCACATGAAGAATTAATGCTCGTCTTTCAACCGTAACCGTTGGTCGATTGTCATTGTCGATTGAGGGATTTAAATGTCGATTGATCGATTTTAATGTCGATTAAGCGATTGTCCTTATCGATTTAGGGTTTAGGGTTTAAGGTTTTGCACTATTAACTGATTTTTTGGTGTTTTGTTTGAACATAGGAAAATAAAGAAGAGGATGTTCCAGTTGATGATGAGCTATCCATTCCATCTTGTTCGCGGTCTATCAGCTTTAATAGTTACCAACTCCGGACAATATTGGATGACATCAAATACTTCCCAGTGAGGGTGACTGTGAGATCCTCTGTTGCTAAGCTTCGGAAAATGGAGGAAGTTTTAATGGGTCTGGGAGAGAATATGTTGTCGAGGTTCTCTGAAACCTATTTTGGCCATTTATTACGTATGACGAATTTCTGGTCATTTTCTGGACAACTCTGCCATTACCTTATGCTCCGTCAGATTCAGTGCAAGAAGCAGTGGGAGCTATGGTTTGCCATCGACAACAAACCCATTCGTTTTGGCATGCCGGAGTTCGCCATAGTCACTGGTCTGAATTGTGGTCCCCTCCCTCCCAATAATGAAATGGACAAGATGAGAAACGACGAGAAGAGCAAAAATTTCTTGCAGAAGGTTCTGGGTAATAAGAAACAGTCAGTAAAAATTCCAGACTTGGATGAATGCATGAGAAAGAAAAGTTTTTCGGCAGAAGACAAGTTCAAACTATGTCTCGTATGGTTTGTTCATACATTCCTTTTGGCCAAGGACGACCACAAAAACGTGAACGAAGACCTTCTTCTCTTTGTCAACAATCTGGAATTTTTCAATTCTTATCCATGGGGAAGGGAGTCGTTTGTGATGACAATGGAGTCTCTCCGGACAAGAGAATTGAAGAAAAAATATTTCCAATGGGTTCAAAAAGGAGAAGACTTCCGAAAAACAGAGTCCTACAATATTGTCGGATTTCCTTGGGCCTTACAGGTAAACTCATATTTCTATTCAAATATCGATTGATCGATCATTATAATCGATTGATCGACTAAATGTATCGATTGATCGATTTATGTTGTAGATCAATCGATCTTTATATCGATTGATCGATATATTTAGTCGATTGATCGACTGTTATGTCGATTGATCGAATGTGTTGTCGATCGATCGATACCCAGTATCGAGTGATCGATTGCATTTGTCGATCAAACGATACACTGTCGATTGATCGACTGTGTGACATCGATCGTTCGATATGTTTTATCGATTGATCGATACATATTGTCGATTGATCGATGTTTTGAAAATTTTCAGGATATTCCTTAATTGATCGATTTGTTTCTTTGCATTTAGGCTTGGGCTTATGAGGCTGTCCCTGCTTTTGAGAACATCGGGTTTCCCATGGTTCCAGATGAGGATGATCCGTTGTTGCCACTTCCAAGAATTGTGAGGTGGCATTCCACAAAATCGGAAAAGTTGCCTTTTGAGATGGTTGAAGATGCAATCTCAAAATGCAAAGAGGTGGTCGTGCGTCCCTTCCTACACCCAACAAAGAGGGAGTTGAGAGAGCCTTACATGAGATTATTTGATGATCTGCAAGAGATTTCTGACGATCTAATCGATCAACTCACTCGAGACTTGGAAGGGATTACAGAATTGAGGTCTCCTTCTGAGCATGATGCTGACTTAATTGAGTTTAAACGCGAAGGGGCGCCACATTTCCAGCATCATGAGGAAGCGACAGTCTCAAGAACCCCACCTCCCTCCCCAAAACCAATCCTGAATAGAACTCCTGCCCCCAAACCAAGCCTGCCTCTTGAGGAAGACATTCGTCCACCATCATCGTGTGCGCATCACGATGAAATAATGGAACAATTGAAATGCATCAACGAGCAAGTCACTTCAGCTCAACCCAAGGAAGTGAGGGAGTCTCCATCTTCATCGTGTGCACATCATGATGAAATCATTGAACAACTGAAGTCTATCAAGGAGCAAGTCACTTCTGCCCAACCCAAGGAAGCCGGTGCGTATCCATCATCGATTGAAATTATGGAAAAAATTAAAAGCATTGATGATGGAATTCTCGGGTTGAAAAATTTTCTGACTGAACGAATGGAGAAGACAGAAAAAAGAATTGACTTGCTGTATGCATTGGTGGACAAGAAACCGGAGAGAACGAAAAAGAAAAGCAAATACGCGAAGTCTCCGTTCACTCAAGAGGGTGGGAAAGGGAAGAAAGCGAAAGTGGCTGCCCAACCATCCAAGCCTGATTTGTTTACGCCACTTGATTCAAAAAGGTTATCTGACTTCTTACAGTGGTATGAATCAGGCCCAGAAGGCAAAAAGGTTTATGGTAAAATGGGGACGTTGGACAAGCCATTTTTCCACACGCTTTTGGGTGAAGGCCTATGGCTCCAATCAGAGGTAAGTTACAGTTTTTTTTCAATAAAAATAAACTATCGATTGATCGATTATTGTGTCGATTGATCGATATATATATCGATGGATCGATGTTTATTATCGATTGATCGATATATATTGATAAAATAAAATTAGAATTGTCGATTGATCGATTTTTTTACTCGATTGATCGATACATTCATCGATCGCTCGATTTTTGTTTATCGATTGATCGATACATTAATCGATCGCTCGATTTTTGTTTATCGATTGATCGATACATTAATCGATCGATCGATTTTGTTTATCGATTGATCGATAGGTTCATCGATTGATCGATTTTTTCGTCGATTGATCGATATTTATTTCCTTATTAAATTCTTGACATATTTTTTTTATTTTTGCAGCATATCGACGAAGCTCTATGTCTTATGAGGATTAGACAGAGGCATTATCCAACTTTGTATGATCAAGACGTAGGTTTTGTCGATTGCCAGTTTATGCAGCTGCTTGAAATTGCTTATGATCGGCTTTTTGTTGGAGTGGAACCCTCCAAAGTTGATAGCTGTAGGTACACCGACAACGAGTCTTTGAATAATGCAATCGAACTCATGCATATTATGCCGAAATTATTGGACTATGCAAATGGCAATGAACCAAAATATGCCGACCCATGGGTGGAATTCAAGAAAGTCTATGGGGTGTTGAACATACAGAATCAGCATTGGGTTGCCGTCGCATGGATTTTGGATAAGGGGGAAGTGCATGTTCTAGATTGCAACAATAAAGTTTGTCGGGGTCCAGAGCTTAAGAAGCTGCTCGCACCAGCATGTTTATTATTCCCCAAAGTCTTGAGAGAGACGGGTCACTTTGGGGCGTTGGGCAAGCTGCTTGAACAAAAATGGAGTTTACATCTAGACAAATGTCCATTTAATAAGCGAAGGTATTTATTTTCTTTTTTATGTAATGTATCACATTTCCTCTCTTCTTTCTTTTTGTTCTCATATATGTGCTTCATATATTTTTGCAGTGGGGACTGTGGGATGTATGCATTAAAATTCATTGAATTTCACTTGACCGGCACCGCGATGGACAAGTTGAACGACGATAACATCATGGAGTTCCGGAAGCGGTTAGCTGTTGAAATGTTCTTTGGAAAAATGGATCCACTTGTCCCTACTTGAAACACTGTAAAATTGCTTCTGTGTAAATTTTGTAAATTGTAATTGTTTTTTGAGATGTGTAAATATTGAGGTGTGTAATTGTAATTGTAAATTTTGTAAATTGTAATTGTAAATTTTGTAAATTGTAAATATTGAATCATAATATTTATTGAGATGTGTAAATATTGAATCATAATAATCGATCAAGCGAACTTGATAATCGATCAACCGATCACAACAAGATTTAGAATATTGCAAAAATCGATCCATCGATCTTTATAATCGATCTATCGATGACTATAATCGATCAACCGATCACAGCATGACTTGAAAATGTTATCCAACAACAAAAATCGAACAATCGATCTTTGTAATCGATCAAGCGATCACAACAAGATTTAGAATATTGCAAAAATGGATCCATCGATCTTTATAATCGATCTATCGATTCTTGTAATCGATCAAGCGATGACTATAATCGATCAACCGATCACAGCAGGACTCGAAAATGTTATCCAACAACAAAAATCGAACAATCGATCTTTGTAATCGATCAAGCGATCACTACAAGACCAGTATTTGAACAAACAATTAATCGATCCATCGATCAAAAAAATCGATCAACCGATCATTAGCCACGCACATGGTACTCATGCACGTTGAGTTGTACAACGTCAAGAGATGCTGAGTTTTCCAAACTGTCACGAAGTTCACTTTCTTTTGATGGAACCAATCGTGTATTGCATTTAACCATCTCCGTACGACGCTCACAAAACCACTCTGACAAGATTTGTTGGATTGCGTTAAAAAGAGCATCAATTGGAAATTCCCTTTCGTTTAGAAGTCTTGAGTTGATAGACTCCGCAATATTAGTCGTCATAATATTATACCTATTACCAGGAAAATAAGCTCTACTCCAACGCACGAAGCCAATATCTTTTTCGAGGTAGTCAGCCACTTTACTTTTAAGTTGGCGTATTTGGCTGAAATGTTGTTGGAACTCACCAACTGTGTAAGATTTAGCTGCCGAGTAATATAGATTAAGGATATCACCGCATCTAAACTTTTGCTTCAAGTTCTCGGCAATGTGTTTCATGCAATATCCATGATGTGCTAAAGGATAAACACGTTGCACAGCCTTCTTGATAGAGCCGTGTCTATCGGATATTATGCATATCTCGTGACTATCGGGAATTATATCTTTTAGATTTTTAAAAAACCACTCCCATGAACGGTCATTCTCAGAGTTAACCACAGCCCATGCAATAGGATAAATATGCTTCTCACTGTCTTGTGTAGTGGCCACTAGCAATGTACCGCCATATTTTCCTTTAAGAAAGCATCCATCAACAGCTATTACCTTCCTCATAAATGAAAAACCACGTATGCATTGGCCAAATGCTACAAAAAAGAAATGAAATTGATTTTTAGAGTCGACCACCAAATCTGTCTTGGTTCCGTTATTTTCTGACTCCAACATGAAACGATAGGCCTCAAGAACTGCATACCCATGCTCTGCTGTTCCCCTCACAAAATCCTTTGCAAGTTGTCGCCCTCTCCAACATTTCCAATAACTCACAGAACATCCTAAATTTTTTTCTACATAAGTCTTCACTCCGCTAGGTGTGAGTCCTTCCCCTTTGACAAATTGGTCCTTGACACATTCTCCTATGAGATTGGCCGATGCTTGGGGATGTTGGCCTGATATATGATCCAGCCCACATGTGTGCTCACTAATATATTTCTTGACAATAAATTTTTCCGAATTCATATACTTACAACAACGAATCCACCACTTGCATGTTGGGCTCACACATGCTACAACATATAATGATTTGTTTGATCTTTTGACGGAATACTCAAACTTTGCTTTCACAGCAATGAGTTGAATTTTTCTTACTACTTCGGCTTTGTTATTAAACAAACACCCCACTTGAAACTCCGACCTATCATCAAACGAATGTCGTGATTGACTTCCTATCACGCTCCTATCACTTGAAACATGATCTTTATAAATGGGTTCTTCTGCGACATCAAAATCCACTTCAAGTAGTTCTTAAGTCATAGCGACATCTTCGTGGACCATAACATCATTGTGAAGCAGTTCCTCTGTGTATTGCTCCTCCACATTGTCATTGTCACCAATTGATGTACAACCATATACTGGATTTTCATTGTTCAAATAATTGTCATTATTGTAAAAGTTGAAACCATCAATATTCGACTTGAACACCGACACTTTTAGAATTGGTCTCCAACCCTCACTAGCAACATCAGCAAAGTATACCTTCAAATCATCGTCCGACTTTATTTCAGCTGGATGTGTTATTTGTGGTGGAGGAGGTGCATTTGTTATCATATACTTCACATTAACATTAGCCCGTGAACAACTTAGTTGCCCCTTCTCAATAATTTTATCAATCAAGCTATTGAAAGAAATGTCTTTAGTAACAACAAGAGGTGTCGTTACTTTGCATTTCCCTGTCCACTTATAACAAGCCTCTTCTTCTACCCACTCGCCAAATTCAACACCTACAACAAATTCTTCCGCCATATTTGCTGCCAAATACCTATATTATAAGATAACAGAAATGCAAAATTATCACGAGCGCCAAAAAATAATAATAATAAAAACGATCGATCGACAGAAAACAAAGGATCGATTAATCGATATAACATGGTCGATTAATCGATTCAAAGATAAAAAGATCGATTAATCGATATATTATGGTCGATTAATCGATGACAAACACATCGATTAATCGATATCAAATGGTCGATTAGGCGATAAAAAGACAAGAAGATCGCTTAATCGATATCTTATGGTCGATTAATCGATATATGTGGTAGAAGATCGATTAATCGATAAACGTGGTCGATTAATCGATCACAAATACATCGATTAATCGATATAGGATGGTCGATTAAGAGATCGACCATTCACACAAGATCGCTTAATCGATATCTCATGGTCGATAAAGCGATCACATGCATCAAGAGATCTCTTAATCGATAAGTTACGGTCGATCAATCGATCACACAAGGTTTAACTGTTTCACTTCCCAGTGCACGGGATCGCCATTAATGGTGAACCACCAACCCAACTGTCGAATTAATGGTTATTTTCCAAAACCCATTATGAAATGATGCAATAATGGTGCTCTATACAGAATGTACTACTCAAATCTAGTATTAAAACCACAAAAAAGGGCGTTCTTACCTTAAGTAGTTAAGTCTTTTTTGTGAAGAAACTCTTGTACAGTTTGTCTACCCAAAGAAATCGCAGGTTGTCTGAGAAATCGCAGGTTGTCAATATTCGACTACAATGTGGAAGGAAAAATACTATCCAAAGAAATCGCAGGTTGTCTGAGAAATGAGACGAGGGGGTTTTGATCGTGGGTTGCAATATTCTTGGTTTTAGGGGTTAAAATATAATGTCTAAAAGTTAGATGATTATTTATCTAAATCTCATTTAATTAGAGTTAATAAACAAAAAGGCTATCTAGCTAAAGATTAAAACTTGAGGGCTATTTAATTAAAAAGAAAACTTGAAAAGGCTATTTAACAAAAACGCCCTAATTCCAGAATATCATGTTTCTTTGGAATCAAATCGTAACGACCAAACAGTCCCTCCTCAATCGCAACACTAGTAGCAGTAAACCCTAGTAACTCCTAATTCAATCACGTCCCGTCCCGTCCCGTCCCGTCCCGTCCCTTCCCCTCCCTTCCCTTTCCTTTCTCTCTCAGAACACCAAACCCTAGCCCCGATTCTATTCAATTCTATTCCTCTCCCGAGTCTTAGGTTTTGCTTAGTCTATACGCACCGCCTCCCTTTTTTTTCACCCCCCTTTTTCCCTTTATATTTCCACTCTTATCCCGGGCTTTTAGGCAAATTGCACTCCAACCGTTAAATTTTCTTATTTTGGCACATGATTTTCTAAAATTTCCTCCTGTCGTTACGCCCAACGGTCAACTTTATGGGAATTTTCAAACAAAGTTTTTTTTTTTTTTTGGTGAAATTTTTCAAACAAAGTTAAATGCATTTTGTAACCTTAAATTGTTTAAACACTTTGCTGCTCCTCGGTGGATTTTTCAGAATACTCATAAATAATACTTTACTCTCTAAATTTCTTTTTTTAAAAGTACTAAATAATCCATTCAAAATATCTTATTTATTGTTGATAGATGATTTCACCCCCTTAAAGATTTTATCATATTTTTTATGTACTCGAGATAATTTCCTCATATAACAATAAATAACAAGTCTCTATCCATTATCACACTGGGGAACTGCTAAAGTTCTTTCAACACATGTATTTTATAAATCATTCAAATAAATAGTTATTTGTTGTTGTATAAAATGAATCGCTTTCTTCTGGTATCAGATATTTGTTAAACATAATGGATTCATCCACAAAGTAGGTAGTTTCTCATAGAGCTAGCTCGAGAGACGTTGTAACGTCGTCCAGTATATATGAATGATGTTATCTCACTCACTACCAGAGCTAGCAGCTAAATCTTGAGGTGGGCAAGTGTTTCTTCAAACCTCTTGTGTAAAAGCATAAGAATTAATACTATGATGATAAATCATTTTCACTGATATTTTTCTGCAGTGGAACATAGAGTTTTTGTTTTTGTTTTTCTTTTCTTTTTTTTCTTCGAGAGAATCACTTTTTGCTACAAATTAGAATGCATCAATTTTGCTATAGTCACATTTTGGTGTTCTACATAATTCTCAGCTTAGACATGTGAATACAAGAACTGTGATCGTTACAGCAAAGATAGCATCCCCTCTCAGATTCCAATTTTTTAGAATTGTTTACAAACAACTAATACGGCTCAAAATGTTAAAAGAAAAAAAAAGGGGGAAAAGATAAAATATTGTAATTACTATCTAGCCACGTCAATTGAAGAATGTAACTTTCTGTTAATCATTATTCTCACCTTTCGACTTCTTGTCCAAAGATTTTGAGAAACCATCTTTTCAGTGTTGTTTCTTCCCATTCTTAATAGCTGATGGTGTCTCATAATCTCCTTTGGCACCGTTGATGGTCTATCTCTTTTCATATGTCCCTCGACTTTTTTGCCTATGATTCGTGATGAGAATCTGAAAGACACTCTTGACTTTTAGATGATTTAGTGTCCTTTGGTATAAATGTTGAATAGAATTCTTTGTAAGCATATTCTTTTGAAGTTTGCCTCGGTATCCATTGATCTGATCGCTTTTCCTATCAGTTGTAGCAAGAAATGGAGCAGGAGAAGATTAGCTATTATCAATAAAGTAGAAAGCTAGCATATTGTTCATGGCGTCCGCCGTTTGAAGAAAAATAAAGTATGTTCATGAGGTTTTTGTATATAAAATTTGAGTTAACTGTATTTTACCTCCCTACGAAATACATAATGTGCAAGGAAAACCTCTTAAACTAAACAAAAGGGTAATCCACTCCGTTAAACTTTTTAAAATAAAGCATTTTTTACCCCCTTTACATGTTTTGCTGTTCGTTTGCGCTATTTGAAATTGATATTTTGATTTTGGATCATACAATATCATTTTTGGCCGACCTTAACAAAAATATAGGTAAAACATTAACAAATTTTACAATTTTTCAATCAATTAAACCATTTTGACACCTCAAACTCTCTTTCTATATGTTAATTAAAGTCAAGAAAATTGCAAAAAAAAAAAAATGATTAATATTTCACTTATACTGTTGCTAATTAAGGGTAAAAATAGTGTTGCATGCTCCAAAACCATGGAGCATGTCTCAAATCACACAAACGAAAAACGTAGCTCAAAAAAAAGAGGCAAAAGGCTTTATTTTAAAAAGTTTAAGGAGGTGCATTGCTCTTTTATTTAGTTTAGGGGTTTATTGCACATTATGTATTTCATTGGGACATATAATGCAATTAATGTTTTTTATTGGAAAGTTTTTTTTTTAATTATTTTTTCCTAACTCCTAATATTAATGTTATTTATTCAAATAAAAACATATTTGAACATCATAGAGTAATTTTGTGTCTTTATTAATTAATATGCTAACATAAAAATTGAATAACGTTATATTTAGAGTTGTGAAAACATTTATATTTTATAGTAGATCTTTTTAAGCTATAATTTTAGAAGAATAACTAGAATTTTGGCAAAAACTTGGTTTATTTTTTTAGTTTTTCATTATTATTGGTTTTTTTTCTATTTTTTATGTATTTATGACATTTTATATATAAAAAATTAATATAATAATTGTTATTTATTTATTACGCCATACCAATTGTACTAGTAGTCGAACTGATCAAACCAGTGACCAGTAAGGTCACCGGTTCTATGGCCGATCTAATTTTCAAAACATTGCTTTTATCCCAAAACAGAAGCAATACCGGATTATTGCTTATGAAATTACAACAGTAAATAATAAATCTAAGAAAGACTACACATTGATTTAAAATCGTAAAAAAATACTTTATTATTCCTTATTAAATTGCAAACGCAAGAAATAAGCTCACCAAAAACTATGCTTTGAACTATAACAGTAACAAATAATTGATTATTCTTATAAATTTACAACCATGCGTAATAAATATTCATAAAAGACCACTCCTTGATGTAAAACCATAAGTAATACATTATATATTATTGATGATGGAATATCTATCGTAAGTAATATCTTTAGAAACGTCTACAGTTTAGAGAAAAACTGTAAGTTGTTTTACATGGCCTTTGATCAATTTAAATGTATTTGTCAAATATTTGAGTTTATTTTTTTGAATTAGTGCTTCATGTTCTCTGAAGAGCTAATCAAATTGAATTTTTCATTTAATACATTAATTTTTCATCCTCGGTTAATTCAATTGTTCAATTGCACATATGATCAATTCATTTTGAATATGTTGTTTGATTCTTATGTAATTAAATGTGTCTGTTGGTCAATTCTTAAATTTTGAGCTATTAATCCAACGGTTTGAACTTCTAAGGGATTTGATTAATTTGGCCAATTACTGAAAATGTAAATAAATAAATTTATAATTTGATGTATAGTGATAATTTCTCTAGATTGTACTATTTGAGTTAAAGTAATTGATGACAACCTTTGAATTTTGATAAGGTCAAAGGTAAAAAAAAAAATAATTTTGATTTTTAGCATGGATTTTTCTTTGGCTAAAAAAAATCAAAAAAAATGTAGCAATAGAACAATCAGTGACTAAGAGTTAAAATTACAAAAAATACAAGTAATAAATTAATAAAATTAGGAATCAAAATTAAAACCTTCAAAAAAATAAAAAAATAAAATTAATAATTGGGTGAATTACATCTACCTTCCCTGAGGTTTGGCAAAATTATAATTTAACCCATGATTTTTTGCAAATTACAATAAACCCCCTGTGGTATGAAATAATTACAAGTGATGGACGGAAAATGTATAAAGTCCGTTTTGCCCTTTATTTTTTGCTGATATTAAATAGGACGAATTACATCTACCTCCCCTAAGATTTGGAGAAATTACAATTTAACCCACACATTTTGTGTATATATTACAATAAACTGCCTGTGGTATGTAATAATTACAAATGATAGACGAAAATGTATAAAACCTACTCTTCGCCTCAATTTCGCTGCCTCCGTCGACTCTAGCCCAAAATTGACCTCAGCAACGTATTTTTCATGTCGAAAAGTTTAAGACCCGCTTCAAGTTCACCAAAAAACTTGTCGGAGAATGGAAACCCCGCCACCACCTTGTCGTCGTCGCCATCGCCGTCGGTCCTCCACCGTCAGGTGAAACCCGAAATTATCACTGCCAACGTGTTCCTCTCGTCGCGGTGATCGATTTTGACATGCAACTTATGCGATTTAAAGAAGAAATGAGCAAGTTATAATAAACTGAAAGTGTATGATTTCTCAACTTGTATGTGTATATACATTGCATATGTATATATGTAGATCTCTCTCTTCTCCCACCTACCCGTCATTTTCAACTCTTAAAAAGGGAGCAATTTTTTCAATATTATTACTTTTAGCCCCACAAATATGTAATACATAACATACAACCCCAAATATTTAATATATATTACAAAAAAATCCCTCAAGGGTACTATCGAAATTTTACATACAAAAACTAACAGAACGCTAACGGTCATAAACGGATGGGGTCAATTGTTAGACGGAATATACCATAGGGGGTTTATTGTAATTTACAAAAATTCATGGGTTAAATTGTAATTTCGCCAAACCTCAGGGGAAGTAGATGTAATTCGCCCTTAATAATTTGATAATTTCACAAGGATATGATAAGTGAAAACAAAAATACATGAACAAAGTATTACACTGGTCTAGTAGCAAGATTTTGAAACTTTATTGGAGGTGCGAGCTCGAAATCTCATTGACACAAAAATGCCCTAATTTTGTGTATGTGTTGGTGCGCTTCCTTGCAGATGCATGTTTGTGCCCTTGCGTACCATGGTGCGAACCCGAGTTCTATTCTTGCGTGTGTGTAGTGCGCATCGCCTTACGGGTGCTTGTGTGCCCTCGCTTGCCATGGTGCAAACTTATGTTCAAATGATGGTTGGTGCAAGAGGCAAGGATTATTTAAAAAGAAAAAGGAAAATATGTACAACAGGCGGATTTTTCTGTTGCTCTCTAACAATTTTCTAACGGTGAATTGTTGCTATATTGTAGCTGAAAAGACAGAACATCTTATTGAAAATCTTCACTACTACATTCCAAACTATATGCAAAAGACTATATTATTTACTACGATTGGCCTAACTGCAGTTAAGAATTTCTTTATGAATTACGTTAAGGCCTAGCGTAGTTAACAAATTTACTGACTACATCTTTCTTTATATGATCATAATATTGCCTTTTATATTTAAGAATATGCATCATATCTGATTCATCTAAATCCATATTTTCTGATTTTATTGTACCACTTGGGTCTCCAGTTGTATTATTTGTGTTAACTAATACTTCATATTCTTCTATTTCAGAACGATCTATTTTTTCAAATTGATCAATTAATTCATTAATTTCATTCATCTTTATCTGTCTCAGATTCAAAATTTTGTTCCTTAGGTGGATTAGATGATGTGGCTATATCTTTACCTTTTCCGTCTTTTTTAAAGACTTCTTCTTCAGCTATTATTTTAGGTAATTCAACATTCAACATATATGCATCAAAGGAATTTGGATGTACATTTTCTTTAATAGTTTTTATTGGCTTTATTATAATTTCTCTTTCTTTTATTTTCTTGTCGAATTTATTTTTCTTTAGACAGGTATTCTTTATTAAATTTTCAACATTTGAATTACAAATCTTTAAGATTTGAACCTTTGTTTTTAATTCTTTAAGTTCTTGACTTAAAACATATAATAATTCAAGTATTTTATTCATTCCTATATTTAGTTCTTCAATATTTTTATTTATTTTATCCATTTGTATTTTTTATATCTATTCCAATGTATTTGAGCATTTTTTTTGGGTGTCTTTTATCTTTTGTCTGCAACTTTGTATTTTTGTTTTATTCTCTTCTGCTTTAATGTGTTTATATTCTCGCTAATATTCTTCGAGAATTATATTTAAACTTAAAATTAGATTTGTACTTTGTATCCATCTTTTAAGATGTTTATTTATCTTCATGTTTGGCTTAAAACATCAAGACCTTAATTTATTTGTTGTATTTTGGTCCTCAAAAAATAAATTCTAAAAGCATCTCTTCTATGATAAGCTGGATTCCTCAATAATAAAAAATCCAACTCTTTTTGATATAGATGTAATTCTACATGAAGCCTATGTTGTGTATAACTAAGCCTTGCTAAGTAGAATCATTACAGCTCTAATTTTAAAAATTTTGTGAAACATTAAAATTTTATAAAAAAATATTTTAAAGATGGTTAGGAAATGGATTTAAATGATCAAAAAATATTTTAGAAGGGATTTTAGTGAAAATTCTGTAAAGTTTGAATTTTAAAAAAAAATAATATATATATATATATATTGATCCATATGAATAGTTAGATCAGAATTGAAATCCCGATGAAGGGTATTTTAAAAAAAAAAAATTAGAAAATGAGATATTTTTAAAATTTTTAACTTAAAAAGGTGTAGAATAAAAATTCTTTCTATAATTTTACCCCAAAATTGGTCAAAGAAACAATGAATAGTCCGGTCTCATTAATTGCCTGCCGTTTCCGCCGCATTGTCTTATCCCCTACTCCTCTATCGCCTCTCCTCCACCAAACAGCGGCTCGGCTGCCAATTTGTCGCCGGATTTGGTGAAAACGGCCGATTTCTCGTCGGACACGTTCCGAATCGGGGTTCAGGTCCGATTTCTCGGAAGGAAACGGCGTTTTGCTCGATATCTAGCCGCTCCAGCGCCGCGTCAGGCTCGCGACCGTACCCCACCGTCTCGGGGGAACGGCTATTGCCGTTCTGGCTCCGAAATGGCGGTTCCGGCGAACCATGAGAAAAGTGATATAACGTAAATAAATGCTGATTAATTTACAGCAAGATTTGCTTGGTGAAAAAATAAAGAGCACTGGGCAAAATGGACATTATGAACTTTAATATATTTAAGTCAATGAAAACCATTCAACTTCGAGAATTTTGATTCTGATTTCTTGTTCTCATCTCTTTACTTTGTTAATTTTGTTACAATGCCAGTTCCCCACTTTCCAGCTGAGCAAATAAAATTTACTTATTTTGTTTTTCTTGTAATTTGATTTATTCTTTTTCAATCGTTTTCGTATATCAGCTTATTGAGCTTGTATTATTCTAGGTTCCAACCTTCTTGTGACACTCCGATTCACATGGTCTCTAGCTTATTTTGGCTATCTGTTGTCCGTAATTATTCATGAAGGAGAACATTATAATGTGTATATTTGTGATACGAGCTAAGTGCAACTTACTAGAATAGACAGTAAAGAAGACACTATTCCTGTGTCTGGACTTTGGATTTTGATGAAGAGAAGTCGAAGAAAAAAAGGACAAAAAAAATCAAGCATAGACTACAATCATTTAAAGCAACGAAAAATTTCTCCTTTCTATTTTTCTTATTGCAATTCAAGGACCAAGTGTTTGAAATTCGAGGACCAAATGTAGTTAGGTTTCGCTGTAACTGGAATCATATGGAGTTTTGTGTTCACGCTTCTTACTGGCTAATTCAGGGCTTTCACCATGGGGTGATTCTGCAGGTCTAAGGGGTTCAGATGCATGCAGTGCAGAGATGAAGGTAAAAAGGTGTATTTTCTTTTAAGACTGATGTCACTAAATACCTTTTCAGAATTTTGTTACTGTTATATATGTTGGCTTTCATTTGCAAATGTTAGCCAGCCGAAGCTTAAATAACTTTTTATAGACATCATATGATTGTGACAATCCAAAAGAGTGTGAGTCTCCTACTCTCCTCGTTTCGAAGCTATACTGCGTCTCCAAGTGCTCCTGGGAAGAGGTTTCCTGGTGATATAAAAAGTTTCTCTCACGAGTTAAATTCAAAAGGTCTACGACCTTACCCATTTCGGAAGCCCCGGAGGTTAAATAAGTTGGAGGTAACCACATTTGTATGCTCAGTTACATCTCAAGCATGGGAAGTTTTGCTCTCGTTACTTTCTGGACATTCATGATTTGTCTTAAAGAATTGCAACAGGACGAAATTTGACAACGCAAAGGAAGAAGTGGATTCTGATCTGTGTGTTTTTGCAGTGGATCTGGTTGGAGTTTTGGAAAAGAATGCAGAAAGTCATCCAGAATGGCAAGAAACTATAGAGGACCTGCTGGTTCTTGCTCGGAGCTGTGCCATGACTTCTCCTGGAGAATTTTGGCTTCAATGTGAAGGTATAGTACAAGAGTTGGACGATAGGCATCAGGAGTTCCTATGGGCGTGCTGAAGCAGCTACATACTTGGATGCTTTTCATTCTTACTTGGTGCACTAGATCGTTGCAGTTCCATAAAGAAAGTGGGTTGGCTCAGGACGAACAAGTTTTTCAGCTTTGTCAATCACTTCAGCCTTTGGATAAACAAGTTCCCCCTGGCACAAAAGCATTCAAGGTCCCCTCCACAAGAAAATTTTACAGTTAAGAACAATCAGAGTGGAAGAGAGGCCATGCTGTGCATGGAAATTTTCAGTCTTCACCTTCTGAAACTACAAACGACGTGGATTCTACTGCTGGTAGAAATCGTATGTCATCTTGGGAGAAGTTTCCATCTCCTTCTGGAAAAAGAAGAATGACAATCTCTTGAGAAGAGGGGTCAGTGATGCAGAGCTTGCTACTGCTAAGGTCTCTGAACTTCTTCCTGCTAAAGATTTTCATGAGCACCGACATAAGCTTTACTGGGGCTACTGGGGAGATCAGCCAAGTGTATCTGATGAAAGTTCAATAATATGTTGCATCTGTGAGGATGATGTTCCCACTTTGCACGTGGAAGATCACTCTAAAATATGGGCAATCTCCACCAACCTACTTTAACACTGTCTCTATAAAAGTCCATTTTATGACACACAACTCTATTACCTAGAAAATTATTCAAGTTTTCCATTATGCTTGCACCACTACACATAGATAGGGCAACCAATCTCCACATCAAACGTTCAAAACAGTAAAATGGAACACCTGTGGGAACTTTATTTATACGAAAATTGGGCTAGTATATTCCAAGCCATATACAACTTGACTTCTTCTAGGTACAAAGAAGAAAACACAGATAAAAGAATGTGTATATTAAAAAAAAAATTTTAAAAAATACCCTTGTTGGGAGTTCATCCACTATCTAGACCAAGAGACTTTCATTTTCTCTTTTCCTAAGAAATAATCAAGAATTTTCATTCTAAAGAGAGAGAACTCAATGGGAATTGACTTCGAAAAGAAAATAAAAATTTATGTATCTAGCCATGTGTATATATATATTATTATAAAAGCATGAATAACTTATTCGTGTTTTACGTTGAAAATTTTTTAATAATGATCTTTTGACAATTTTAAAAGTAAGTCCTAGATTTTTAGTAAAATACTAAACAAATCAAATACGTAAATTATGAATAAAGAAATAGACTTCTAATTGAACCCTTAATTTGAAAAACTTGACAATTGTAATTTTACTTTTAATTCGTATTTTTTAATGGTATTCTAGTTTTTTGAAGACACCCAAAATTACAAATGAAAAATTACACTTATAATCAAACACTGTAATGGTCTTTTGGTAATTTTAAATGTAATAAGATTTTTTATGGAACACCAAACAAATCCAATACCAAAATTATAAATAAAAAATTAGATTTCTAATTAAACTCAAAACTTGACAGACTCGAGAATTAAAATTTTGACCTTAGATTTTTTATGAAATGCTAAACAAATCCAATACCAAAATTACGAATAAAAATTTACACTTCTAATTAACTCTAAACTTGAAAGACTCTGATTTTGATTTCACTCTAAACGTTTAGTCCACCGAAAACCTGTTCTTATTTTAATAGGGACTGAATTTCTTGAGGACCTTACACTTTGAAATGCAGATTTTTTTTTTGTAGTATTCTTGATAGCTAGGCAACACAAATGTAACTGTGCACTTTAAGGTTTACCTTAAATGAGAATTTGAAAAATGAATAATCGAAATCGTAGCTTGAGTCGAATTCTGTGAGACCGGCGCATTCATCTCCCCGTTTATATCACATCCATTAATTGAATCAATTAAACTACAAATGGCGTCGATCAAACTGACCTCCCCCATAAGTATCTGTAATTACATGAGCTTCGCCTCTTAGTTCCAAAATTACAAATATCCGATGTTGATCAAGGAAGTTCAGTAAAACTGAAAAAGATATATATTTGAAAACTTGTAGAACATAATCCATGCATGCAAGGTCAATTTGGAAAAGCTTACTAAAAGTTGAAATATATCATCATTTCACTACGTATTATAATCAAACAGGAGGGGTTAACTATAAGGTGGAAATGTATGTGTAATTTGAAACTATTTGGGGATATTTGTGTAATTATATATAGTTGTAAGGAAGGGGGGAGGCTGGGGCCGTAGTTATTGTTATAGAAATATATATAGTGTTAACAAGTGCAAGATGATTAACGTAATTAATTCACCTGCTCGTCATTCCTATTGCTTAGGCACCTACTGCTCCCTGTCATGCTACCATTGTCACTTGAGTCTTCCATTTCACCATGTGCACAAACGTGTACGTCTGAAGCATTCCAGGAGAACCGACTGGTAAAGTAACTCGCATCTATGGCACCTTCAGATGCAGGGACAAACTCAGCCTAGGAGATGTACGAGAATTACACAAGATGAAAAGGCATTCGAATAAAAGACCAACATTTTTATTTAGGTTTATAGTAACCTTCTGTCTGGCAAGCATGTCCCAGTTGATGTCTCTAAAAAATGGATGCTGCTTCACCTGTATTCGGATACTAAACTAGGGAGGATTACCGTATAAAGATACTAATGGAAAACAGGAGAGCATCACAAGTAATATAAAGAACCAAAAATCACCTCCGAGGCTCCTCCAGCATCAAGCGCCTCTGGTTAGGATCTTTCAGTAAGCAACCTGACAATAGAAATCAAATGGTGAAAAAGGAACCATCAAAGTATCCACTAGCTCAGCTTATGCGTTGTCAAGTAATCAGAGAGCAACATATTCAGCATAAATCATAAAAAGTTGGTAGCCATGGGAATACCTCAAATACATTCATGTATCCCACTATGAATGTAGGAACAACCTTGAGTTGTGAAGGTCAAGATGAAATCTATATCCAGTATGTGTTCCGGTGTCGAGAAATTGGCAAAAAGCATTTAGATAAATGTAAGGTTCAATATTGTCGGTTTTACCATTCAAAATCTAATTGTTAACAAGATAAATAGTTAAATTTCATAGAACAACAAAAAGAATTGTCCTAGGCCAGTCAGAAAGAGAAGAAATATAAGCTTAGCTTCCTATTGTGAAGGTACTCTTGATTCGTATATTTTACTAGATTTCAAAGAAAAAAGTTCAATAAAAGAACAACAATAAAAAAGAGATGAAAAAAGAAAATTCTGAACAATTTAACAACCTGAGGATGTTCAGCATTGAAAGGAGGGATTCCAAGTTCAACCAATCAACTCAAAATATAATAACAACCAGAGACCACCAATCAGCAGTAAAGCCCGAGGAAAGTGCAGATAACAATATCATGTACACTACAATTGCTAACAAAGTCATCAATAAAGTGTAAACAGGATACCCTTATCTAGCAAAAATCAAAACATAATTCCAGAAACTGTGGAAGCCACTCCACCAAGGAAAGCTCAATCCCAACAGTCTCATCTATGGCTGCGGATTCTCGAACAAGAACAGGGGATGAATCTCTACCTTTCAACACTGTGGTCGAGATAGATGACAGCACTTTTTTTCCCTCTTCCTTACCGGGAGGGCAATCTTCTCTTATGGCCTTCACCTCCCTCCCGGCCCGGAAATAGAGAGAACCAAAACCCCTCACTACCGAATTCCCACGGCTCTGAACAGCCGCAACAACCAGCAATAGTGAGGAAAAATACATAGTACCATTTTTGTTTTGAAAAGCTGACTAAGTCTTCGAGCTTGATCTTCAATCAATCTCTCGACGCCTCTTTTAGAGGCTTGTCCCATGTCTCTGCCCTTTGACCGGATTTAAGCCCAGGCATGTGTCGAGTATGAAAACGAGCCCTGAGACCAATAAAAAAATTCTTAGTTCTTCAAAGATCTCTTAATTCCGCGAAGCGGACTTCCAGTTTTCTTTTTCCTTCTCGAGAGCATCCCACAGGTAATTCTCAGCAGCTGACTCAAGATCTTTTCGCTTTACGCCCTTTACAATAAACACCTTTCCTTCTCGGGATACGATATCCTACCCTCACCCCCGTTCCTGCCCCGAGCCACTAAAATGCACTACAATGACAGCTAGCCCATGGATATCATGTCCTTAAGCAACACCTGATTTGCTGAGTCTGGCAATCCCTTTCCCAAAAATCTAAATTAAATTAAACCTGATAAGTTGTAACTTACAGCTTTGCTTTCTGATGCTAAGGATGATTATTTAAGAACAAAGCAAGAAATATTTGAATCCACCAAATTCACATGGAGTTTCTCAATTCATTAACGACCAAAATCAATCAATAAACAAACAAATGGATAAAGTATGCACTAACCATGCCCAATTCCTAGAAGAATCTCAGGTGCTAAACAGTCAGGTGTACCCACAGCAGAGCGCTTCTTACGCCTTTCTTGCTGATGCTCAGATGCAGATAATGGTGGTTCATCTTCTTCCATAAGTGATGTCCCACTGACAGCAGGACCCGATAAGTCATGAGTGCTGTCAATAAGATCCACTTTTGATAGCCCAAAGTCGGTCAGCTGTACAAATCGACAGCAAGAATCAATCTTTTAAACTAAAATAAAATAATTCAGAGTATGGTGAACGTTAATTGTGTTTTTTTTATTGTTTAGTTGACTTGAGCATGGGGCAAGAGCTTGAGTATTTTTTGCAATCAATATATGTTAGTCTTCATGGGCGACGTCTTCATCCAGGCAATATATACATGGGCGACGTCTTCATCCAGGCAGCCTAAATTCCTCAATAATGAATAAAGGTCTCCACCATTCAAGTACTCCAAGATAATCTCAGCTGCATTCTTACATATCATATCCGCTTTCTTGAGAACCTGCACAATCCATATACTAACTTGGCCTATTTTGTCAGGGTTATTTGATATTAATTTATTAGAATTCATAGTGATTCTATAGTTGAACATAATGGACAACACAGAATATTGGTGTTTGTCTTATCTACTTCTCTTGGTTTAGAACAATTCTCATGGGCATTAGTCAAAAACTCATCTCAATCAAACATTGAAAATAGGCCACATTATATGTAGAACTGGAAAGTTCTTACCTTTGTCGCAAATAGATCCCCTGTGGTTCAATCTTCTGCCAAGAAAGCACAACATCATCTTCCAAAGGTGCATCTTTATCAATTACAGTGCTTGTTAAATCAACCTTGTCATAATCAATTAGTTCACATAGTTGTAAATACTTCTCCCTGGATGATTTAATAAAATTTCAACATAAATGCTCTAAGCACCAGCGGACACCATATATCAAGAAAGGAAAAGGTTAACAAAAAAAAAAGATCAATAACTCACCTCATCAATTTCTCTATCCATGCTCCAAAAGTATCTACTACCAGAGAGTTGAATTTCCTACGGTCTATGACAGCTTTCAAGTCTTCAAGACAAGAAAGAAGATATTGCAAAGAGCGATCATCATCCAGGGGTGCAATCACTGCACATCGAGCCATATGAGCAAGTTCACCCATCTGCACACTGGAAAAGAAACAAGATATTCTAATTCAACGTGATATTTCCAGCATTATAAGTTCAAACAAAATTGACCATGATTTCACAAAGAATGAAATGCTCTACTACTAATTTAGCAACAAGAATTCATACAATTGGTATTTGCTTCAGTATAATACAATTGACTGATCCTCCAGTAATATTCACACAAGCGGGCATCTTATATCTATTTATGGGGAGGATTTTATGATATAAACAATAAAAGAATCTGATATTGACAGCACATTTGTAATAGCATTTTCTTAAAATTTCTTGATTGCTGAAATGTGAATATTATGAAGAAATCAATTAGAAGAATTCACAGATGTATTTGTCACAAATTGTAATTATCCTACCAGTGCGTAAATCTGTACATTTTTTTAATAGAAAATCAAGCAAAAGAGAGGCACAATGAAAATTATTCAGAAATGATTGAAACATGAACGTGAACCTGGCTATTGGTTCTTGCTTTCCATTTCTGTAATGGCTTTTCTTCCTAAGGCAGAACTAGCATGAAATTTTACCACAATGAAATACATATTACCAAAAACAAGAAACAAGTAGAGTAGTAGTATAGGAGTTCGAGAAAAGTTCCTAAACAATATATTGTGTCAGAACTGAATTCCAGTCCAAACTTGAGGAGGACATCAAATGTTCAAATGTTTTTTCAGATATATATCTGTCAAAGAATCTCTATCTTCTACACTGCCTCATTAAGCAGTCATTAATTATCTCTTTGCATGTGTGTCTGAGAATATTGTTCCTGAACCATTTGATGTTGGATAGTTACTGTCTTAATTACTTGACCCAACACCTGCCAATTTAATGCATCATGGTCAACCACTGAGCTAAAGATTGGATTCCTAGGCCAAATAGACAAAAAAAATATGAATAAAGAAACAAAAAGGCTTGAAAATACTTAAAATTTTCTAAATATGCCGGAGAAAGTCATACTGAATTCAGGTATCAACCAATAATATCTGCAACGCTAGCCTACCGCAGAAAAGTACAAAAAAGTTTCTTTAGAATGGAAAGGTAACAAAATTTGCTGTGACAGTTGTGTTAATATATCTAGGTGTTGAACTCTACTTTATCCAGATTAGGATCTACCTGAGGAAGATCACCATGTTCAGAAAAATGTTAGAAAATACGGAAGCAGAGAGGAAGAAAAACAGTAAAAACAGAGAGAAAAAGCGGTAAAAGGGAGCTCTAATTTTACTCATCAGACAACTGAATTATATTGATACAAAAGAGTGTGGAGTCAATACCCAATCTCCATAATTTAAGGAACTTGCTCCGACCTAAAGTTGAAATTAATCTCCACCACAATTGATACAAAGTCTTAGTATATATAATAATTACATACAAAATATCAAAAGACAAAAAGGCAGAAATCTGTTGCATAGCTTTGTGTCATTTTGTTTCAGTAATGAACAGTAATCTTCATCACTCCTTGATGCAAGAGCTATGCACAACACCAAGTTTGTCCCTAAGTTCTTCGAATTTGTTCTTCTGCAGTCCTTCGGTGAAAATATCAGCAACTTGTTCATCTGTTGAACAATGCAGCATCACAACTTCACCTTCCTTCTCTGCTTCTCTAATAGCATGATACTTGATTTTAATATGTTTGGTTTTTCCATGAAAAAATGGATTTTTAACCATTGCAACAGCAGATTTGTTATCACACAAAATCTCTGTTGTAGCTCCTTGCTTAAACCTCAAATCATTCATCACTTTTCTCAGCCATAAAGCTTGATTAGTAGTAGCAGATGCAGCTATATATTCTGCCTCTGCAGTGGACTGAGCAACAGAACCTTGCTTCTTTGAACTCCAACATATAACACCCGATCCAAGGGTAAAGCAATATCCTGAGGTGCTTTTTGAATCTTCAATTGATCCAACCCAATCACTGTCAATGAAACCAAGTAATTTCAGGACTGAACTCCTCCTAAACAGTAGACCATATGAAATTGTACCTTGAAAATACCTCTGGACCTTTTTTGCTGCTTTGAGGTGATTTGCAATTGGCATGTGCATGTATCTAGATAAAACACTGGTTGCATACATTATATCCGGCCTTGTGATTGACAAATAAAGTAAAGAACCAATAAGACTCCTGTAGGTTGAAGGATCAGTGAATGTGGAGCCATCATTTGCTTGTAACTTCAATCCTTGAACTGCTGGAGTACTAACAGCTTTGCAACCAGTCAAAGAAAACTTGTTCAATAACTCTGTTGCATATTTCTTTTGAGAAATGAAAATGCCACCTGAAGATTGAAACACTTCCATTCCTAGAAAATAACACATTTGACCCAAATCATTCATCTCAAACATGCCCTCCATTTGCTTTCTAAAAGCTTCAACAAAACTCGAATCGCTTCCGATGACAAGAATATCTTCAACAGATATTGAAACAATTATAATTTCAGTAGGCACTTCCTTCAAATATTACGTTGCTTCATTGACGCTTCTTTCAAATCCCAAGTCCAACAAGTAGCCATCAATCTTTGCATACCAAGCTCTAGGGGCTTGTTTCAAATCATATAGTGCTTTTTTCAACAAATAAACTTTACCAATGGCACCCTTAATAGCAAAACCCTCAGGTTGCTCAATGTAAATGTTCTCCTTGAGATCACCATTGAGGAATGCCGACTTAACGTCTAATTGATAGACTCTCCAGCCCTTGTGAGCAGTAAGACCAAGTAGCAATCTGATTGTATCAAACCTTGCTCCATGGCTGCTTTCCACTCTGGAGATTGCAAAGCTTGATCAACTGTGCCTGGTTCAAACACTGCAACATTGTACCTTTCATAAATATCTTGCAAGGTTCAGGTGCCCCTCACAGCAGACTGCTCATCATCAGAATCCTCTTCCTCAAAACTTTCAACATTAAGCAGAGGTACATCAGCAGCAATAGTGTTTTGGTTTGAAGATTCTTTTGTCATTCTTTCCCAATTCCAAACATCTTTTCCATCAAACTTCACACTTCTGCTCACATAAATTTGTTCAGTTTTTTTATTTGCTATTTTATTGTTATCTGGTTAATGCACAAAAATTGTTGTCATAAAACACAAGTATCCATTTAATATAGGCGAATATGTGTATTTTGAGAAGTTTTTGAAAGGTTTGAATCCGGAGTTTGAATTGCCTTGTAGGAATACTATTAGGAGTGATGTGATTAAGGTGTATGATGAGAAAAAAGTTGATGTTTATAAATTGTATGAAGAGAAAAAATTTTTATTGTTTGTTCTCCATTGAAATCTATTCAACTACATCCATGCCAACAACGAACAACATATGAAGATTAGCATGTTAGCTATAATTCTAGTTGGCTTAAAAAAAAAAAAAGAAGGGTCAGGCCCAGACCCGACCCGAAAAATCGGGTTTGAATTTTACCCAATTCCACAGGCCCACCGGGTCGGGTCCGGGTTTAATACTTATTTTTTGGGTATTAATTGGGTTTGGGCCTGGAACACTTGATTTTCCAGACATCTTCACATGCCTTGCTAAATATTCCATGTGATTAGCATTGCTATGGTATAGTTGAAAATGTTATTCCAATCCTTACGTGTCTAGCCATTGAGCACATATCAAAATCCATTTTTTCTTGTCTAAATTGTTTTATATACTTGTGTCTGTGATTTTCAAACTTCGCTAGGAAATAGTTTACAGAAATTAAAGTGATTACATAGTAAAAAGTAAACTAATATGTGATGATTATTACATTTGTTAATTTGGAAAACTCCTGCACTTAAGAGAAACTAGCTCGATTAACCTGTAGTCTACAATAACATTTATTCTTATCTATTTATATGCAGTCTTTGCCTTCAGTTACATACAACACCTGAAGTTCATTCTTTGATTACCTTGTATGGAGTTTTCTTGTCTCTATCTATGGCTTAACTATCAAGTGCTGATTTACTCTTCTATGCCAATTTTAGGACCAGCCACTCTCCCAATATATTCTTAAGCATGGAGGAAATCATGACTCTGATCATTCGTAACAATGGGGGCTCCTCCTTTTTCACACCTAGCTAAAGTTCAGGTTTTGAACATCAATTTCTTATTTTTGGTTAATATATTGTTTCACTTAGCATTTTCCTGGATGATTTAGTTCACACTGTTGCTAAAGTGTGCATGCAGTTGGAATGATCGTGGAAGAAAGTCCTCTCATCCTCCGAAAAGGAAACTAAGGGTGAGTCCCTTTTCTATTGGCTATCTTGAATTTAAATTGAAAAGCTTTCTGATTGTTTATCTTATGGCTCCAATTCCAATTCAAGTCAAGTGTCAAACATCAGTCAGTATCATCTAAACTTCATATCATTCTTGCAACATTCAACTCCTAACATGTATAATTTTACACGTTCCACAAATTCACTGACCAAATTACATATATAAACATCAATCAATCAATCTACACTATGATCAGGATCAAACTTAAACAAATACTAAGTTCCAACTATATTTAACTTCATCTTTGGTTCAATTTCAATATTAAATAATTTCATAAATTATTTATTGCAAAAAATGCTTTCGTTTCTTTTAAATTTTTTTAAAGAAAAAACTGAAAATTAATAGAACAAGCATATTATAAAAATTATTACTTATCTATTCTAATTTACTTATTATGAATTAAATGAAAATACTTGAATATTATAAAATTTTATATATTAAAACATATATGAAATATATTATAATTTTAAATGTACATATATAATCATAGTATTTTTATTTTAGATTAGCTATATAATCATAATATTTATGAATTGAAATTAATGGTCTCATTTTGATTTACTCACTTTACTTATCAAATTAATAAAATATGGGTTCACATATTAATTCAAAACAATGTCTTAAGTCACCAAATGAGTATCAGCCCATATTAAGTTAATTGAGGCCAATGCCCATTCATGTTCTCACAAAGGTTACAGAACGGAGCACAACCTCTTTTTTGTTTCTGTAGTGAGGCCGTGAACCCTAGCCTCCGTCTGTCGTCCTTCGCGTCTCGTCCGCCGTTCGTCGCCTCGCCTCTCCGCCGGCCGTCTGCGACAGCCAGGTAAGGTTTCTTTTCCTTCTTGTTTTTCATTTTTTCGTTTCTTTTTTGTAATTTTTATTTCGTTTGACAAGGCTTTTTGGAAGAAAAATATAGAAATACAAAGTAACAAAGGTCAGCCGCATTTTCAATTTTTTTTTTCTGTGAAGAGCAAAGTTGTGATGAAAAATGTAAAAGAACTTGAAAAACATTTGGAGACATTTTTGAAAGAATCTGAAAAAGAACTTAAAGTGGAAATAAATGATTTGGAAGCATTGGTGGAAAAGTCTGAACCGAACGTAAACAAACAATTGCTTGCTTTTCATAGTCACACGAAGAGGAAGATCCTCCATAATTTGCAAAAGTCTAAGAAAGTGGGAAGGCCTCATAAAACGAGATATCTTCCGGTGAATATTATGGATCCGACGTTATTCGTTTTTGGAGTAATTGAGTCCAAGGAATCCAATGGACCTTATAGGCTAACAAATGTTGGAAGAGAAATAGTAAAGTAAGAATTCTTGACCTGATATTTTCTTTTAATTATAATTTTTTTTTTTTTTATAATTTCTTTTATTATATAGATATAGTAGAGTTGTTTAAACTCTATTGATAATAATTTTTTTTTAAGTATATTTCTTCTTTCCCTCATTATTTTTTAATTTTTTTATTACAGTAATATTCTAATAGAGCTTTCTAAGCTCTATACAGATGGATTTATATGTGATGGATTAAGTTCTGATAATATTTTGACTACAGAAGAAGGTAAAGTAGCATTAAGGCACATATATCATATGTGAAGGGGACAAGGGAAAAATGGAGATTAAAAGTGTATAAAGATATGACAGATTTGCACAAGATACTTAAAGAAATGTTCCAAGGCATGTTCCAAACAGACTTACATAGCCTGTTTGATTTTGTTCCATCATATTGTTGTTATTATTATTATTATTGGGATGCTTGAAGAAATGTTGCTGGCAGACATGTTAATCTATGATTTTTTTGATTATCGGGAAAGAAAATTTTGGTCTCTTTAAAAATCTGAAAAGAATGGTTTTTTTCATTGAAATGCTTCAAGAAATGTTGCTGGCAGACTTAATAAGCTTTTGTCTCTTTGAATATCGGAAAAGAAAATCTTGGCAATGGCAATATCGGGAGCGAAAATCTTGTTCTCTTTGAATATCTTGTTTCAATGATAGTAAATTATTTATTTGAATGAATTTGCCTAAGAATTTTGTTCCTATCTTAATTTTTATTTTATTTTCAAGTATCTATTTATCTCAGACCCTGGCTAGTAAAACATCCAGCCTTTTGGTATAATGGAAGATATATATCATCATTTATTTTCTTGAAAGGACTGCTTCCCAAAAGGCAATCGCGCCATACGTTCGAAAGATCATATTCATTTGATGATCCGCTATTCATTGTTAAGGCTGTAAAGAAGGCGTTTGATGTTGTCTTTAATAATTCTCAATGGAACCTTATGGTGGATAGCCACCACAATGAATTTCGGCAGTTTTTCACTAGAATGAGGGATGCAGATAATGATTGGGAAACAAATGAAAGAGACTATTTGACGGATAAAATTAGTGATCCAACAGTGATTTAGAAAATTGTTGCCAAGAAACGACAGAAAAGAAGAAGTTATCAAGTACAGGGCTTCCTGATATATTGTCGGAAGCCCTTGTGCACTATAAGGAGGATGAATAGGTAATTTCTTTTTCTTTTTTTGTTGAGATAATTTTTTTAATAATTTGCTTTTCTTAATTTGTTCGTTCACCAGGGATATCAACGTGAAAACACGTTCGAAATTTTATATAAGTTTGGAAAGGAAATATTATTTGCAAGAATAGTTGAAGAGCTAGTTGATGCTGAATATACAGGTTAAACTTATAGTTTAATATATATATATATATATATATTATTTTTGCTTCTAGGTTAAATGTTAATTTTTTGTATCTTTTTTTTTCTGTTGGTTTGTTTTCATCCAACATGCTTTGTTATTGCATATTTTTTGTGAAATCTCCTATATTTCACAACTGTCAGAATTCCTCTCCTTGTACATGAGACTTATTTAGCAATGGCAAAAGTTCCAAATTCGATGAAGACCAAAATTGATGTCCTTGTACCTAAGACTTGTTATTTTATCTGTATTTTGTCAAACAAGTCTAAACAAGTGCTACAATGAGTTTTGGGGTAATCTTATTTATATTTTGATTGCATCTGGCACATTTAGTTTTAGTTTTCAGTTTTTAACTAGTATTCTTTCGCATTTTTCACTCTTAACTCACTTTCACTTTCAGCTGTGAAATATAGGAGATTTCACAAAAAATCTGCAATAACAAAGTATGTTGGATGAAAACAAACCAATAGAAAAAAAATAATAATAAGATACAAAAAATCAACATTTAACCTAGAAGCAAAAATAATATACATATATATATATAATATATATTAAACTAGAAGTTAACCTGTATATCCAGCCCCAACTAGCTCTTCAACTATTCTTGCAAATAATATTCTTTTTCCAAACTTATATAAAATTTCGAACGTGTTTTCACGTTGATATCCCTGGTGAACGAACAAATTAAGAAAATCAAATTATTAAAAAAATTATCTCTACAAAAAAAGAAAAAGAAATTACATATTCATCCTCCTTATAGTGCACAAGGGCATTCCTCCAATATATCAGGAAGCCCTGTACTTCATAACTTCTTCTTTTCCGTCATTTCTTGGCAACAATCTTTTCAATCACCGCGGGATCACTAATTTTATCCGCTAAATAGTCACTTTCATTTGTTTCCCAATCATTATCTGCATCCCTCATTCTAGTGAAAAACTGCTGAAGTTCATTGTGGTGGCTATCCACCATAAGATTCCATTGAGAATTATTAAAGACAGCATCAATCGCCTTCTTTACAGTCGTAACAATGAATAGCGGATCATCAAATGAATATGATCTTTCGAAAGTATGGCGCGATTGCCTCTTGGGAAGCAGTCCTTTCAAAAAATAAATGATGATATATATCTTCCATTATATCAAAAGGCCGGATGTTTCACTAGCCAGAATTTGAAATAAAGAGATAATTAAAAAGAAAATTAAAAATAAAGATAGAAACAAAATTTTTAGGCAAATTCATTCAAATAAATAACTTACTATCATTGGAACAAGATATTCAAAGAGAACAAAATTTTCGCTCCCGATATTGACATTGCCAAGATTTTCTTTCCCAATTTTCAAAGATACAAGAGCTTACTAAGTCTACCAGCAACATTTCTTGAAATATCTCAATGAAAAAAATCATTCTTTCCAGATTTTCAAAGAGACCAAAATTTTCTTTCTCGATAATCAAAAAAACAATAGATTAACATGCCTGCCAGCAACATTTTTTCAAACATCTCAATAATAATAATAATAATAATAATAATAACAACATGATGGAACAAAATTCAAGCAAAATCATTTAAATAACTTACTGTCATTCCCAAATTTTTTTTTTCAGATAATCAAATAGACTATGTAAGTCTACTTGGAACATGCCTTGGAACATTTCTTTAAGCATCTTGTGCAAATCTGTCATATCTTTATACACTTTTAATCCCCATTTAGCCTTTGTCCCCTTCACATATGATATATGCCTTAATGCTACTTTACCTTCTTCTGTAGTCAAAATATTATCAGAACTTAAATCCATCACATATAAATCCATCTGCATAGAGCTTAGAAAGCTCTATTAGAATATTATTGTAATAAAAAAAATAAAAAATAATGAGGGAAAGAAAAAATATACTTAAAAAAAAATTATTATCAATAGAGTTTAAACACCTCTACCATATCTATATAATAAAAGAAATTATAAAAAAAGAAAAAAAAATTATAATTAAAAGAAAATATCAGGTCGAGAATTCTTACTTTACTATTTCTCTTCCAACATTTGTTAGCCTATAAGGTCCATTGGATTCCTTGGACTCAATTACTCCAAAAACGAATAACGTCGGATCTATAATATTCACCGAAAAATATCTCGTTTTATCAGGCTTTTTATCAGCCTTCCCACTTTCTTAGACTTTTGCAAATTATGGAGGAGCTTCCTCTTCGTGTGACTATGAAAAGCAAGCAATTGTTTGTTTACGTTCGGTTCAGACTTTTCCACCAATGCTTCCAAATCATTTATTTCCACTTGAAGTTCTTTGTCAGATTCTTTCAAAAAAGTCTCTAAATGTTTTTCAAGTTCTTTTACATTTTTCATCACAATTTTGCCCCTTCACAGAAAAAAAAATTGAAAATGCGACTGACCTTTGTTACTTTGTATTTCTATATTTTTCTTCCAAAAAGCCTTGTCAAACGAAATAAAAATTACAAAAAAGAAACGAAAAAATGAAAAAGAAGAAGAAAAAGAAAAGAAACCTTACCTGGCTGTTGCAGACGGCCGGCGGAGAGGCGAGGCGACGAACGGCGGACGAGACGCGAAGGATGGCGGACGAGACGCGAAGGACGACAGACGGAGGCTAGGGTTCACGGCCTCACTACAGAAACAAAAAAGAGGTTGTGCTCCGTTCTGTAACCTTTGTGAGAACATGAATGGGCATTGGCCTCAATTAACTTAATATGGGCTGATACTCATTTGGTGACTTAAGACATTGTTTTGAATTAATATGTGAACCCATATTTTATTAATTTGATAAGTAAAGTGAGTAAATCAAAATGAGACCATTAATTTCAATTCATAAATATTATGATTATATAGCTAATCTAAAATAAAAATACTATGATTATATATGTACATTTAAAATTATAATATATTTCATATATGTTTTAATATATAAAATTTTATAATATTCAAGTATTTTCATTTAATTCATAATAAGTAAATTAGAATAGATAAGTAATAATTTTTATAATATGCTTGTTCTATTAATTTTCAGTTTTTTCTTTAAAAAAATTTAAAAGAAACGAAAGCATTTTTTGCAATAAATAATTTATGAAATTATTTAATATTGAAATTGAACCAAAGATGAAGTTAAATATAGTTGGAACTTAGTATTTGTTTAAGTTTGATCCTGATCATAGTGTAGATTGAATGATTGATGTTTATATATGTAATTTGGTCAGTGAATTTGTGGAACGTGTAAAATTATACATGTTAGGAGTTGAATGTTGCAAGAATGATATGAAGTTTAGATGATACTGACTGATGTTTGACACTTGACTTGAATTGGAATTGGAGCCATAAGATAAACAATCAGAAAGCTTTTCAATTTAAATTCAAGATAGCCAATAGAAAAGGGACTCACCCTTAGTTTCCTTTTCGGAGGATGAGAGGACTTTCTTCCACGATCATTCCAACTGCATGCACACTTTAGCAACAGTGTGAACTAAATCATCCAGGAAAATGCTAAGTGAAACAATATATTAACCAAAAATAAGAAATTGATGTTCAAAACCTGAACTTTAGCTAGGTGTGAAAAAGGAGGAGCCCCCATTGTTACGAATGATCAGAGTCATGATTTCCTCCATGCTTAAGAATATATTGGGAGAGTGGCTGGTCCTAAAATTGGCATAGAAGAGTAAATCAGCACTTGATAGTTAAGCCATAGATAGAGACAAGAAAACTCCATACAAGGTAATCAAAGAATGAACTTCAGGTGTTGTATGTAACTGAAGGCAAAGACTGCATATAAATAGATAAGAATAAATGTTATTGTAGACTACAGGTTAATCGAGTTAGTTTCTCTTAAGTGCAGGAGTTTTCCAAATTAACAAATGTAATAATCATCACATATTAGTTTACTTTTTACTATGTAATCACTTTAATTTCTGTAAACTATTTCCTAGCGAAGTTTGAAAATCACAGACACAAGTATATAAAACAATTTAGACAAGAAAAAATGGATTTTGATATGTGCTCAATGGCTAGACACGTAAGGGGAGACACAAGGGGATTATTTCATGCTGGGAGACATCACATTCTGCCTTTGCAAGTGATGAAGACTGTGCAATAACCAACCAAGCGTTTTTGTGAATCCAGAAACTGATCAATTCAACTAAGTTGTCGTGATTATCATGATGATCATACATATATGTAAAATTTGATATTTTACCTGGTGCATTTTTTTCAAATGGTCAAAAGATGAAACTTTTCCTTCATAAAACCTACAAAACAAGACAAATCCGAGAATAAAAAGATTATTCTGATCATTAAAAGGAGAATTGAACATGAAGAACTCAGTGATTCCAGCTTGGTATCAGTTCCCTGGTGTACGATGGTCATAATTAGGCGTACTTACATCTTATCCAGTGGCCACCAAACCTTTATCTTGCATCCAACCACCTCCTCACCAAAGCAGCTGCTCACGTCCTCAGAAACCTAAAAAACACAATAATTGCAGCTGAAGTTAATCTGATGCATACAGCAAAAAAATGAACATGCACAGAGGTGTATTTACATGCTCGCGGGTGGGGTGGTGTGGGGCGTTGAACTTGCAAACAAGTTTTTAGTTTCTACTATGGCAGGACATTGGACAGATTGCGAATGTGACGGAAGTAATCTGAATTCTTGCCATGAAAGTCGAGAACAATACTAAGTTGCTATGACTTTTACCAGCTTAGCATACGCATGCATGCACTCAATTCATGCATGCATTTCATTTTACGGTGGCATGATTTTTATCTCAAATCACAGCAATAAAAAGGTTATCGAGGGTAAAAGATAGGGTCTGAACTTGCGAGAACGGCAAAATATTCTTCGTAGTTTTCACAATTATAGCCTATGTCTAACTATAAACTTAGCCAGAGATTCAGAAATAACAAAGCCCACTTGCAAAGGATTTTACTGGGTAAGCTAAAGGAAGGCAGTTGCTGATCTGATCCCTGTTGTGTAGAGTCATGATCTAGAAAAATAAGCAGTCTTTGAGCAAAAATTTCCACCTAATGTAGTAGTAGCAAGCGAACAGAATAAATATGACTGTCCATAGGAGCTAAGAATAACTCCATGCCACATAATACATAGTAACATATTTTATCTGAAGTTGGAGAGGAACTTCCCAAAATATTCAACTCTTTTTAATGCATGTAGCTTAGACAAAGCATTTTTTTCCAGTCTTATCATAGCTGACTACATATTTAAGAGGAGAAAGTAAGATACACCAAAATAGCATATCTAGCACTTGTGCCTCCTGAAACTGCATCTTGGTTGGTCACATGAAATCCTTAGGAAATTCTTCCCTCAAATCAGAATCTTTGAAACCAAACAAAAACTCAGATTTATTTCAAAGCTAGAAGATTTTTGTCAAATCAATTTCAAACATACAACTAACATATATATATGTTTCATATTCAATAAGTAAAATGTTTAGACACATGGTCAGTATAATACCTCAAACCACACAAAAACTAGCCAGTAAGGAATAAAATTACTCAAATGATATTTGTGTCCACCAGAAATCTCTAAGATCAACAAAACAAGTAACATGTAGCAGGCCAGACAGTTTCTGAACAAAGCAAAATCACAAAATGGCTCTTATGTTTCAGCCACTAAGGTTCAACTATTTATGTATAGTGTGTCATATTTATTAAACATACACCTTGATGTGTGTATAAAATGTGTTCCCTTATCATGTTCTTTTACATTTATAAGTATATTTTTAAATGCAGCTGCAAAGTGCATTAAACATGATCAGATGCAAAGAGAGAAGCTTTCTATATATGTGCACATCATTTGAAAGACTGATGGAAAAACAAGTCATGCAAACAAAAAATGAAAAGTTTAGAGAGAGAGAGAGAGAGAGAGAGAGAAAGAGAATAATAACAATAATAATGATAACAACAATTGTGAAATTATATATATTAGTAAAAAATAAAACTCGTGCATGGCTAGCTGGATCACCATATTTGAAAGATGTTTTGTCCAACCAAAGAAGCAACCTCTCTCCAAATTCACTCATTTCAAACAGGCAAACTTACGCGTAAACAGGGAGAAAAAAAGAGCCAAACTTCCCAAAGTTCAAATTAAAAAAATCAGAAATTTCAAACTCCAGAAGAGAAAAAGTTGCCATAACAACAAAACATTAATAAAAAGGAAAGGAAAGGAAAACAAAAACAGATGAACTTTTTTATGCTATTTCAAATAGAACAAGAATAATTCAACTCGTGCATCAAAATTTGAAAATGAAATCAAACATAATCCCCTCCTTTCCTCCCTAATTCTCTCTAGTACTAATAATTTTTCTTTCTAACTCAACCGGGATTGATCTTACAACAGTAGCGACACATCATAAATTGGTTTCATACAGGAAGTCAAGGGTTCATCGATCACTAGCATCAGAAACTAAGTTCAAACTTCAATAAGAAAAATACACAAATTCGGACAAAATATTCAGAAAACTAGAAAAAATGAACAAAACCCGCCAAAAATACAGAAAATAACATCAATTCAAACAAAACCCACCAAAAATGCAACTCAATTTTACTGTATTAAGCTTCAAAAAAAGCACCATTTTCAAGAATATAACATAAAAAAAAAACTGACGGCGCGGCGGGGTTGGGCGGCTGCTCTGCGGGGTTGGGCAGGGTGGCGCGGCGGGGTTGGGCGGCTGCTCTGCGGGGTTGAGCAGGGTGGCGCGGCTGGGCTGGGCGGCGGCGCCGTGGGGTTACACGGCGGGGTGGCGTGGTGGAGGCGGTGGCCGGGAGAGAGAGAGAGAGAGAGAGAAGGCGGCCGCACAGCGGGGTTGGGCGGCGGGGTGGCGCGGCGAAGGCGTGGCGGGGACAGAGAGAGAGAGAGAGAGAGGCAGCGCGGTGGGTTTGGGCCGCGGCGCGGCGGCTTTGGGCAGCGTGGCGGCGGCGGTGGTACGGGGAGATAGGGAGAGAGAAAAAGAGAGTTCGAGTGTGTGTGTGACGATGGGTTGCCAAGAGAGAGAGAGATAGAAAGAGAGTTTGAGTCGGGTAGGGATTGGGATACGGGTTATTGGGTAGTAATAGGGTAAATATTCGGGTCGAAGCCCAATTATATTTTTTTATTAGGTTTGGGTCGGGTTTGGACTTGGGTAAAATTAATTGGGTTTGGACCTGGGTAATATTTTGTCTTTTCGGGCCTGGGTGGGTAAATACCCAACCCATTGACAGGCCAGTCCTACCATGTAATTCTTTGACTACCCTATAGTTTGCAACAAAAAAGAAATACTACTTCACTGGAAATTGTTGAAGAAAAAGAAGTTACAAGAGGACGGCAAGCAGAATTTCCTAATTCTATACCCAAGAGTAATTTACTCCCATGTCAGAGAAATGCCAATATGGCAACAATTAAGATAAAATTAAACTAACGAGTACAAACTGATATGATGCCAAAGAACATAAGCTAAAAAAGGAATATAAAAGATAAAAATGGTAATCTTTACCTTATACTATCCAGAAACAGGTGAAACATTTGATGAACTGTGTCATACAACTGAAGGTCCAGCATCACCATGCATGATTGAGTAAATGACATAGACTGAAGGATATAAACAGCTTTTGAATAGGCTCGGCCAGACATGCAAGGTAATTTCTCATAAGCACTATTAGCCAGTTGAAAAAACTCCTGCTCAAACAAATGAAAAGGTTGATTAGTTATGCATCAGTATTCGAAAAAAAGAGTTCATCTTGACAAACTTAGAATTACCTTCATTTGATCTTCCTCGTATGGCTCATCAGGTGCTGTTATTCTTAGGATGCCACTAATACAAGAAGCCACAGAAAATCTTAAATCCATTTCAGCATGTTTTATGAGTTCATCGGCAATTAGTGCAACTTTTGATGGTTGAATAGCTGGTCCTACTTGAGCCATTTCATCTTGATATATATGTGACAAAAGATGCTCTAATATCTAATGGCCAAAAAATTAAAGATCAAAAATTAGTCGGTTCAAGACAAGAGGAGCATCCAAGAAACAAAGATTTTTTTTCAAGTTGTAATAACATAAATCAACAGCCAGATTTACAGGTTCTGAATGCATAAAAAGATAACCAGTCCTTGAAAGGCATGAGACAAACCTCAGATAGAATTTGTATCAACTCGAAAACTTGCATAAACACTTAAGATTGAGAAAAAAATGAAAATAAAAATTGGAGCTTACATCAAGTTTTCTCAAAAGCTCCTCTGTATCACAGGGTTAAAGAAGCTTAATCCCGTTCTCCAATCTCCACCAATAATTTCTTGAACTTCTCCAGTACCGCTGGATCTGCGTATCAGCACCACAAATGCATCTCGCTTTAGAGCTTGAAGCAGCCATCTTCTCATAGAAGCCAAATTTCATGAACCAAAGAACTCTATTGAGCAAGTGATATCTTTGAGACGAAAAAAGGCGGAAAATGTATAAGAATTGGTTTGTGTGGGACAGACAAGAGAATCAAGAAATGGACTTTGTGCAAGATGTAAGACATGCAGCAGGCCTGTACATTGGGACTCTGTATGCTTGCAACATTTTGAAAAGAAAAATTTATCTCTTGGGTAGGAAGTTTGGTGGCATGGCTCTCGCAAACGAAAGTTGTTGCACACGTTTGGAAGAATGCTATTGAATAAGAGAGAGAAATTCAAAACGATTTCTTCCAAATTCAAATCTGTTTAATTTAGTTAGTGAAACCCAGTGGCAAGATTTTGCCATAAGGGATTATAGAAAGATAATTAATGAGGTATTGGGCAGAAAATGAAATGCTGTAAATTCTTGTGTGATTGCAGTAATTAGATTATGGACAGTGCATGGCATTAATGTAAACTTCTGTCATTTTAATATTCAGGCATTCCACATGACAAGCAATTGTATGACTCTTGTGGGAGAGCAGTAATCTTGCTTTATGATAATTTAGCATTATTGAATTCTTTTACTTGCTCTCATTGGCCCTTTCCTTTCTTGTAAAAGTTGCATTTTATGTCATACTGGCTTTCATATTACTCCCAAACTAGTCCTTGCAGTCAAACTTCTTTTGCTTACCAATAAAATTTCAAATCTTATGCTGTCAATATAATATCAATATATTGCTGGTTGTATTTCCCTTGGATGTCTACTTTTCACAAGACTATTTCTTTTGACGGGCTGGCGCAACTTTCCCCTTCTATACAAGTTTGTACTACTAAAAGAGAGACGAACGTTCAGAATTTTGAAATGAATGTTCATAAGGAAAAGCAAGGGGTTCAGCATCCTAATTACACAAGTCTATTTAGTTCGAATATCCAAGCTGGGAATTCTTTACCTTTTTATTAAATGCATAAATGTGGAGCGAAGGGGCTCTATTTTAGAGAAGCTAGTGCCTCCAACTAACTCCTGAGTGGGGAACTCCTTTTCTAGTTATGTGTGGAGGTGCTAATCCCTCATATAGTCAAGTCAAGCCTGCCCCTCAACAAGCTTTCATTTCAGAGCTGAGACTGGGGAAACCAACCAAGCAGCAAGGCCCACCAGCAAGAGGAAGGCGAGTGCATAAAGAAAGTAGAAGTGCAGTTCCTAAATAAAAGTACTCCTATTTCAGTTGGCTAGATAGTCGTCTTGGTTCGCTTCCGTCGGTGAACAATGATTATTGCCTTAGTTTTGGGACTCGAGTTAGCAAGTAGGATCCCTTTTACAGACAGGTGAGACATTATCAATGTTTTTTACCATAACTGGTCTGAGCTAGAGACAAAGCTAATTTTGAATATGTCAGAAGACTCGGTGTTTTGTTTTATTGATCCTTCCAATTTCCTAAACTGAATGAGAACAGTGAAGCGCAAACTTGATCCTTATTGCTCTCAAATCAACAATGTTCCCACAGTGAAGTCATAAGTTTCTACATACACTAAGCCATGTTTGAAAACCCTTTTTCATATATCTTGGTCTCTTATCCAAAAGTAGATGGGATCCGAGTCTCATATCAATTGAATCCACAGTGGGATCTAGTACCTGACAGAGTTGACGATGCCCTGGTTCTGTGGAATGTCTTTGATAGGATTGATTAGCAGAGCAACTTTATGTGGAAAATTGCACCGAGAAGATTGAAGGATATTATATATCAACATCACTTAGTTCAAATAGATTTGTTAGATAGGGACAAAACCATGTAAAAATTATAAAAAAATTAAAAAAAAAAAGAAAGAAAGCATTTTCATGATTTTGTAACAGGTAATGAACACAAAGACAAAATCACACAAATTGAGGACTGCATGCTCTCCTCCAAAAACTGATTCTATCATCGATAACCAAATGAACAGAATTCTATGATTCCGCACTTAGGACATCTAATAAAGTGCAATTGAGAATCAAAAAGGTTAAATGAAGTAGAGAAGAAATAAAAAGATAAAATGCAATCTTCAGTTTCTACTTTTAGTGATGAAATCTGTGAAGTCTAATAAACATTCTGTCGTGGAAGCAGAAAATAGTGCAAATCACAAAAGGTTCATATGAAAAGTGCAAAAGTGAAAAATATTCAATAAAATCCTGATAAATTACCAGCTGTATTAAAAGCGAAGTCTTAGCGGACCATGAATGTTTCAATTTGTTTTGGAAAAATATTTTCCTTATTAGTTAGAAAGTGTATTCCGTTTCACCAGGACAAATTAATGTATATTTGACCAAACAATCAGACATTCTTACAAAGTGATACCACTATAGCTGCCAGAGGAACCCAAATATAGTCAAACAGCATTCCTCAAGGGTGCATCATGTGAGTTCCTTGCGATTCTTCTCAGCAAGCTCATTGTGGTACTCCATATGACCACGGTTAATTATCTGTGAGAAAAAAGAACAAAAAACTTGCCTCAACAAAAGACTGCGCACTTAATCAAGCCAAGTTTCTGTGTACATGTTGAACTTCACATGAAAGGCAATCCGATCCAACGTTCCAGGTAAGTAATAATATTATGAACTGTAAGGCAGAGATGCATTACTCCCAAGAGGCTGCAAATGGAATGAAAGCTGTAAATAACTCAATAATAACTAAAATATGCCTAGATGGGTAGATTAGCTCAGTTATCCTGCGCAAGCATACTGTCTTAGAATAAAGAAAAAAAAATGCCTTTGAATACTATCTGATTTCGTAGCCCTTTTGCAGAATTATTAGGCCAAATACCTTATTAGCTAACACTTGTGACAGTAATTTTGTCAAATATTTAGCTCAAAATCCATTATCATGAGGATGCACTGGCAGCCATCTACTGCAACACTATTGACATGTCAACTTGTAAGAATCTTTCGGTTCTGTGTCGTAATCCGTCATTTTGTGCATTAACTTCAATGACAAAGGGCGATGTCATGCTTAAACTGGACACCATTGTTCAACTCAAATTAAGAGTTGATCCCAGGCGAAAGAAGCACATATAATAGCGATATAAATCAACTTGCAATGCATCACATTCGTATATATACACTTCCCAAACCAAAACTACCAGATTCACCTACCTTACCTCTGTCGAGTTGAGTTACTGCCTAGCTGCTTTTGAGAATGCAAAAGATGTTGAGAAGGCTTCCCCGGAGAAGGCACAAGATGTTGAGAAGGCTATGAGCATTTTCAATATGGGCATTCTGGTATGCGAAATTGGAGGCGGCTATGGAGAAGTTCGGGAGAGACAAATCCGACGGATTCTCTTGGGCCGGCATCGGTGGCGGAGCAAGTAGCGGACGGGAAGTGGGAGCGGCGGAGGGGGATCGGCCGGAGAAAGATGGATGACAATGCCTCGCCATGTTAGATAAATTCTAGTCAGCATCTAAGGCGTTAGCTGACCGTATCCAAGTCTCCGTTTTTCACTCTCTTTCTTTTTTATTTTTTTTTTCACTTTTCATTTTTCTTCTTTTCAGCTACCTTTGAAAAAAAAAATATATGGCTCGATTGGCAATTGCGTCCATAATATTAATATATTTTTTTATACAATTAATTTGGGAGATGAATATGAGTGCAAAGGCTTTTTTTTTAATTCTCTCTTTTTCCTCGTGTGAATAAAGTGCTGCCTCCATTTTTTGTTTTTTTGGCCTCCCATTGTTGCCTCTATTTCTTTCTATCACTGTAAGCAATCTTCACAATTTTGACCTAGTTTTGATCCTATCAACCAACACAATAATAAAAAGGAATTTTAAGTCCTAAATAGAGGTTATTTTTCCTCCATTTCTTAGTCACGTGGTAAAAACGTAGGTTTTTTTTTTCTACCAAAAGGGCTACTTAGTGGCCATTTGATCTTTCCGTTAAAAAATTGGACAAAATATGAGGATGGGATTGACATTGAAATTAATTGAAGCATATGGTAATAATATTGTTACAAATGAAAAGCGTAGTACAAAATTAAACTTAGCAATACTTATGGTACCAAAATTGATATTGATCTTTTTTTTTTTTATAAAACTAGAAGTGCCGCACACTTTATGTGTGTGGAAGATATAGAAAATATATATCTTAATTTAGTGCTTAATTTTTTTTTTTAGAATCAAAATATAACTATATTATTAAATTTCTTTTATAAAAGTACCTTTTTAAGAACTATGTGACATAATTTAGTAAATAATAATAAGCTAAAAATAAAATAATTATAATTATATAAAATAAAATGACATAATAAAGAAATAAATACAAAAGAAGAAAATATGGGCTAATGTTGTGCTACAAATTTTTTTTAAAAAAAATTTAAAAAGGAACTATAACTATAAAAAAATATTAATCTAAATTATAAATTTAAAAAAAAGTATTAATGATTGAAAACTTTAAATTATATAATTTATATGGGCTTATTACAAATTTTAAACCTTTTCTTTTAGACCATTATGATTCGTAACCATAATAGTTTAAAAATATTTTTGCAAAAATTAAAATTATATATTCAACAAAAAAATAAAAATAAATATGCACTTACTTTAAGAACATGCATAAAGAGATGAAAAATGTGAGTACAATGACAAAAAATGAACATACTTTTCTTGTTTAATATGTATAATGAACCCTAACATAGAATTTGGTGTAACAAATTATAAATTTTATTTATAATTTTATATAGAAATACACATATATACACAAACAAAAATATATATATATATATGTATGTGTGTGTGTGTGTGTCACTACAAGAAAACGCGCTATTTTCGGCGGAAATTTTCGGCGGAATTATCCGCCGAAATATTTCGGCGGATTTTCGGCGGATTTTAAAAAAAATATAAAAATTATTTTTTTAATATTTTCGGCGGAATTTTCGGCGGAAAATTCCGCAGAAAATAAATTATATATTTAAAAAATAAATTTATATATTTTCGGCGGAAAAAAATTAAAAAAAAAAGAATTAAATTTATATATTTTCAGCGGAATTTTCGGCGGAAAATTCCGCCGAAAATAAATTATATATTTAAAAAATAAATTTAAATATTTTCGGCGGAATTTTCCGCCGACAATTCCGCCGAAGAAAAATTAAAAAAAAAGAATTAAATTTATATATTTTCGAAGGAAAATTCCCCAGCCCCAGCCCCCTACCCCCCTGCCCCAGCCCCTGCCCCCTACCCCCCTGCCCTCCCCCCTCCTCCCCGCCCCCCTGCCCCCCAGCCCCCTCCCCCCACGACTGTTTTGTTCAAAAATATTTTGTAAGTTTGATTATGTTTGATTATTTGGTAATATTTGTGAATTTGATGTTAGATTTCTTTGTGTAATATCTTGAATTTGGTATTTATTGTAGGTAATTGAGTTTATTATCAGCTAGGGAGTACTACTAAAGCAAAGGTAAGTACGGCTAACTTTAAAATATATATATATATATATGTATACAATTAGATAGTTTATAGATAGTAGGCTAGTCCGTGATGTGGGATGGAGAATGGGAATTGGGGGAAGGGGTGGAGCCTTCCCATTGCTTGCTGTTGGTTTTTCTGTGCTTGTGTGATGTGGAGAAATAAGGGGATGGTATATATTCGTTGTATATATATATGTATGTAAATAATATAGTTTTTCATACTTATTGATTTTAAGTACATGCTTGATACGTGTTGTGTTATAGAATGATGTTATTCGGTGAATATTGAATGTTGTTCGATGTTTTTTGTACAAACCTATTCGAATGTACTAAAATAAGCATGTACATGGATATTGAATAATTGGTTTAATACGAGTTGATAGGCTAAATAATAGGAAATAGTTATTCGATTTCTAGTTTAACAAAATGATTAAAAATACTAAACTTATAAAATTAATACGCATATGTAGATGGATATCCCGGAACATAGAACGTGGATGTATACAATGACTTATCCTAGTCGAGGAGGGCTTTTACCAGCATTTTATGACGGCGTTATGAACTTCATAGAACATGCGAAGAGCTGTCCGGACTATATTAAGTATGACGAAATTCGGTGTCCTTGTAAGAAATGTCAGAGAAAATGTCATTTGTTAAAATTGGATGATGTCGCAGTACATTTGTTAACGAATGGTTTTAAACCAAATTACTGGTATTGGACTGAGCATGGTGAGGTCGAGCCCTCTGTCATATTCCCTGGCGCATCAAGTAGTGGTACAGATAATGACCCATTGCAACGTTATGCTGAAATGTGTTTTGATGCTGCTAGGCAAAAGGTAGGGGGTGAAATACCAAACGATTGTGTGGAACAACCTAATCCTGAAACTCAAAATTTTTTTGACCTTTTGAATGAGTTTAATCAAGAGTTGTGGCCTGGATGTATAGATCATTCTCCACTTTCTGTTGCTGCACGGTTATTGAGCATAAAAAGTGATTATAATGTTGCACAAGATAGATTGGACGAAATCATCCAATTGATGTCAGAAGTAATGCCTGCTGGTCATAACATGCCAACTAATTTTTATGAGGCACAAAAATTAGTGAAAAAATTGGGGTTGACAAGTAAGAAAATAGATTGTTGCATAAGTGGTTGCATGTTATACTACAAGGAAACGGTAGACGCGGTGCATTGTACATTCTGTGGTGCGCCAAGATATCGTGATAGTGGGGGGCGTGTGCGTGCAAAACAAGTCCCGCAGAAGCGAATGCATTATTTGCCCCTTATTCCACGATTGAAACGTCTTTATGCATCTTCTAGCTCAGCACCTCACATGAGATGGCATGCAGAGCATCGGCGACCTGACGGTGTTATGTGTCACCCGTCAGATGGGAAAGCTTGGAAAAATTTTGACGAAGTATATCCCGACTTCGCTAGTGACCCTAGAAATGTGCGGCTTGTTTTATGTGCTGATGGGTTCACGCCGTATTTCCAATCCGCGGTGTCATACTCTTATTGGCCAGTAATTGTGACTCCGTACAATTTGCCTCCTGAAATGTGTATGACAATGCCATACATGTTTCTGACATGCATTATTCCTGGTCCTAAAAATCCAAAAGTGAAAATTGATGTATATCTGCAACCACTGATTGATGAGTTGAAGCTTTTATGGGAAGATGGCGTATCCACGTACGATGTACATGCAAAACAAAATTTTACTATGCGTGCTGCATTAATGTGGACTATAAATGATTTCCCGACTTACGGAATGATGTCGGGATGGATGACAGCCGGTAAACTAGCTTGTCCGTATTGTATGGGGTATAGCAAAGCATTTACGTTGAAGTATGGACGAAAGAATTCATGGTTTGATTGTCATCGAAGCTTTTTGGACATAAATCACCAGTACAGAAGAAACAAGATTAACTTTAAAAAAAATCTGGTCGAGAATGATCCTCCCCCCCGGTGCCTACTGGGGATTTGGTATGGAATGATGTTCAGTGGTTGCCGAAAATAACAGAACAACCATTTATGGGTAAGACATCGGGCTACGGTGTTGAACATAATTGGACCAAACAAAGTATTTTTTGGGATTTACCTTATTGGAAGCATCTCTTGATACGACATAATTTAGATGTAATGCATATTGAGAAGAATGTATTTGATAATATTTTCAACACTGTTATGGATATACCAGGGAAGACTAAAGATAATGCAAATGCAAGGCTGGACATGCAAGAAATTTGTAGGCGACCTGAGCTACAGTTGGTCCTAAAGCCCAATGGACAATGGGGAAAACCTAAGGCGAAGTATACCTTTACTCTTGAACAAAAACGGATGATATGTGAGTGGATTAAAGAACTTCGAATGCCGGATGGTTATTCTTCCAACTTGAGTCGCTGCGTTGACTCACAGCAAGCAAAATTGCATGGCATGAAGAGTCACGATTGTCACATTTTTATGGAGCAGTTGTTGCCTATTGCCTTTAAAGAGTTACCTGACGAGGTCTGGAAACCACTTGCTGAATTAAGTATGTTTTTTAGAGACCTATGTTCCAGCACATTAAGGCATGCCGATTTGGACAAGATGGAAAAAAATATTCCTGTGATTATATGTAAAATGGAACGCATTTTTCCACCTAATTTTTTCGATGTGATGGAGCACTTGCCAATTCATTTGATCGAAGAAGCAAGAAATGGAGACCCGGTTCAATTTCGTTGGATGTACCCATTCGAGAGGTATTTAAATAACCCAAAATAAATTCATTCCATTTTTTGTAATTATACATTAATGAAAATTTACATGATTGATATTTTTGTAATTTCAAATAGGTATCTGGGAAAAATAAAAAAAAACAGTCAAACAAAAAGCCCAGGTCGAGGGTTCTATTTGTGAGGCGTATTTGCGACGTGAAACAGCTCATTTTTGTTCGTTCTACTTTAAATCACACGTTCGATCTTTAAGAAATAGACCTGGAAGGAACGACGACGGTGGGGTAGATGAATCCATTCTACCAACATTGTCCGTTTTCAATCAAGTGGGTCGTTTGCAAGGTAAATGTGTAGAACGGTATTTCGAACATGATGCAGAATACAGAGCTGCGAGACACCATATCATTTTGAATTGCGAAGAAGTTAAACCTTACATTAAGTAAGTATGATACATGTTTTGTAAGAAAATATGTTTAACCCTTTAATAACTAACTACATTTCAAATTGCAGTTACTTTTTATCATACTTTAGAATTGGTGAGGCTGAAGCCAGTGACCGTCTTGAATCAGAATTTGATGAATGGTTTAATTCATACGTAAGTTAACAAAAAATTAATATTTTTATTACTTATGAAGCTCTACCTACTATTAATGATGCAAGCGGATATTTATCTTACAGGTTCATAATCCAGTAAACGGGATTACGGATCTATTCTTAAATCAATTGGCTTGGGGTCCTAATATGAAAATGAGAACATATCATACATATTTTGTCAATGGTTTCAAGTTTCACACTTCCTCGTGGTGTCAAGGGAAAAAGACGATGAATTGCGGGGTTTGGGTGAAAGGCAGTTATGAGGATGCTGCCATAGAGGATGACTACTACGGAATCTTGAATGAAATATTAGAGTTGGAATACACTGGTGAGCCAATAAAAAGGGTTGTTTTATTCAAATGTGAGTGGTTCGATCCCACACCTCGAAGAGGGACTCGTATTGTACATCCAGAATGCGAAATTGTTGAAGTAAAACAATCAGGTAGGTATAGAAAATACGATCCTTTTATAATTGCACAACAAGCCCGACAGGTATACTTTGTTAAGTATCCAGGAAAAATTCAAGAGAAAATGCGATGGCTCGCTGTCATTAAAAGTAAAGCGACAGGTCGTGTTGATGTTGAACACGCGTTGGAAGTCGCTTACCAAAATGACGATGGGCCAAGTGTGCGAGACATCACTGCTGATGACGTTGTTGGATCTATGTGCGACCAAAATTTGACATTAATACCGATTGATGAAGGGGAGCTGAATGAGGTTATACATACTGATGAAGAAGATATTGAAGAGGTTGATAGTGATGAAGCCGAAACGAGCGATGATTAAGTTACATTGCATGGTAAATCAAAAAGAAATATAGATTTTATTAATATATAGATAGACTTAATATATATATGTGCATGACTAACGTCGTTGTGATCACGGGTTAAAATACGTTATTGCACTTAATTGGATATATGCATAAATTATTTATGTCGGCATATAATTGTAATATAGCTTGTTTGATAATAAAATTTTGTATTTGATAATTTTTGTATAATTTTCAATCATATAGATGAGGCGTGGGAAAAATAAGATTTCATATGGTAGATCAACTGATAGGCCGTCACATAATCCGGGTTCGTCTTCATCCCATCGAGGCACATCCTCAGCGTCACTTTCGGGCTCCTCCCCTTCTTACCAATCCACTCGTATAGGCCATAGTCCACCACCAGACATTCCTATGCAATTTATGCCAACTCCTTCGATGCCTAGCGGGCACAGTCCACCTGTTACATCGCATATTCCTAGCCCGCCGCTACCCCAGCAGCAACCACAGGCGGAGGTTGACGAGTTGACTCAGGCCGATATAGAAGGTATTCAGGACACGTATGCGATGCCCACACCTCCACCTGGATCGAGTAGTAAGATTACTGTTACACCAATTGGTTCGAATCGGTTAGTTTTTTTTTTTTTTTTTTTAAGTTTGATACTTCAAATAGAACTGATAATAAATCGTATATGTTTGACAAAAAATTTTGAACTCTCTTGTAGTTTTTATCCCGGTAAAGAAGGTGGTGGGCCGATTGGGAATGTTATAAAGAGCCAGATGGACAGGCCATACTTCAGTTATGGCAAGGTTCCTGAAAATGTTAAGTTACGATGGTTCGGTGAATGGCAGGTAATTTAATTGAAATTGTATATGTCTAAATTTCTTACATTATTTTGTGAGTATTTCTTTTATTTTAACATCTTTGAGTGACAATATATTATTTGTGTTTGTTAGAAATATGTTTGTTTTAGGCCGGAGGAGACGGGCCATATGAAGAAAGCTTTTGATAATCGTGCGGCCAAAAAAATGGTTGACATGTATCGCGACATTAGAAAAGCTATTGCGCTGGGGAATGGTCGGCCACCGTGGCTCCCCGAACCAATATTTCAAGAGCTGGCTACGTATTGGGGCACACCTCAATGGAAAAAGAAGAGTGACCAGAACAGAATAAATAGGGAAGTTGGGGGCGGCTCATTGTATGCCGGTAGGGGTAAATCGATTTTTGAGCGTCGGATGGACTTGGTAGGTACATTTTATTATTAGTTATTTGACGTACAATAATAGATTTAATTCTTTCCTTTTAATTAATATTCTTCTTGTAGGAGGGGAAGTTAAAGAGGCCTGCTCTTAAAAGTGAGGTCCTTTACGATTGTTTTACGAGAAAAAAAGATAAGGGGCCGGATAAAAAGGCAGGCACATGGGTTCACCCGAAGCCACAACAAGTTCATGTAAGTTATATTTGTTTAATGTAATTAAATATTCTATGTAATTTGCTAATGTTAACTAATTAAAATTGCAGGATGATTTTGAAAATCTAGTTCAAAATCATCCGGATATGCGGGATGCGGACGTATCTGATCCCTCCACGCAAGAAAGCTTAAATGAGTTGTTTGATCAGGCTGCTGGGGCGCCTACAAAGAAGGGCCGAAAGTACGGGCGAGATTATCAGACATCGACAACTTATCAGTATAGTTTTTCTTCACCCGGTTGTTCGTCGAGGCAATCCGATTCGGCGGTGCTGCGGTTAGAGAACCGGGTTGATCAACTATCCCAACAAAACACACAAATAATGGAAATGATGCATCAGATGATAACGATGATCTCGCAGAACAAAGCGAGCGGCTCACAGCAACCGAGTTTTACCCCTCAACCGGCTCAGTTTGGCGTTGATGAGGAAGAAGACGACGACGATGAGGAGGAAGATTGAGATTAGTATGAACTTTGGTAGGAAATAATTGGGTTTTTTATGTTTCGGCGGAATAATTTGACTTATTATGTTCTTTTTTTCTATTCTCTAAAATTTCTGACGATTTTCTAATATATATGTGCATTTTAATATATTTAATGTGTTCTTTCTTCATATATTCAAATTACGTAATTATGCTAATATTTTAAAACAAATTGTGCTTATAACAACGAACAATAAATACAATTAATTTGAAGATAACTGAAAAAATATGAATTTAGGCCCGGAATAAATATTTTTTAAAAAAAATATTTTTAATTTTTCGGCGGAATATTCGTCGAAATTCCGCCGAAAACTAATATTTTTTAAAAAAATATTAATTTTTCGGCGGAATTTCAATGACAATTCCGTCGAAAATATAATATTTTTATTTTAAAAAAATATTTTTCGGCGGAATTTTCGTCGAAATTCCGCCGAAATATTAAAAATATTTCCGAAAAAACATTATATTTTCGGCGGAATTTCGACGAAAATTCCGCCGAAAAATATTTTTTTAAAATAAAAATATTATATTTTCGGCGGAATTGTCATCGAAATTCCGCCGAAAAATTAATATTTTTTTAAAAAATATTAGTTTTCGGCGGGATTTCGACGAATATTCCGCTGAAAAATTAAAAATATTTTTTAAAAAAAATATTTTTTTCGGCGGAATTTCGACGAAAATTCCGCAGAAATTTTTAAAAAAAAAAAAATAATAATTTTAATTAATTCCGCCGAAAATTCAATACCGACAAAGGTTTTTTCGGCAAAATTTATCTGCCGAAAATCCGCCGAAAATATATTTTTCCGCCGAAAATCCGCCGAAAATTTCGCCGAAAAAACAGTGTTTTCTTGTAGTGTGTGTGTATGTCAACTAAAACTTAATAAAAAGAAGAACGTATATGGGAGAAGTACATGCTAACATATAAACATATATGTTAGCGTATATATGTATGTCAACTAAAACTTAATAAAAGCAGAACGCGTACATGAGAGAAGTACCTGCTAACATATAAACATATATGTTAGCGCACACACACACACACATTGTTATGATTATAAGCATGTGTGTGTGTGTATTGTGATGATATTTATTTCTTAAAAAATTAGAAATATTGAAAAAAATAGTGCAATTGAATTATGCACTAACATTGTCGCATGAAAAAGTTTGACATGATTTCGATTAACATTTGCATTGTTTAAATATTAATACTATGAACCTACAAAAAGAAATTCTCATATATTAATTTACCTCGTACAAAGAACTTCTAATTTTTTTTTTTTGCAAACAATCATACTTCAAAGCAAAATATTGATTAAAATTCAAAAGAGTAACTTAAAGAAAATCATAGAATCCTGCATCTTAAATGATAATAAAATCTTCTTACCAAGAGATTGATAGGTAAAGGTGGTTGAAAAAAAAAAAGGAAGATCTTTCTACCTTTAAATATTAATTGTAATTTTAAAAAATATTTTTGGTAAAAATGCTTTTTTAGGACATTTCTAGCTAATGTTAGGGATTTTTAATTTTAATTTAACTTTAACAAAGCTTCTAAAAACATAACATGGCATAAGTATTTCACAAAAATTATAAGGACGTATACATAAGTCAAATCTTTTGGCAATAAATATGGTTCGTATAATAGGTTAAATCACAATGAATAATTGCTTCTAATGCTCTTTTGATATGGTGCGGCTATATTTCTAAATCTACATTACAATGGCAATAACAATTAGTAGAATTTAACTTCAAGGACAATAATGTCATTAAATAGGTTCAAAGGTAATAATAATAGTACTAAATAGATGATAGCATTAAATAGTAAAAACAAAAATTAAGGCAATAATTTACATGGCATTATAACAAATTTGTCCTAAAAGTTCATGTACCATTGAATTAAATAAAAAAATACATACAAATATACGAACAAAATGAACAAAAAAAAGTGAGAATGTAAGTGAAATAAACTTACCACAAAATCAAGAGTTACAATTATTTCTTTCCATAAAGACTTTAAATTTTCTAGAAAATTTAATCTTGTTAAAATTCATACAAAAAAAATTTAATAACAACAATTAAGAGTAAATATAAACAACGTAATACATTTTTAAGAAAATAAACTAGCACTTACCAACAGATGATAGTATGGAAATGGTACAAAATTTATTTGATCTATATATCTTTAAATGTATTTCTGCATTATTTTTAGTATAAACTAATTTAATGGGCTTTGTATTTAATTTAATAAACTAAACTAATTATAATTAATATAGATTGATAAATAAAGTTCACCATAAACAAACCACTAAAATTGTCAACTACAAAATTCATATGCATGATTTATGTATTTAATGGGCTTCGAATATGACTCAATTACATATGAACAAAACATTAGACAATACAAATAGGTTTATGATAGATGATTATGTAGGCAGCTTATATGAATTTATTTATGGAATATACATAACTTATTATTATTATTATTATTATTATTTAATATTGCTGCTACTACTACTACTACTTCTACTACTACTATAGAGACATACATATAGAAAAGTGGATATCTAAATGTGGATAGAAATGTGGTCAAATTGATATGCGATGACTAACATAAATTTGAGCCAACATTAAGGAATCAAAGAGTTTAAAATAGTAACCATGATGATGAGTTTAATCACACATATATAACATTATATATATTTATAGATAGATACTACACAATATATAGGAATAATAGGAGTTGATTAAGGAAAAGTAGGCAGGGTAAAAGATATATATATATATATATGTATATGTATACGTGTGTGTGTGTACAAAATCTAAAGCATTGCACAAATTAATAAATAGTAAAAGCTACTTTGGTGAACTTTGAATTTAATTTAATAAATTAAATTGATTATAATCGAGTTGACAAATCAAGTATACAAAAAAAATGAAGAGTAATTTAATCATGGAAAAATTAATCAATGGAATACAATCATAAATTATGTTTGAAAAGTAATTAAATAATAAAGAGTAATTAATTTAAGAAGTTAAACATAAACATGCTTGAAAGTAACAGAATTAGATAAGTGTAATTATAAAAATATTTTAATATTAATTAAAGATTGAAAATATAAATATAGAATAATTTAATCATGGAAAAATTAATCAATGGATATAATCATAAATTATGTTTGAAAAGTAATTAAGTAATAAAGAGGAATTAATTTAAGGAGTTAAACATAAAGGCATGAGGGTAGTGAATAAGAGAGAAAGTAGATTTATGAGTAAAAAGATTTTTGAGTAGAAAGATGTTTCCCTTAAAAAAAACTCACATGCTTGGCATGTGATGGAATTCTGTAGGAAATATTCCACCCTAAAATGATTGGGCATAATAATTTGTAAAATCCCATCAGTTTAATTGGCGTTTTATATTTAAAAATATTTATATGGAAAAATTAAAAACATCACGTAAAATTTCGATATTAATGATCAATATCATTTGCCCTTTAAATTAAAATAAAACCCAAGAGCGATAAAATTTTGAAACAATTATTCAAGCAAAAGGTTGGACTTATATTAAAAATAAGAAAAAAAAATTAATATAATATTAATATATAACTTTCACATCATAAAATATATTATTGCATTATTTTACCTTAGAATACATATTAAAATGATCAATGTTTCAGCATAATCTATGAAAAAGTTGTTTAAAGGGATTATTTTGAGTTGTATAAATAAATATATTTACGTTTGATGAAATAAAAATGTACAATAACTACAACAAATTTTAGGTGGTCTAATTCACCAGAACAAATAAAAAGAATGTGATAAGTGTGAAAGAAACAATTTTCACATAATTAACCTTTTTAAGATTGACAACCCCCCCCCCCCCCCCCCCCCCCAAAAGCAAGTAATTGACACCATTAGCTATTTACTAAAATCAAAATAGAGGTATAACATATGTGCAAACAATAATTGAATTAATTATGATTTGATTATATATTCTTTTTTTTAAAGTCGATCTATTACAATCTTTCAATTATTTTAATGATAAATTACAATTGTGATATCAATATTCCCCCAAAAGAGCAAACTATTATAGCCAATCATCATCAAATAACCACAAAATACAACTACTATACAGTAGGAAGAAATTAGTATCAAACTAAAAAAACACCCGTATTCACGGGGAATCGAACCCACAATCATAAGGTTGTTCGGGCCTCTAGCTTCTATATTCTACTCACATAAAATGAAATCTCCTATCAGTGTCCGACCCCTAAAATTTGACAAAGTGCAATAATTTACTACCTTTTAAATATTAATTCCATGAACTAAATGAATATCCCATTTTAGTAATCACCAACCCTTAATCAATGCCCGACTAAAAATCTTTGTTAAATTAACTATACTAAACCAATAATTAAGTTCATTTCCTTAGTATAAGTTTCCAATTACGTAAATAAAAAATCCACCTCATATTCTAGCAATCAATATAAGATCTGTTAACACTAAATCTAAAGTACTATATAGTGTATGCCAATCAACTTAACGAGACATATCTCGATATTCATATAGTTAAAGAAAACAAGAGTACCTAGGGATTTTTTATTAATTTCAATTCCTAGTCATGGATGTGATGTGCAAAACGACTGTTGTGATTACATTGTTGCTGCTAATATGTACAGGCCAAGCATCGGCTTCTTTCAAGCAATGCTATTCAGATTGTACCGAGAATTGCTTTGCCGCCGCAGGCGAGCGCATTACGTGCATAGTAAAATGCATTGCCAAGTGCGCAAAGGGGGGGAAAGCCAATGGGCTCAGCCCTAGCAAGTATGGTTGTGTGCTTGATCAATGCGCTCGATTCTTCAATGACGGTAAGTAGTACCTCCAAGAAATTCTTTTATGCATCCTATCGAGTTTCACACTTGCTACAAAGGGTTCAGATTGTAGCACATCATTAAAATATCAACCAACAAAATACAATACAATCCGACCCACTTGGTAAATATGGGGCCGAAACACCACTAAATGACTATTGAGTTTGAAACTTCATACTAAATGATTGTAAGCGTAGCTCTTGTATTTTGCTGATCAAATGTTAATAAGAATGTGATTTTGTTTTAAAATTTGATATATGTCTATTTATTGTGTTGTTTCTTTAAATCAAAATCTTTGGTATAATGCAGATGTTGACGAAGTGGATGATTGCCTTAGTAAGTGTGCATGAGAGTGCAGTAAGAACTTGAGCAAACCTATGGAACATGATTATGAAATGGAGGAAAATAAAATGTACTTTTGTGCTCCTTCAAACATTTGACCGGCATAGACTGATTGTACGATATGATATTTGAAATTTAACTTTAATTTATGCTATTTTGATTTTCATGTTTTAGTGTTTGTTTTTTACTCTTTTATTTATTATTTTATTTGTGTCCTATTTATCAAAGAGAGAGAGGGGTAGGGATGGCGGTGGGGGTACATGTTTAAGCAAGTATCCAAACCGAAGGAGCTATAATTAAGTGCTTCTCAAATTAAATTATAAAGTAACCTTATATTGTAAATAAATTACCCATAAAACTAATAACCTAATTTAATTTTTAGAGTAGTTATTAAGAATTATCAAAAAACGCATCTTTTAACTCTACGTTCCACATAAATCTTTTAGCTAATGCTCTATTTCGATTGAAAGATTGGGAACCGATAGGTTTTCAATTAATCACAGATTATAATTTATAAATAAATGGTTTGAGTTTGAATGAATCATGGTCTAGAGTCATTTAGTAGATCATCCAGGGTAAGTCAATAGGTTAATGTTTGGGCCCAAAATTAATTTTTAATTAGATTCGGAGTGGGCTGATATTGAGTCCTTTTCGCAACGCCGAAATGAATTAATTAGGCCCAGACTACTTCGATGCGTCCACATAGCCCATGTTCGAGGCCCAGGCCGAAATGAAATAACGGCCCATGGCCCAAATCGGCCAAAAATATAAAATAAAATAAATATAATAATCTATTTAAATTCAAATCCCTCATAATTAGGGGTTGTTAGGAGATGGCTAAAAATAGGCATCTGCACATGCCTAAAATAAAGCCATGTGTTGCTGAAAGTTTAAAATTCAAATGAAATGGCATAACTGCCATAGTAACAAATAAGGAGATCCACCGAGTCTGTTGAAGTCATCCAACTCCAAAAATAAAGGGATGCAGTTGCAGCTTGAGGCTTATAAAAGGGAGCTGGATTCATCATTCGGGGGAGATCTTCAACAACGTCAATCAATCAAACACAACAATTCTCTCAATCAAGAAGTCCACACTTCTCTGATTCCTTAACTTAAATGAACAAAGAATAGCTTTAGTTCAAGTAGGTAGAAAACCGCTACGGGTGTTTGTAGCCATACCTCATTCGGCTCGAAGTGAGGATATCAATGCACTCATTCCGTAACGTTACGAGGTCGTAGCCATCACTCACTCAGATTGGGCCCGGTTCGAGGTGAGATATCAATGCGACGGAGTGGTATCCAGCATTCATATCGAGCACATGCATGAAGAGGAGTACAGACGGAGTCAATCAATGCTCGTCGGAGTGAACAACCTTTGAATACGCCCACAGGTAGATATGGCCGGAGTCATCAATGTGGCCGATTTGTAGCTAGAGTTCTTAGGGACTGCTCAATGCATCTCTGTCATAGATATGGTCCGAGTCATCAATGCGTGTGTTTGTAGTCGAGTCCTGTAAAGTCCATTTGACGAGTAGCTATCGTTTTCGAATTTATTTTCTCTTCGATTTAAACTTTTCGACCCTTTTCGATTTTGAAGGTGCTGAATGGTTAAGTCCTACATTAAGTTGTAGGCAAGTAGAACCTCAGGGGTAGTGTTTGCCTACTCCGATTCAGTCGTTTTTCAGATAGAAGTCTTAGGCGCGTTACATTTTTCATTTCGAATTGTATTGCATCTTTGTTTTCACTTCGAACTACACTTTTTCACTTCGAAACACAAGACTTCCACTTGTGTGCTCCTGCACACTGGCACGCCTGTACCCGAACACGAGAAACCTCACTTCGAATCGGCTGTTTTCCAATCGAACTCAGCCGGTTCGAACCCTGAGCGGCCACTTCGGCGGGGCCGGAGAAAATTTATGCAAACATATCTTTTTGGCACGCCTGGTGGGACAGCACTTCAGTTTTCGAAAAGGTTTTGGCAGCATTTAGGTCTTAGAAAGCACATTTTATTTCAGTCAATTGCATACTTGCATTCTATATTGAAAACTCACAAAAAATTAAAAATCAAAATTCATAAACAGCAAGCTATGGCACCACCACGCTTAAGGAGTCAAACTCGAGCTGACCTCGGTTCAGACAGTGGAAGCGAGGCAGCCAGTGATCAGAACGAAGAGATGAGTGGACATAATCCACCTCCCAACGTTCAGGCTATCATTGACAGGCTCGAGCGAAATCAGAAAGCGCCTGAAGAGGCGCCGATTCAAGAAGCACCCGCCTTGCTGGCCAGAGTGGCCAATTGTGGCGAATACGCATTATATGTGATGGAAAAGTGGATCTTGGAATCCAACCGTAGATTCCAGGAGTTGATAGAAAGACATCGTCGGGAAGAATCGGAGAGGGCCGAACAAATGGCCTCCATGCTAGAATCACTCCAAGTGACAGATCCACATTACGGGACGAACTTGCGCAGCGTGGCGGCAAAAATGGACAACATTCCACCGGTGAGAGAACCTACACGACGAAATGAGGCCGAACAACGACACAGGCCTGACTTTGCCGACGCACGGCCAGAGCGATTAAACATTGGAGGTAATGATCGCCGTGGAAGATACCCCAACATGGGTACTGGCAAAAGAGTGGCGTTTGAGTCCAGGGGAATACTCTTGGAAGGGGAAGGATCGGGATCTCGAGATCATTTCGACGGACCTGAAATCCCCTATGCAATGCCACACGTGGCGGAAAGACCCCAACATGCCATGAATCGAAATGACAACACAGCCGTGTCCCGACAAGAGATACAAGAAATGTTGCGACAGGAGTTGGCAAGGCATAAACGATCAGCCTCACCACCCAGGTATTGTCGCCCATATCCCCCTCATATTGACACGATTCCTTTTCCCCCAGGGTTCAGGGTCCCAATTTTTACTTTGTTTAACGGGGATGGGTCACAAACCACCATTGAACATATTGCCAAATTCACCACACAATGTGGAGAGATCGGAATGGACGGAAACCTAAAATTACGTTTATTTCCGAATTCATTAACTGGAGAAGCTTTTTTGTGGTACATCAGACTTAGACCTGGGTCTGTCCCCGACTGGCCAACTATGGAGAATCTTTTCCATAGTTATTCCTACCGACTACCCCCTGAGGTATCTATATCGGAGTTAACCAATATGAGACAAATGCCTGGGGAGTCAGCCGAGGAATACATGGGAAGATTCGTTCGGGCCAGACACTTTTGCCAAGTGATCATAGCCGAAGAAAGCTACATAAGTTTGGCCATAGGAGGCATGCACCTCGAATTGAAAAAGAAAATGTTTGGCCAACAATTTGCATCCATTTTTGATTTAATTAGGCATGTCACTGAGTATGAAAAACTTTTGAAAGAAGAAAATCGAAGAAGTCATCACGGCAAGGCCACTCATTACCAAGTAGGCCGAGCCGAAGTCCAAGATGACTTGGTCAGTGTCGAAAAAGAACAATGGGAGAACGAAGTGGGCCTAGCCCAAGTTGTTTGCCAAAAGAACATGGTTTGCCCGGCTTTAATAAAACCAAGGGCACTACAGCCTCACATCAAAATGCCTCATAGCATGCTAAATAAACCAGAGTTTCGTTCTGAAACAGAGAGGAGCTATGGTTTTGATGTGTCGAAAACCGAAGCTATTTTTGATCACTTATTGGCTGATGGCAAAATCAAAGTGCCTAATGATCATAGAATGCCAACGGCCAAAGAGCTGGAAGGCAAAATGTACTGTAAATTTCATAATGCATGGACTCATAACACTAATGATTGTTTGGCTTTCAGGTGGATGATTCAAAGCTGCCTAGTCAACGGCACATTGCGTTTTCTACCGGAATGGATGAATAAGAAAATGGGAGTTGACAAAGAACCATTCCAGGCGGAGGGAGTAAACATGGTCAACGTTCAGGATGACCCAGCCGAAAAGGAAAACCAACAAACTGAGCCGGGAATGACACAGTCAGGATGGCAATTAGGCCTTTGTGCCCAATGTCATTCCGAAATAGCAACAATGCCATGGGTCTATCCAACGGGAGCTTACTATCGTTGGGCCAATCCTATGGCTAGCTTTTCCATGATTCCACAGCCGCCTATGGTGCCATATCCCCCTCACATGCTCGGGGGGCATTGTGCCAATGGCGATCCATTGCGAGAAAATCGGGATAAGAGAAATCGAAGTCCTTCCCGAAGGACTGACATAAGTGATAAAAGGAGGGCCCCCTCTAGCCCACCTCGAAGACATGAACCAACTCGAGAACCGGTTCATCCCAGGTTCATTAAACCGCCAGCAGTCCAGGAAGGACGTTGGACGGTAGTAAGACATCCTAAGTTCGCAAACGGAAGAAGTCCTCGTGAGATGACGAGAACACAGTACCGAAGACATTTGAGGCAACGAAAAGAAGCTGAAATACTCAAAAGGGAAACAACGAAACCCATCAAGGGTAAGGCAGTGATGTCAACGGAGCTAAGAAGCCAGAAAATCACCCCAGTCGATATTCAGTCGAAGAGAAAGATTGCTGACCCAATGATACTAGAAAGTGATGAATCAAAGAACATTGTCCCAAGCAGACCAGACAATGTCGGAGAGGACGATCTGAGTGAATGGATCGTGAAGATGGAAGAACTAAACCAGATCGACAAGGAGTTGCCATTGGAAACCACAGACGTACCATCATCCAGTGGCGATGCTATCAACATGGAGTGTAACATGGTATGGACATTCCTTTCCGATACTATTGCTAACAGTGATTCTCAGGATAACGTGGGAGAAAGCAGTGAAGTTTGGGATGACAGTGAACCGGTCGCTTTCTTTGTAAGTAATGCCGAGCAGACAGTCCAGAAGAGTAAGACAGTCGAAGAGATCAAGGCTTTATTCCAGAAACCACCGCCAAGTATGGCGAAACATGTAAAACCTCTCTTCGTAGCTGGCCATCTCGATGGCAAGCCTACTGGAAGAATGCTGGTTGATAATGGAGCCGCAGTGAATATCATGCCTCTCCAAACCATGAGACGCATCGGAAAGGAGAAGGATGATCTTCTTAAGACGGATGTGGTGATCAGCAATTTTGCAGGAGGAAAAGCAGACATCATGGGGATACTGCCAATCGAAGTAAGTATTGGAAGTAAGACAGTCACTTCCGCTTTTTTGCGTTATAGATGCGAAGACTTCCTACAATGCCTTGCTAGGAAGGGATTGGATCCATTCCGCCATGTGCATCCCTTCGACCTTACACCAGTTTCTAGTATTTTTGGGAGATGGTGAGAATGAACCAGATTTCCTCTAATTCTATGAACTTTTCTAGAATAGTTTTTTCTTGAATATCATTCAAAAAAATTTCTGATTCGTTTTTCAACAAACTTTAGCTACTTTAGCGGCTTGGCCAGTTACTCGAGATTCTCGATTATTTCATCGAATAAAATGAAAAATCAAAAGGTCGTCTTATTCAAAACCCCAATTAAAGGCAGAAGAAAGGCCGTTTACGGCCAATGTGAATGTAGTAGAAGCTAGGTACTATTCCGACAATGTTGGACCATACAGGTTTATCGGACAGGACAAATATGGCCGTCCGCTTTGTGCCACTTCGTCTGTGGCGCCAGTTAGTTTAGAAGTAGCAATGACTAAGGAAGTTAGCAGGCCTTGCAACATCGAAGAAAGGCCGCTTTCTACTTTTCAAAATATTGATCATGAATAACGTCGATTTAGACGAAATTGTAATAATTCCGGATAGCGCCGGATCAGTAATAATAAATAACACTTTGGCCTTATTAGCCAAGGACCCTTCCGATTACTATAGTTGTAATGCGGATGTAATTTATGAGTACGATCAGGATCTCACTTCGACAGATGGGATTACACTAAAGGAATTGAATGCCGCTCCAGCAAAACTCGATGGCGTCAGGATTCAGGTTCAAGATCCTGTCATCGAAGTGGAGCTTGGCAATGAAAATGATCATAGGCCCACATACATTAGTGCTTTATTAAGCTCAGAAGATAAAGAGGCCATGATCAACATACTCAAAAAATACAAAGACTGTTTTGCATGGAACTATGATGAAATGCCCGGTCTCAGCAGGGACTTGGTGGAACATCGCGTACCCATTTTGCCTGGGTTTAAGCCACGCAAACAGCCTCTCCGACGCATGCCCGAAGAAGTCTGTGTATTGATTAAAGAAGAGATTCAAAGGCTTCTGAAAGCAGACTTCATCGAAGTGGCCAGATACCCCGAATGGGTGGCCAATGTCGTGCCAGTTATCAAAAAGAATGGCAAACTGAGAATTTGCATAGACTTCAGGGATCTAAATTTGGCATCTCCGAAAGATGAGTACACGATGCCAATGGCCGACATGATGATAGATGCCATTGCAGGGCATGAGTACTTAACTCTTGTCGACGGCAATGCAGGATACAATCAGATCTTCGTATCTGAAGAGGATATCCCGAAACTGGCATTCCAATGCCCAGGGGGCATTGGTACCTTTCAATGGAAAGTTAGGCCGTTTGGCCTTAAAAATGCTGGAGCTACATACCAACGAGCTATGAATTGCATTTTTCATGACTATATGAATGACTTCGTCAAAGTTTACATCGACGATCTCATCATTAAGTCTACCAGCTTTGCTCAGCATTTAGAGCACCTGGTTAAGGCCTTTGACAGGATGAGAAAATTTCAGTTGAAGTTAAACCCGCTGAAATGCGTATTCGGAGTGGCCGCAGACCATTTTCTTGGGTTCTTAGTGCATAAGAAAGGAATCGAAGTGGAAGCGAACAAGGCAAAGGCCATCTTGGCCGCCCAACCACCTCGAACCAAGAAAGAACTTCAACAGTTTCTTGGAAAAGTCAATTATTTGAGAAGGTTTATCTCGAACCTTGCAGGCAAAACCGAGATTTTCTCACCATTATTAGAATTAAAAGACCATGACTACTTCGAATGGTCAGAAGAACATGGGCAGGCATTTGATAAGATCAAGGAAGCTCTGACTTCCCCTCCTGTGATGATGCCGCCACGAAAAGGAGAACCACTTAAGCTTTACATTTCGGCAGCAGACAAGACCATTGGAGCCTTTTTGGCTCAAGACGACAAAAATGGTCTTGAACGAGCTGTGTACTACTTAAGCAGGCATTTGAGCGACACAGAACAAAGATACCATCCGATTGAAAAGGTGTGTTTGACTTTATATTTCGCATGTATCAAACTACGACATTATTTGCTACCGATGAAGGTTCTTGTAATCAGTAGCGTCGATGTGGTCAAATACATGCTTTTGAGATCAGTAGTACGTGGCCGGATAGGCCGTTGGGCCATCCACCTAATGGAGTATCAACTACAATTTATTCCACAAAAAGCTGTGAAGGGCCAAGCCTTGGCCGATTTTCTTACCGACCACCCGAGTGTCGAAATAGATGATGAAGTAACACAGCAAATCGACATGCTATCAGTATTCGTGAAACCCTGGACCCTTCAATTTGATGGATCGCGAACAGACAAAGCATCTGGGGCTGGCATTGTGGTCACTTCACCATCAGGAATCAAGACTGGCATGTCAGTCCAGTTCGATTTTCCATGCACCAATAACCAGGCTGAATATGAGGCTTTGATCCTTGGATTAGAATTACTACGTGAGTTAGGAGCACCCAGTATCAGCGTAATTGGAGACTCCCAACTCGTTATTAAACAGATCCAAGGTACATTCCAATGTCGAAATCCCATACTAGATAGGTATATCTCCACGGCAAATGCTTTACTAATGGGATTCGACGAAGTAACGTTTCAGCATGTGGCTAGGAACTCCAACTTCGAAGCCAATGAATTGGCTCAGATAGCCACTGGAGCAGAGCTTCCCAAAAATTGTATGGCCGCCAGTTATACCATCACAAGGCAGGCCTATCCCTCTCATTCCGAAAGGATCAATGTGTGCGCTATAGAAAGCACTATGAAACAAGTTGAGGATTGGCGCGAACCAATATTAAGGTATTTAAATGATCTTTCCCAAGGAGCACCTCGAAGAGTCAGAATGAGAGCGGCCAACTATGTAGTTCTGGGAGGTAGCTCGCTGTACCGACGAGGTCATGATGAAGTGCTCTTACAATGTGTCGGACAAGATGAGGCCATGAAAATCATGATGGAAGTCCACGAAGGAATATGCGGAGCCCATCAAAGTGGCCGCAAAATGGCATGGTTAATCAAGAGATATGGCTACTTCTGGCCAAAAATGATGCAAGATTGCCATTGGCTGGCCAGAGGGTGTGAAAAATGCCAGTTACATGGTCCAATTCAAAGAGTGCCGGCGGAGGAAATGAATTTAATAATTAAGCCCTGGCCATTTCGATGTTGGGCCATCGATTTAATAGGGGCCATTTTTCCTTCCTCTTCGAAGCAACATACCCATATCATCACTGCGACGGATTACTTTACTAAATGCGTGGAGGCTATTCCCCTCAAATAAACAGATCAAGGAACGATAATAAGGTTTAGCAAAGAGCACCTGGTGCATAGATTTGGAATCCCTCAAACTATCGTAACGGATAGGGGAACCATGTTCACAGGGTCCGAAATTCAGACTTTTTCCACAGAGTATGGCATTCAACTTACACATTCCACGCCATACTATGCACAAGGGAATGGGCAAGCTAAGTCCACCAATAAAACCTTAAAAGGTATCATTTCGAAAATGGTGGAAGGAATCCTAGAGCATGGCATTTATTGCTTTCCGAGGCATTGTGGGCCTATCGAACAAGTAAACGCACCGGTACAGGGACTACCCCATTCCGACTCACTTATGGCCACGATGCAGTCCTACCCATGGAAATCAACGTAAGGTCTGCACGGATAGCTCATCAAAATAATCTCACCACGGAGGAATATCATCACAAGATAGTGGACGAATTGGATGCAGTAGAAAACATCAGAATACAGGCGCTAGACTCCATCGAGGTTCAGAAAAAACAAGTTGCCAGAGCCTACGACAGAAAAGTCAAAGTCTAAAATTTTCAAATTGGCAACCTTGTGTGGAAAGTTGTCTTCCCCTTGGAAAAAAAGAGATGCTATGTTTGGAAAGTGGAGCCCTAATTGGGAAGGACCCTTTTCGATCCGTGTGATAACCAAGGGAAGAGCTTATTTATTAGAGAACATGGATGAAAACTTGCTCAGGGACCCGATTAATGGCAAATATTTGAAAAAGTATCATCCTACCCTTTGGGAAACATTGTCACTAGAGCGACGGAGGTGCCTAAGTCAAAATGGCCTTTAGGGCCAATCGAACTTGTGATATTCATTTTTTTAGATTCGGTCATGTTATTGATGCGCCTATGAGGTTTCTTTTCCACTTGCGAATGTTTTTTGAAGAAATTTTGACATAAGCAAGTCAAATAGCATGATGAAACTGGATAAAATCAAGAAAAGTTCGAAATAATGTTGGTTAAAAAATTGAGCCAAGAAATGGCTTAAATTCTATTCCGGCAACAAAACTGCCATTTATAAATGGCACACAGGCCATAAAAATTAAGTTGTCGGGGCATCCTTTTCCTGGGCCGTGCCGCTTGGGCCAACCGCCTCGTTAGTTGGCTGGTTAGATGTCGAAGTCGCTTCTGCCAGGTGATCAACCC